>VZQC01000410.1:4028523-4138883 GCA_009823505.1 Rhizomys pruinosus
AGTCAGGTTTCTTATAGTTCTTTTCAAGAATTGCTAGTATACCAATATTCATATTCTCTTTGCTTATGGATATGCTATCTGGCTCTGTAATTATGGATATCTTTACTTCATCATTTGATATCACACCCCTGAAACATACTGTGCAGCTATATGGTTCTGGAGACCAACTTAATCTAATGACAGACTTAAACATAAGGTATGCTATGTCATTGAATTGCTGACCCATTTTCTCTTTCATCTCTTTCTTAAAGATGATTCTTCTCTGAGCTCATTTCTTTGTATATTAGTTTAATTTTTTAGTAATAATAACCAGCTCCAATGAGTAATATTGTATTTTATGACCTTATTATGTTACTGCATGTTGATTGTACTTAAATGTTAGACATTAAGCAGATTACAGATTTTCTAGCTATTTTCTTACTGGGTAACAAGATTTGCATTTTCCAGCTTCTAATAATACTAGTCTCTTATCCTCCTAGACATGAAACTGATGCTAGATATTTTAATGTAGCAGCATATCTAATTTCTACATAACAATTTGATGTTAGCTTTGTTGTAGTAACAACCCTGAAATTATAGTAGTTAACAAAAGCCACTTGTGTTCTGTGACAGCAGCAGCAGATTTAGCCTTGCTCTAGGCCACAGTTGGATTTATCTCTTTCAAATGTCTTCTCATTGGTAGACATTTATTGCAGAGCAGCCACCAGGTTCTTCTGAGATCAGTGGCCATAGGATGTGAAGCTACACCAGGCAAACACATTTAAAGCTTCTGTCAGTTTATGGTATGTAGCTGTTATGTCATGGGCCAGTGAAATAGCAGGATCAATCTAGAAGTTAATGGAAGGAAAAATACTTTCTAGGCATATATGTAAAAGAGTATTTGTGGTGCTCACTTCGGTAGCTCATATACTAAAATTGGAACAATAGAGAGAAGATTAGCATGGCCCCTGCACAAGGATGACACACAAATTCATGAAGTGTTCCATATTAAAGAAGGGATAAAGAAAAATAAAAAGAGAAAAAAGAAAATAAGAAGAAAAAAAGAATATTTGTGATGAAAAGTAGATCTGTCATATAAAGAAAGAAACAAAATCACTTTTCCCTCATATCAATATGCATGCTTAATTTTTAGGAAAAAAAAACAAGATGATAAACATCTCCACAGGTGTTTAACTGCTTCTGAAAAATTCCATTTGGGTTAATACCACATTTGCTAGGCTTACAAGAAAATAATTACCTTTCTATAAGATGCTAGGGTTAAAGGCATGTGCCACCACACCTGGCTTAGAATTATCATTTTATTTTATTTATTTATTTATTTATTTATTTATTTATTTATTTATTTATTTATTTTTCTGTATGTGTATGAATGTACTGTCTGCATGCAAGTGTGTGCACCCGTGTCGTGCAATGCCGCGGAGGTCAGAAGCGGGTCTCGGATTCCCCTGGAGCTGGAGTTCTCCTAGAATGGGAGTTTCAGACAGTTCTTGGCCACCATGTGGGTGCTGGGGATCGAACCCGGGTCCTCTGTAAGAGCGGTCGGCGCTCTTAACCGCTAGGCCATCTCCCCAGAATTATCATTTTAAAATTAAAGTAATAATTGTTCTAGTTTGCCTTCAATTGCTGTTACAAAACACATTGACCACTATTAGCTTGGGGAGGAAAGGGTTTATTTGGCTCATATCTCCAGGGTTACAGTTCATTACTGAAGGAGTCCAAGGTAGGAACTCAGGGCAGGAACCTGGAGGCAGAAGCTGAAGCACAGGCCATGGAGGGACGATGCTTACTGGCTTGCTCCCTTGGCCCATGCCCAGCCTGCCCTCTTATACTGTACATAACAACCTGCCCTGGGTGGCACTACCCACAGTGGGCTGGTCCCTCCCATATAACTCAACAATCAAGACAATACTCCATAGACGTGGCCACAGGCCAGTCCAATGGAGCCATTTCCCCAATTGAGGCTCCTTCAACCCAGGTATGTCAAGTTGACACTAAAGCTATCCAGTTCAATATTTCTTCTGGGTTTGTTGGAAAAAAATATTTTAGAGCAGATAAATTCTGTTTTCATTGTTGCTCAAATAATATGAGACTCTAGTGAATCACATAAATTTCCCAAGAGAAATATTATTCATGTTATTTTCAATAATAGTTAAAATAGTGATTTATTCATAATTATCAAAGCTTCTTAATTTTTGAAAGGTTCTGAAGTGAAGTTACTGTATGCAACTTTGATTTATGTGTGTATCTATGTATATTTATTTATGTCAAATTTTCAGTAAAAATTTGTAATTTTACTAAATAATGAACTTATTCTTTGAATTCAAATGAAATAGAATACAAATATGGTTGCTTATATTGAAAAATGTATTATATTAAAAACAGTCTAGGAGCCAGGCATGGTGGTACATGCCTTTAATCCTAACACTCAGGAGCAGAGGGAGGAGGATTCCTGTGAGATTGGGCCCAGCCTGGGAGTTCTTGGCCAGCTAAGGCTACAGGGAAACCTTGTCTCAAAAAAGAACAAAACAAAAAATTTAACATACTCTAAAAGAATGATCTGAAATAATTTACTTATTTAGAGCTGTGTATTGTGCTTCTTTAATTTTATTTTTAATATAATTATATTTTTGCAATGCTGGGATTATACAAAGTCTTTATGCATTTAAACAGAATTGTTCAGTTTTTTTGTGGTTTGGTTAAATGTATTCAAATTAATTGAATTTATAATCTAGAAGTATAAATTGCAAGAAACCTGGCACTACTGTTTTTTTTAATCTAAGTAGAGTTTTATAAATTAAGAAATTTTACATAAAAATCTAGACATCCTCTTTCTACCACAAAATTGTAAGCTATGAAACAATATACCCAATTCAGTATCCCAAATTTATTAGAAGTGAATTGTGTCTACTCTCCTGAAAGAAACTGTGCAGTTCTATTCACTTGCAGATCCAGCTCAGCAGTTCCTTTATGTCACTCTTACTTTGCCTGTTCATAGACATCTAGGTCATCTGCTTCTGCTGTCGTTGTAATACTGTATTTACTGCCTCTGTTACCAGGTCTCTTCATCTATAATCTATAATAAAATTTTCTTTTATTTTTGTTCTCTGCTCATGAAAAGGGAGTGTCTGACTCTATTAGGGAAAGCAAACATTAAACTTCTGAATGTTTGGGTCAAGACTAGTAAGAATTAAGAAAATCTCTCATAAATGTTGGGTGAAAAAGAAGAGGAAAGGAATGTGAGAATAATCCCAGGAAGCATTATGTTATCACATTGGCTAAGGTATTTCTCCACAGAACACCTCAGCTCTCAGGGCTGGGGAGTCAGCTCCATCTGTAAAGTGCTTGCAGAGCAAGCCTAAGAATCTGAAACCTATCCCTAGCACCCGCTTAAAATGCCAAGCAGTTGGTATAACCCTATGATCCCAGCACTGGGGTAGAGGAGTAGGATCCCTGGGCTCCCTGAGCAGCTATCTAGGTTCAGTGGGAGACTGTCTCAGAAATGAAGGCACAAAGCTATAGGGGAAAAATAACCAATGTGGACCTCTGTCCTTTACACACAAACATGTTCACATGCATGCAAAACACACACACACACACACACACACACACACACAATTAATTCTGAAAATACATCAGCTCTCAATGTTTTTCATCTGCTTAATGAACATTTTATATGTAAAGAACTGTTGAAAGTCCAAAGAAGGTTTTAGTTTTAGTTATGTGGGATAGAAATTTTGATATTTAGTATTTTGAGAATTAAAACTGAGAAAATTTAATATATTGTTGTCTGTGTTCTGGTGTTACTTTGCCTTATTGTCTAATACCTAGAAGCAATTCTTTCACATAGTCTGTCTATTTTTATCATTCATTCATGGCATGTGGTGAATATAATCTCTCTAATTAAATTAAGACAGAATGTAGAAATCTTTATCTTACTTTTTTTTGTTTTGTTTTGTTTCTAAAGCAGGATCTTGAAATACCTAGTTTCAAAAGCATTTTCTCAAAATTGTGAGCTTCATGTCCAGTTCTAAGAGGATTGGAATTTTTTTTTTTTTTTTTTTGGTCTTTTCAAGACAGGGTCTCCCTGTGCCCCACTGTCTTGGGAACTCACTCTTGTAGACCAGGCTGGCCTTGAAACTCACAAAGATCCGCCTGCCTCTGCCTTCCAAAAGTGCTGGATTAAAGGCGGTGTGCCATCCACGCCCAGTCTGAGGATTGGAATAGTTTGTTTTTTTCACTACATTTATTTTTTTTTTTAACAAATCTAGACCGTGTTCCCGCCTTTCCCCCCCCCGCCAGAGCTCATGCATTCTGGCCAAAACATGCTTTTCATCTCTTTAGACTTTCTCAATATTCTTCCATGAGGAAGTTGACTGTTTTTGAGGCAGTCAAGTTCACTGTTTTCAGTCAGTTCTTTGATGCAGTCCTTTCTGTTGTTGTTGTTGTTGTTGGTTTGTTGTTGTTTTTCCAATATGCAATTAACCCAACTGCTTTGGACAAAGCTCAGGAGGGCCATAGCACAAGAAATACTTACAATTGGTATTGGGCACTGAAGCATCCACAGATGAGGGATACCATTCGTCGTTTTGTTTTCTCTGGGACTGTGTTACTTCATCAGCATTGATGTCCTCTTAGCCCTCCAGCCATTTTCCTGCAAAGCTCGTGATAGTCGTTTTCTTTACTGCTGCATAGAAACTCCATTGTTGTAGATGTACACATTTTCTCTATCCACTCATCAGTTGAGGGCATTTATAGGTTGGTTCCGGCTCTTGCTATTGTGAGAGAGCTGCAATAACATTGATCGTTGCATGTATCTCTTGGTGGCCTAAGTCTTGAGGGTCAGCATGCCCTAGGAGTGGTAATGGCTGGGGTCGGGTGGCAAATTCCATTCCATGTTTTTTGAAAATACTTATTTATGGGGGCTGGAGAGATGCCTCAGCGGTTAAGAGAAGCCGGTTGCTCTTGCAGAGAAAACTCGGGTTTTGATTCCGCGAGCCCACATTGGCGGCTAAAGAACAGTTCTTTTAAACTCCAGTTCCAGTGGGAATCTTTTGACGCCCCCTCTGTCTGACCTCCACGCGCATTGCACGACATGGGTACACCAAGCTCTACACACAGCAGACAGTACACTCTAACATAAAAAAATATAAATAAATTAAAAAATACTATTAGTATAATGTTAACTCTTTACTTGAAACATGGAGACCCTAATAAGAGATGTCTAAATTATACAACTATTAACCAGATATATGTTTATTTAGTATCATATTTAAACAGTTTATAACCATATTACAATTTATATGTTTACTCTTTAATGCTGGGCGTGGTGGCACACGCCTTAATCCTGAGCACTTGGGAGGCCAGAGGCAGGCGGATCTTGTGAGTTAAGGCCAGGCTGGTCCTACAGGTGAGTTCCAGGACAGCATGGGCACAGGGAGACCCCTGTCTCGAAAAGACCCAAAAAAAAAAAATAAATAAAAATAAAAATTAAATAAATAAAATATTTACTCTTTATAATGCTTCAGCTCATAGAGTTTTTTTTAATTTCTTTTTTCTTTTTAATATTTTATGTGTATGAGTGTTTTGCCTGTTTGTATGTAAATGCACTCATGCTGTGCAAAACCTGAGAAGGCCAAAAAAGGGCATCAGATCTTCTGGAGCTGGAATTATAGATGGTTACTAGCCACCATGAGAGTGCTGGGAATCAAACCCAAGTAAGAACAGCCACTGTTCTTAATCACCGAGCCATATATCCAGCCCTGCTTTCTTTGTCCTTTCCTTTGTTCCTTCATTTCCTTTCTCCTCTTCTCTTTCTTTTTCTTTCTCTTTCTCTTTCTCTTTCTCTTTCTCCTCTTCTCTTTCTCTTTCTTCCCCTCTCCTCCCCCCTCCCTCCTTCCCTCCCTCCTTCCCCCCCTCCACCTCCCTCTTTCTTTTCTTTCTTTCTTTTTCTTTCTTTCTTCTTTCTTTCTTTCTTTTTTCTTCTTCTTTCTTTCTTTCTCTTTCTTTCTTCTTTCTCTTCTTCTTTCTTTCTTTCTTTTTTCTTTCTTTCTTTCCTTTCTTTTCTTTCTTCCTTTCTTTCCTTCTTTTCTTTCTTTCTTTCTTTCTTTCTTCTTTCTTCTTTCTTTCTTTCTTTCTTCTTTCTTTTCCTTTCTTTCTCCCTCCTTCTTCCTCCTTCTTCCTTCCTTCCTTCCTTCCTTCCTTCCTTCCTTCCTTCCTTCCTTCCTGCTTACATGGTTGGGTGTTTGCCTGAATGTATGCATGTGCACCATGTTCATGCCTATTCCCCATGGAGGCATGAACAGGGTATCAGATCCCCTGGAATTGGAGTTACCCACAGCTATGAGTTGTTGCAGGGTGCTGGCAAGTGATCACTGGTTCTGCAAGAGCAGCAAGTGTTCTTAACTACAGAGCCATCTTTCTAGCCACCGTGGGAGGATTTTATGTTCAGTGCTTCTACAGGTGTGCTTACCAAGAGCCATCAGTTCTGGTCTCTGCAAATTAGGCTGAGTTGTTGGCATCTCTCTCCATTTGATGGTAGTAGTTTGTCTTACTTTAATACAATATTCTGGTAATGTATTTGGCCTGTTTCTTGAGGAATGTTTAAACTTGATAACTAAAAACATCGTTTCTGGAGCTTCATTATTAAGTATTACATTTTAATCATAGACTTTAATTACATACACTTATTCTCATCTTCATATTTCAAATATTTTATTTAAAACTATAAACTCAGAGACACATGCCTTTTGGTATGTGTACATAGAAATCCATAGACAGCATCTGTGGGTGTTTTTCATCAAAATATTTAAAATTTGCATCTTAGGCCTAGTATTTTATACTTCTTCTGAGTCTTAAATTCTGATGATTTATTTTTACTTAATTAAAATTTAATTTTAATTAAATAAAATTTAATTTTACTTAATGAAAAATTTCTGAATAAATATTTAAGTATAATTTTTTTTACTTTTAATGCATATATTATGATAGAAAAAGTGGGAGGGAAATAAAGAATTAAGGATTTTTTTATTCAAGCTCTTTATACTTCTGTGTAGTAAAAGTACAAAATTTATCCCTTCATGTTTATTGTTCTGGAATAAAATGAAATGTACTAGTTAGTGATGACTTCATTTCCACTTTTTGTAAATGTACAGTGGTGTATTTTTCATAAATATTTTTCCATACAAACCTTTATTGGGATACAAAAGTCCAGCTACCAGTTACACAGACTACACTGCTAATTTCTGATTATTTTTCTAAATAAATATTTGAATATCATATTTTTTCATTCATTAGGAAGAGAGTTATATAGGACATATGGTTACCATAACCTTTTGTTCAAAGGTACTTTTGTAACTAAGAAAATATTTAATATACATAATTCTTCTCATTTGTCCTACAGAGAAATTTCAAATCAAAATTCTGACACCAGATTTCATAATTCACATATTCTTTCCAAATCATCTCTCTGTTTGACTTGTTGAAGACTTCAAAATATTTGAACACTGACTTGAATTGTATTCATTGATAGTGTATCATACAAACAGCTATAAATAATGGAAGTTAATTGATGCATATAGTAGTGTTATTATGGACTTTAAAAAAAGTGCTTGAGGGCTGGAGAGTTAGCCTAGCGGTTAGGAGCACCGACGCTCTTGCAGAGGACCCGGGTTCGATCCCCAGCACACACATGGCGGCTAAGAACCGTCTGTAACTCCAATTCCAGGAGAACTCCAGTTCCAGGGGAATCCGACACCCTCTTCTGACCTCCGCGGCATTGCACGACACGGGTGCACAGACCTGCATGCAGACAGTACATTCATACACATACAAAAAAAAAAAAAGAGTGCTTGAAGAATAACATTGAGTAGTGTGCTTTTGAACAAGTTTATCCAGTCCTCTAATAGTTTAAAAATATTATAAGGATGATTAAAAGTCATTTATAACATATTATATAGTTTAAAGAAAATTGCTATTCAACAGCATATATCTTTTTCTGTGAAAACAATAAAAGATAATTATTCCATGAAAATATTTGTTATTCAATATAAGCTCTATTTAGGGAAATGAGATCAAATAGTAAATAAAAATATAGAGACAATGGCATTGCTCACATTAGTAGATATTTCTAAGGAAGGAGATGATAATTTGTATATAAGAACAAGGAACCGGGCTGGGGAATACACCATGATGCTTTATGAACAAAGAAGTTAACAAATAGACTGTTGGTTTAGACTAGACTAATATAGTAGCACTGAATATTTAGTTGCAGTAGCAATGATTGTTATAACATCTCATTGTCATATTATACCAGTGATATATAATCTTTAGATTTTCAAAAAATATGAGCACATAAAATAGAGTAGCAGAAAAGCCTGGGATTAGAGCTTGAAAATTGAAATTTAACTTGAAGCTGCATGAGCTCAGCGTACTAATATCACTGAATTCTGTTTACTCTTCTCAGGAATGGGATGGAATTCTCTGACAGATGACAAATAGAGTGGTTATCAAGATTAAACTAAATATTTCTGGAAGGCATGTTATGAACTACAAAGCCTTATATAAATTAGAGATTATTACTAGTTAAACAGCATAGATGACTTCATATGATTATTTACAATTTTTCATATTCATAAACAGAAAAAGAATTCTAACAGATCACAGAAACTAAAATTTTACCTTGTTATATTTTCATAGATAACAATAAAATATCTAATAAATAAGGATGGGCTTATTTATTTAAAATTAATTAGAACATATTGCTTTTGAACAATATAATTAAAAGTAAAAAAAAAACACACCAGTGTCCTCTTTCCATATCAGTATCCAATTGACTAAAAATTTAGAATGTCCCTAATAAACTTGAGGAAATTGTTCTAGGTGGAAAATGTATTGATTGATAAACAAATTGCCGAAAAATACCAATGAATCTCACTATGTTGACCTTGAGTAAGAAGTCACTGGAAAATATCATCACAGCATTAATACATTTAGCAGTTCAGGAAGACAATGTCCCTCACATTTTATCACGCATCACTGAACTGTAACAAATGCTGACAGTTAAAGAGCATACCACTAAATATTATGACACCATCTCACTGACAGCTAAAGAAGAAAACTGACTACAATCAGTGTTTCATATTTACTAGAATAGACTTGGACAGAAAATACAAAAGCAAACTGATTTAAAGCACTTGGATAAGCATCTTTAATATTGGCATTGTGGTAACAAATTCATTGGCTGCAATATTTTAGTCATGTAGTACCACTAATTTATCTTTAGATCTTATATATAATACTATCATAGACACATCTATTACAAAGTAGTGTTCAATAACCTTGCTCCATTATCAAGCAACTCTTGACAAAGTTCTTTTGCAGTAGCAATAATATTTGCATAATAATTACAAGCATAGAAATAAAACTTGAAATGCTATAAACATATTCCAAGAGTTTCTTTCTTATATATTAAATTTCCCCAAAGCACTGCCAAAATGAAATATTTTGTGTAAGAAATTTGTTGCTTAAGCATTCATTTTCAATAGACTATAGCATTCTTTTGTGCCTTGAAAATGAAAATTAGATAAGACTTCTTAATGAACATCTTTGATTGAATAAATTGAGGTAGAAGCTATACATTTTCAGTGTAACAATAAATTAAGCATGTCACACCCATTACCATTTGGGTGGCAGCTGTGCTTGTCATTCTGTGAGTACCACACTAAAATTGTACATCTGTAGATTCAAATATGTTGCCTAGTCTATGTAACTGGTATCTGAACTTTTGCCTCTCAGTAAAGGTTTATGTGAAAAATATTTATGAAAACACAGCTTCGTGCATTTTTAAAGGTGAAATTCAAGCCATTATTTCAATTTATTCCATTACAATGAACATCAGGGGATGAATTTTGTTCTTTCCTACTTAGAAATATGATGAATTTGAATAAAAATACCCTTCGTTCTTTATTCCCCTTGTGTTTTTTTGGTTCATAATAAGTGAGCATTAATTTGTCATCTTGGCATGGCCTAGAATTACCTAAAAGAAAAATAAGAGCTTCATTTGAGTATTACTCTTCATTAGTTTGTTGGGTTCTTCTTTGAGTATGTCTTTTAGGAATTGTCTAGTCTGAATTGATGTAGCAGAGCCCAGCTCATTGTTGGCAGAGCCATTATCTAGTTAGGTGGTTATGGACTATATATGAAAGCTAACAAATCATAAAGCCTGTGAGCAAGCCAGAGAGCTAGCTAGCTATCAAGTAGCATTCTTCCTTGATTTCTGCTTCACTTCCTCCTTGAGTTCCTGCCCTGACTCCTCAGTGATGGATTGCGACCTGAATGTGTAAGCCAAATAAACCCTTTCCTCCCCTTTGTTGTTTTTGGTCAGAGTATTTTAACACAGCAACAGAAAAGCAAAGCAAACTAGAACACCCTATATTACAGAAGTCCAGATATGTCATGTAGGTTCTCAATAATTACTAAAAGCATTTATTCATCTTTTCTGTGTTTTTAATTACAATGTGTGAATTACAACTAGACATTTATTATTAAAATCTATAAAATAAAAGTGTAGCATAGTAACATATATTACTTTTATTAAATGCAAGAATTTATTGTTGGAAATTTTACACTATTTAAAAAATATTTTATTGATTCCAGAATTTCATAGTTTCTTTTGATCTTATACAGACTATCTTCCCTATCTCCACCCACATCTTATTCCTCACTCCAACGTAATGAGCCTATTATCAGTTTTAAACCTGACTCTCTCTTTCAGCATTTATCAGTTACCAATATATCTATAGCTAGGGCTGAAGATTCCTGCCTATCTCTCCCGCTGATGTAGGGCCCATGTCTAGCTTGAGTTTGCACAGGTCCTGTGCATGCTGTCATAAGTGCTGTGGGTTCATGTGTACAACTATCCTGTTATGTCCAGACAACACAATTTCTTTGCACAATCTTTCCACCCTCTGTAATAATGAGAGGAAAGGGTATGATATAAATGTCCCACTTAGGATTGAGCACTCTAGTCTCTTCTTTGCATGTTGATCATTTGTGGGTCTCTTTTTTAATCACCATCTATTGCTAGAACAACCTTTTCTGCTGAGAGTTGAGTGATGTGCTAGTGTGTGGGTATAACACAATAAGTCTTTATGAGTCAGGTTAACATTCTTTCTATTTAGCAAAATGATAGCAGTAGATTGTCCCCTATGGCCTGTGACCTGTCTAACTACAAGTTCTTGGCCTTGATAAAAATGTCAGGTATGGGCTTCCTGTTGCGAAGCAGGTCTTAAATTCAATTAGAAGGTAGTTGGTTATTCCCATAATATTGATGCCACTATTGCATTAGTGAACATATTTTGCCAACTAGTCATTATTGAGGCTTGTAGAGTTCACATCTGGGTTAGGTTGTTGATCACCCTTCTCTGCTTGTAACATGCATAGCACCATCTAATACTATGGAAGCTAGCTAGAAGACATTTAACTTCAAGGTAAGTACCAGCGTGATTTCTTTTTGTTTGATCTGTGACTTGGAAAACTAACACTTAAAGTCCCTTTGAAAGACTCATATGAAAATTCAATATAGGGACTTACTTGAATATATTCATATTTTATATAAAAATCATTTAAATTTAGCTACCCTCTAACAGGACTTCAGTGTCCCTATTGGACACCACAGGCCTGGAAAGGAAAAGCCCAGTGCCAGGAATGGACTCTCTCTTTCGTGTTGTTGACTAGCGATATACCCTAAATCCTCCTCAGACAATACTAATCTTTTCTTGACTAATTTCTTTTGTTCACTTTTGACACAACATGCCAAAAGAGGGGGGATGAATAGGGTGGGATGGGGAAAAGGATAAAAACTAAATTTTTGTTACCATAATTGATGTAAGACAGACATACACATACAGTCGGTTGCACCAGTCCGTGGTAAGGGTAAAATGTGTAGCATGCAGCCGGTTACCCTTCAGCAAGGATAGAAGGAGGAATAGAGTTTTGTCTAGGATCTGTGATCATCTCTGTACTTCATTATGAAAGAACTTAGTTATGCTGTTCTTGTGAGATGATAGGCATCCACTCAGGTAGACACAAGATTATTACATTAGAAATAAAGTTACAGTTTTTTCTACTAGAGTATATGCTAAGTATTTTTTAAATATGTTTCAGTTTCCCTTTCCAAATTATTAAGTGTATGAAATTATTTCCATTTAATAAATGAAGCTTGTAGAGCTTGAGTAACTAATGCAGATTACAAAACTCAGAATGAAGAGTCCAGAATCGAGACACAAAAGTCATCATAACAGAAAATATACTCTTACTAGATACTTTCTAGACCATGTATAGCCTTTTCAAAATTCTAATTAAATCATAATGGACTAAACTTTAATAAGAAAATGAAAGTAATCAGTTTTTATAAATTTGCTTCATGTCAAATTTATAATTATAAAGACCTTTATTTTCTCCTGGTAACTTTATTTCAGTGGAAAGTTAAACCACAGCTTCATCAAGATGATTTCAAGATCTTTTTCATCCAGGAACTACCTAAAATGATAGCTGTAGTGATTTGTAATTTTATTTTTATGAGTAATAATTATTTATTGATTATTTTCTAACAGAGCTAGTGAGAATGGCATGGTGACTAGGAACAAGTTAGTGTGAGTTCTGATTTAATTTGTCCTGTTAAATGTCTTTGTACCTGATTTTCTCATTTGTGAATTAGGGAGCATTGTTTATGAAGAGAAAATACACTGATATTTGTAAAGTTCTTAGGACAATGCCTATATTGTCTCACCACACAATAGATGTGATCTAAATAACAATTTTCATTAAAATATTTCATGCCAAAGTTTATATAAATGTAAATTGAACATCTGCTAGTTGAGTTATGTACTCAGGGAGTCTTCTCAACAATAGAATGAAGACTGTTCTTTTTGCAGCATTGTGAAGTAGTGAAAATTACTGTTGAAAGAAGAAAAATTTAAGCATTAAACTTTGTCTTACAACTTCAAATGTGTCAGTTATATTGTATACAAATTTACAGTTTCAAAATATAAATTCTTTACAACTAATACAGTTATTTTAAAGATTTTTATACCATTTGCCTCTTAATACAAAGAGAGGAGTTTAATAAAGTGGAACTGATTGGATTGGACATTTGTTTACCTCTGTGGGTATTGTTTAATTGTCCATGAGATTGAGTTGTTAAGTAAGTAGAGTAATATAAGTAACATAAAAATGAGAAATAATAGGAGTGGAAAATTATTTTATTTCTAATATTTAATTCTTAATTATAATTTTATTTGATAGCTTATAAGATATATGAAACATTTGGAGAGAAAATTTTAATTAGGTAATTTTAGATTCTATTTTTATATATCATTTTTCCAACACTGTCAATGTATCACATTTGAAGTTAAACACAGGCTGACATACTAGCAAATATAGATTTGTATTTGTATATCATTTTTCAAAATATATAATTCTATTACTGGTTAAACATTTTAAGCAAGTTAAACCACACTCATGAAGGATTCCTTATGTTTGAAGGTTTATATTCTATAAAAATATTTATGTGGAGGATAGAGAGGTGGCTCAGTGGTTAAGAGCACTGGCCATTCTTACAAAGGGCCATTCAGTTGCCAGAGCCCATACAGCAGTTAATGACCATCCGTAACTCCAGTTCCAAGGTAATCTTATGCTTTTCTGACCTCTGTGTGCATTGTGCAATGTGAATATACTCACTTGTATGCAGGTAATACACTCATACACATAAAATAAAAATAGTAATTTTTTTCAAAAAAGATTTGATGATAGGATAGTTTAAAGCATCATTTTAATTTATTTGAAAAGCCAGTTTCAAAAATCAATGTGGTATGATACATTTCACTAAATGCCATCAATTGTTGTCTATAGGCATGAAAAGTTTAGTAATATTAAATTTATTCATATTCTTTGAGGGGTTGTTTATAATTTAGGATAATGTTTCTTAAAAATAATTGCCAATATTGTCAAATATATTTTAGTATGATAGGCTACTTCGCCTTTCCACTATGTATTAAAATGCTGGATATATTAAAATATTTCTTACTATCATTAAAAAGCCAAGTTTAAATACATTGTATTTAGAAAAGGGAAAGGAGATCCTGAGAAGTAACACAGCATCTGTTAAAATACCTTTCTAGGCCTGGAGAGATGAACACTGGCTGCTCTTACAGAGGACTTGGATTTGAATTTCAGCACCCACATGGCAACTAGCAACCATCTGTAACTCCACATTCAGGAGATCTGATACCCTCTTCTGACCTCTGTGGACATTGCACAACTCGGGTGCACTTACATACATGCAGAAAATACACTTGTTCACTAAAAAGTAAAAAGTAGTAAAATATTTTTAAAATAGCTTTCTATGATGGTAACAAAATATTTAAAGCAGTTAATTTTTCATATGGTGGCTCCTATCCAATATCAAGTGACTTTGAGGACAAAACGTGGTGAGAGACATGGTTGATAGACTGTTCACCTAGTGTTGGAGTAAGCAAAGAGAAAGAGAAAAAAGTGGAACAACCTTTGAGAGCATATCCTTAGTGGCCTAAGGACCTCTTGAAAGTCCCTCTCCCACACCCCTCCCACCTGCTCAAGCTTTCAAAGGTTCCTCTGCCTCCAGTAGTGCTAGCTAAGGACGATGCTTTTTAAAAAATATTTTATTATTGTTTTATTGTATGTGTATGAGTGTATTGCCTACATGTATGTTATTGCACCCATGTTGTGCAGTAACCATGGAGAGCAGAAGATAGTGTCAGATTCCCCTGGAATTCTGGATGGTTTTTATCTGCCATGTGTGTGCTTGGATTTGAACTCAGATCCTCTCCAAGAGCAGCCAGTGTGTACTTAACTACTGAGCCATCTCTCTAGCCCCAGGACCAGGCTTTTAGCAAGTGGGCCTCTAGGGGGCACTCATCCAAACCACAACCACTGAGAAAGTTTAGCTTTGTTGCCATTTGCTCATAAAGGTAAGCTTATTGACCTCAGCATGTAAGGAGGAACAAGTGGAAGTATAAGCCTTACACACCATTGGGAATCTACTGCACACCTTATTAAGGTGGAATACAAGTATTGCTCATTCCGGTTAAGGGTGAATTGGAAGTCAATCTTCAACAGTACCACAATCTTCATAATATGTATATATGTACTATTCTATGAATTGATTAAAGTGGTTAATAGCAGAAGTAAGAAGAAATCCTGTATGAAGGAACCCAGCTTCATTCAGTTTCAAACAATTTCCAAAAATACTTTTCTAGTAAATAAGTGTCTATTAAAAAAACCTATCTATTCTCTAGGAAGTAAGATATGATGTACAAGAACTAGAGGAAATGACAGAGGAAGAAAATAGACATAAAATTCGAAAATATCAAAATGGTGGGAAATATTACATATTACAAAACTCTAATTGAAAGTCAAAGAATGTTTGACAATGTCTACAAATAAACTATGAAAACTAACTGAACAAATGAGTCACATCATATAAATTTTAATATTTCCCTAGTATCTATGCTAAGCTGTTTGATGTAGAAAGTGGTTTGGAAGAATGCTCAGAAACAACTGATGGTGACTTCCCATCACTATTGCAGTGCTGAGTTTTTGTAACAATAATATTTCTTTTTTAAAAACATTTAAAAAGCTCCACAGGGTTGGAGAGGTGGCTCAGCAGTTAAGAGCACTGACTGCTTTTGCAGAGAACCCAAATTCAGTTCCCAGAAACCCACATGGTGGCTAATAATAACTGTCCGTTATACATGACATAGGTGAACTTCCATACATGCAGACAATACTCTCATACACATTAAAAATAATTAAGCCGGGCGTGGTGGCGCATGCCTTTAATCCTAGCACTTGGGAGGCAGAGGCAGGTGGATCTTTGTGAGTTCAAGGCCAGCCTGGTCTACAGAGTGAGTTCCAGGACAGCTGGGGCTACAGGGAGACCCTGTCTCAAAAATACCAAAAAAAAAAAAAAAATTAAAAAACACACAAGAAAAAATTGAGTGGACAAACACGATGGCACACCCAAAGGATAAAATGCAGTGGAGAAAGAGAGAGAGAGTTTTTTTTTTTAATTTTTTTTTTTTATATCTTTTTTTATTTAATTAACTCATTTTGTTTATTGATCTTTTGGTGGTATTTCATACATCATTTTCCCAATCAGTTCAGGCATATATCCCCTTCCCTTCCCCCCACCCCCCCTACCCATCCCGATCATGCATTCTGGCCATAAGTTTTCTTTCGCAATCTTTTCTCTCTTTTTTGTTTTGTTTTGTTTTCATTTCATATCAACTTGATTGAACATACAAGCCCCCCCTGCTGGATGGTGGGACCCCATGAGCTGTGTGGGTTTGGCACAACAGCCTGCAAAATTGGTTTTACATGATATGCTTTGTACTCGACAAATAAGTCACTTATTGTTAAAGACATATCTTATAAATGAAAGTTGGCCTCCTAAGATCACACAGTTTAATCTTTATACCATTCTTTTTTTTTTTTTTTTTTTTTTTTTTTGTCCTTTTTGAGAAAGGATGCCCGGTAGCCCCAGCTGGTCGGGAACTCACTATGTACACCGCGGCCTTGAATCACAAAGATCCACCTGCTTTTGCCTCCCAGTGGCTAGGATGAAAGGCGTGTGCACCTCGCCTGGCTTATGTGACTTTCTATAAAGTAAGGTAATAATTATAAGGATGCAGAAAAGATCATTCCTGCACAGGGACAGGTGAGATTATGACTAAGGAGGAGCTCTGTGTGCAAGGAATGTTTTGAACCAATAAAATGGTTCTGTATCTTGAGTATGTTAAAACTGTCTATGTAGGAGCCAAAATCAATAACCTGTACATGTATTAAAATTCAGATGGAAAATGAACATCGTTCCCTTCAATATGTAAATTAAAATTATTTAAATCTCTAAAATTCAAAAACAAATTTAAATGTTGGAGCTAAAATTTGACAAGCGAGGAGAGAGATTGATCTAGTAATTCAGTTCCTTCTGACTTACAACAAAGTTTGTGTGGTAGACGATAATATATATATATATTATTAATATATATATGTATATATATATTAAGTGTGTATGAAAAGTATGCCATCTGATTGTTTAATTATAAAGTTTGTTTCCTTCCATGCCAGCCAAGAAAAACAACCAGAATAGTGAAGAGAAAGAAATATATTCATTACAATGAAACAAGGAGAAAAAATAGAAATGCTAATGTAAAAGCAAAAACATACATGCCAACAGTCCAGATTCATCACATAACAGGGATGATCAGACTGTACTTAAAGGAATTTTCCTTATTTTCTTCCATCAAAATTCTCTTAGAAACGATAATGATGATCATAACAACTAGAAAATATTGAGCCACATATGAAGGTCCAAGTTGGCTCTTCAAAAGTATTAGAAACTTTTCCTTCTCATGAGATGAATCTCTAAGGAGCACCTGCAGGAGAGGGGCTAGAGTATTTCTTTAGCTGTGTTGGAACTTTCTGCTTCTCTGAGTGGTGTTAACTTTCCCTGTCTGTTCTTAAGTTGCTAGCCCTTAGATTTATCACCTGGGGTTAAGGCTCTTCATCCTGCCTCTCTTTGTGAAACTGTTCTCAGTACACTCACCCCAACTGTATGTTTTAATGTGAAACTTTTCTTCTTGCCACAGTGTTTACTAACATACCAAGCAAATTTTCATTTAAAGAAACCTGGATTGTAGTAGCTTCAGTTGAATAGAAAGAATTTACAACATAAACTATTTCAATTGATAAAGACAGTCCATGCTCACTGCTAAGGGTTTATCTTTATCAGAGGAGTATATCTAAATTTCAGTCCTCTAATAACATAGCCTCATTGTATTAAAGTGGCACAATTAAAAATACCACCTGCCAAAAATTTAAACATACCTCTCACTAGGTGATTGATCAGGCTGATAAAAATTGTTAAAGAAAAGATTCCAACAATATAATAAATCACATTGATTTTTGATATATATATGAAATTGTGATGCCAAAAAATTTTTAAGTGTCATACATTTATAAAAATTTTAAGTATATACAAAAAACAGCAAATCTCAGAATGCTTTCAAGAATCAATTTTCTTTTTTATTTTATTTATTTTTGTATGTGTATGAATGTACTGTCTGCATGTAGGTTTGTGCACCCGTGTTGTGCAATGCCGCAGAGGTCAGAAGAGGGTGTCAGATTCCCCTGGAACTGGAGTTCTCCTGGAATTGGAGTTACAGACGGTTCTTAACCGCCTTATGGGTGCTGGGGATCAAACCTGGGTCCTCTGCAGGAGCAGTTGGTGCTCTTAACTGCTAGGCTATCTCTCCAGCCCCTCAAGAATCAATTTTCACACAGAGCAAATTTGTTTCATTGATCTACAGGTCTGTTTTTGTGCCAATATCAGGCTGTTTATGTAATATAGTTTGGTATGGTAATCCCCCCTGTATTGCTTTTTTTATTTTTTTAATTATTTTTTTGACTTTTTTTAATTGATGCTTTGTGTATTTCATACATTATTTTCCAATTCAGTTCAGGCATATATCCCCTTCCCTTCCCCCCACCCCACCCCTACCCATCCCAGATCATGCATTCTGCCGTAACTTTTCTGCATCTTTCTCTGTTTGTTTGTTTTGTTTTGTTTTCATTTTTTTTAACAATAAGTGATAATCTGTGAGTACAAGCATCCTTCATGTAAAACCAATTTGCGAGNCTGTCCCTATCCCTTCCCTTCCCTTCCCTTTCCCCTTCCCTTCCCTTCCCCTTCCTTCCTTCCCTTCCCTTTCCCTTCCCTTCCCTCCCTTCCCTTTTCCCCTTTCCCTTCCCTTCCCCTCCCTTCCCTTCCCTTCCCTTCCTTTCCCCTTTCCCTTCCCTCCCTCCCTTTCCCCTTCCCTTCCCTTCCTTTGCCCCTTCCCCTCCCTTTCCCTTCACCTTCCCCTTCCTCCCCCTTCCCTTCCTCCTCCTTCCCTTCCCTTCCCCTTCCCTTCCCTTCCCTTCCCCTTCCCTTCCCTTCCCTTCCCTTTCCCCTTCCCTTCCCTTCCCTTCCCTCCCTTCCCTTCTTCCCTTCCCTTCCCTTCCCTTCCTTCCCTTCCCTTTCCCTTCCCTTCCTTCCCTTCCCTTTCCCTTCCTTTCCCCTTCCCTTCCCTTCCCTTCCCTTCCCTTCCCTTCCCTTCCTTCCTTCCCTTTCCCTTTCCCTTTCCCTTCCTTCCCTTCCCTTTCCCTTCCCTTCCCTTTTCCCTTCCACTTCCCTTCCCCTTCCCTTCCCTTCCCTCCTTCCCTTTCCCTTTCCTTCCCTTCCCTTCCCTTCCCTTTCCCTTTCCTTTCCCTTTCCCTTTCTCCTTCCGTTTCCCCTTTCCTTCCTCCCTTTCCCCTTCCCTCCCCTTTCCCTTCCCCTTCCCTTCCCTTCCCTTTCCTTCCCTTCCCTCCCTCCCCTTCCCTTTCCCTCCCCTCCCCTCCCCTCCCTCCCTCCCCTCCCCTTCCCCTCCCCTCCCTTTCCCTTTCCCTTTCCCTTTCCCTTCTTTTTTTTTTTTTTAGGCTATTGTGAATGAGATGTTTTCTTTGTATTCCTTCTCCAATTATTATTGGCATAAAGAAAGGGCCACCAAATTTCTAGGTTAATTTTTGGATAGTACTGCCACTTTACTTGAAACTGTTAATCATTTCCATGAGTTTTTCTGGTGGAGTTTTGGCATTCCTTAGGATAACTATCATGTCATCTGCAAAAGGGATAGTTTACTTCCTCTTTTCCAATGAGTACTCCTCTTAATTTCTTTTTTTCTTGGCCTTATTGCTCTTGGAAAATTCAGGCACTATATTGAAGAGGAGTGGTATTAGGGGGCAGCCTTGCTGGGTTCCTGACTTTAAGCAGAACACTTCTAGTTTTTCCCATTTAGGATAATGCTGGGCTGTGGGTTTGTTGTATATGGTTTTATTTATGTTGAGAAATGTTCCCTCTAGTCTAATTCCCTCCAGGACGTCAAACATGAAGGCATGCTGGATTTTGTCAAAGGACTTTTCTGCATAGATTGAGATGACTTTTTTGTCTTTCAGTCCATTTATGTTCTTTATGATATTTATTGATTTACATATGTTGAGCCATCCCTGCATCTCTGGTATGATTCCAACTTGGTCATGGTGGTTGATCTGTTTGATGTGTGCCTGTAGGCGGTTTGCAAGTATTTTGTTGAGAATTTTTGCATCTACATTCATTAATGCAATGGGTCCATAGTTTTCTTTTGCGATATATCTTGGCCTGGTTTTGGTATTATAGAGTGGCTCATAGAAGGTATTTGGGTGAGATTTTTTCCTTCTATTCTTATCCTCTTGAATAATTTGAATGGTAATGGCTGTAGGTCTCCTTTAAATGTTTTATAGAATTTTCTGCCATTTGAATCCATCTGGGTTGTGGGCTTTTTTTTTTTTTTTTTTTTTTTTAGTCTGAGTGTTTTTTGTTGTTGTTGTTGCTGTTGTTTTAATACAACAGTTCACCTCCTTTATTATGCCTCTATTTAAGCTGTCAATCTTTCCTTGGGCCTAAGTTTTGGTGGATTCCATGATTTCAGGTATTATTCATCCATTTCTCTTAGGATTTCAAATAGTGGAGTATAGGTTTTGAAGTATTCCTCTTTAATTGTCTGAATCTTTTCACAACTGTTGTTATGTTTCTCTTTTTTCAACTCTAAATTTTGTTGATTTAGAGTTGGTCTTTCCTTCTTAGTTCAAACGGGGACTGAGGTTCTATCTATCTTGTTATCCTTCAAAGAACCAGCTCTGTATTCATTGATTGATTGATTGATTGAATTGGTTGAATTGATTGATTTTTTCTTTCTTTCTTTCTTTCTTTCTTTTTTTCCTTTCCTTCTTCCTTCCTTCCTTCCTTCCTTCCTTCCTTCCTTCTTCTTTCCCTTTCTTTCTTTCTTTTCTTTTCTTTTCTCTTTTCTTTTCTTTCTTTCTTTCTTTCTTTTCCTTTCATTATTTCTGCTCTGAATTTTGTTATTTCTTCCGGTCTGACAGGGGTTTAGGATTCATTTGTTGCCTCTCAATTGTGTTCCTATTGTAATTTAAGTGATTGGTTGCCTCTTCCTTGTTTTTTTTATTTTTGTTTCCTTTGGTCTTTTTGAGACAGGGTCTCCTTGTAGTCCAGCTGGCCTGGAACTCAATCTGTAGACCAGGCTGGCCTTGAACCCATAAAGATCTGCCTGCCTCTGCCACCTGAGTGGTAGGATTAAAGGCATGTGCCGCAAAGCCCAGGTTTCTGTTTTCTTAATGTATGCACTTAGGGCTATGAATTTCACTCTCAGGACTGCTATTATTTTTATTATTTTTTTAATTGAAAGTTTTATTTTATTTTTTGCTTTTTATTGTTTAGTATGTATATATATATATTAGTATATATAATATATATATTTGTACAAGATTATGTACAAATCATATCTAGACCATGTCCCCCTCCCTACGCCCCCTACCCCCACCAGAGCTCATGCATTCTGCCAAACATGTTTTTCATCTTTTCTCCGTCTTTTTCAAATGCTCAATACATAAGTTTACTGTTTCGAGCAGGAAGTTCACCATTTCAGTCAGTTCTTTGATGCAATCTTTTCTGTTATCAGGACTGCTTTTAAGGTGTCCCATAGGTTTTGCTGTATTGTAGCATCCCTTCAATTTAATACCAGGAATGCTTTTATTTCTTTCGTTATTTCTCCTTTGACCCATTCCTTATTCAGTACAGTGTGTTGTTTAGTCTCCATGTGTTCTTGTAGTTAGTAGGACTCTTTCTGGTGTTGGTGATATTAAGCTTTATTTCACTGTAGTCTGATAGGATGCTGAAATTATTCAATTTTTTTTTTTTTTTTTGTATTGCTGAGGTTTACTCTCTGTCCCAGTACATTGGTCAGATTTTGGAGAATGTTCCATGGGGTGCTGAGTCAGAAAGATTTCTTTGCGTGTTGGTCTTGGGAATATTCAAGTAATGGTTGGGATGGTCCCATTTTGGTGTACCATATGTCAAGTCGATGTCTCTCTGTTTATTCTTGTCCAATGGGCTTAGTGTGGTATTGAAGTCTACCACTATGTGCTGGGATTGATCTGTCCCTTGAACTCCTGCAGGATTGTATTTATGAAATTCAGTGCACCAGATTTTGGTGCATATATATTTATTATTGTGAGATCTTCATGGTTGATTGATTCTTTGATAAGGATGTAGTGACCCTCTTCATCTCTTCTGATTAGTTTTACTTGAAATCTATTTTGTCTGATATTAAAATAGTAACTCCCACTTGTTTTTTGGTACCATTTGTTTTGGAATATTTTTCATCTTTTCACCCTTAAGATGGTGCCTGTCATTGAAGGTGAGGGTGTGTTTCTTATAAACAGCAGAAAGATGGATTCAGTTTCTTAATTCATTTTCCCAGTCTCTGGTGTCCTCTTGATTGGGGAGTTCAGACCTTAATATTTAGGGTTAATATTGAGAGATGTATAATTGCTTCCCTTTCTTTTGTTTGCATTTTTTAGCTCAAATATGTGTATTTTCTGGGCTCTATACCTTAGTTACTCTCTCTTGACACTTGGGGATAACTACTCCTTTCCTCTGTCCTCTGAACTGTTTCAAATATTTTCTGGAGGGTTGGTTATCTAAACATTTCATCTTGTTTATGTTGTGGAAGTTTTTCATTTCTCCTTCAATTATAATTGACATTTTTGCTGTGCAGAGTAACCTGGTTTGGCATCTGTAGTCATTTAGTACTGGGAAGACTTTGGTCCAAGTTCTTCTGACTTTCCTCATTTGCATTGAAAAGTCAGCTGTAATTCTGATACATTTTCCTTTATTTTTTTTAATAATGCTTTTATTGATGTTTGTGTATTTCAGATATCATTTCTCAGTTCAGTTTAGACATATTCCCTTTCCCTTCCCCCCACACCACCCCAGATCATGCACTCTGCCACAACTATCCTGCATCTTTCTCTCAGTCTCTTTTTATTTTATTTCATAATACTCTAAAATATTCATACATATTTTCCACTCATATACAGTAATTATAGAGTCTGGAAGTAAGTGGTGGATCTACTCTAGAGCCCATTAAGAGATTACATTATAACAATATGTTGCTTTCAGATAAATATAAATATAACAATTAATGTTTTGTTTCAGCTTGCCTTTCATCTGGGGATTTGGTGTTAGCATCCAAAAAATGAGGAGACCCATTCACCACTTGTTTTTCGTGGTGTTACTTCACTTAGTATAATAGCTTTGAGTTCCATCCCATTTACCTGCAAAGTTCATGATGTCATCTTTCTTTACCTCTAGTAGTACTCCATTGTGTAGATTACCACATTTTTGTCATCCACTTGTTCAGTTGAGGTGCATTTGGGTTGTTTCCAGCTCTTTGCTATTGTGAGAGCTGCATAAAACATGGATGTGTATGTCATCCTTGCGGTTAGGATGTGTCTTGTGGGTAAATACTCAGGAGTTTAGTATGGCTTGGGTCAGGTGGTAGGCTCATTTGAGTCTTTTAACAGGTCTCCACACTGCTTTCATAATGGTTGTACAGTTTACATTCTCACCAGCAATGGATGAGTGTTCCCCTTTCCCCACAACCTCTCCAGCATTTGGTGTATTTGTGTTATTGATCATACCAGTTGTATGGAGTGAGATGATAGCTGAGAGTGGTTTTAGTTTGCATTTCCTTATTATTAATGATGTTGAACAACCTTTAAGATGGTTATAGCGGTCAGACCATCTATACCATCACTGCACAAATGGTGAAAGTCTCTGTTCTCTAGGCGACTGTTTAGGCTCACATCTCCTCTCTGCAACGGTACATTATGATCTTTTTCCTTCTTTATTTTTTTGAGTAGATTATATATTCCTGACATTAATTTCTCTTATCAGAGAAGCTTGATTCTAGGATATCAGCGACTTGGTAGAAAGGAAGAATTTCCTCCCCACTACATCAAAGTGAAGTGTATTTAAGCTTTCAGCTTCTCATAGAAACTCATTGCATTTCTTTCGCTATGTACGAAAGCTTTGTGTGAGTATGTGGAAATGCAGGCGTCTCCACATTTCCATGTCAATTGTGTGTACACTTATTTCTCTGAGCAGCTTGCTGTCTGACTAGGATTTAGAAAGTCTGGCCTTTCTACAACCATGTACTTGATTAGTGCTAATACAATTATTCTTAATACCATCAAAGGGTTTCAGGTTTATGTTAGATCTTTAATTCCACTTGGGGTTAGATTTTTTGACAGGTGAGAGGTAGGGGTTTAATTTTGTTCTTCTACAAATGCTGATCCGGTTTTGCCCGACCATTTTGCTGAAGATGTTATCCTTTCCTCCATTGAAGGTTTTTTTTTTTTTCCCCTGTCAAATATTGAAGTGACTGAAATTGTATTGGAGCTCAAGTTTCGATTCATCAATTTTGTTCAGTTGATCAAGTGGTCTGTTTTGCCAGTACCAGGGCTGTCTTTATGGCAGGTTCCTGTAATATAGCTTGAGTCTGGCATAACCAAATCCCTCTGTATTGCATTTTTCTTTTCTTTTTTTTTTTTTTTTTTTTTTTACTTTAGCTATTTGAGGTCTTTTATTGTTTTTCCATATGAATTTAAGGATTTATTTTTCCAAGTCTGTTGAAGAAGCTCACAGAGGATTTTGATTGGAATATGCCACTGAATCTGTATTATCAAATTGTAAATAGGACATTTTTACTATATTTAATTTTTCCAATCCATGAGGCATGGGAGATCTTTTTCTTTTTTTAATTTTTTATTTTTGTATGTGCTATGAATGTACTGTCTGCATGTAGGTTGGTGCACACCCGTGGTGTGCAATGCCGTGGCAGAGTCAGAAGAGGGTTAGTCAGAATTCCCTGCACCTGGAGTTTCTGGAATTAGTTACACGGTTACTGACGCCCCTTATGGTGCTGGGGATCAAACCGTGTGCTCCTGCACAGAGCAGTTGTGGCTCTTACCGCTAAGCATCTCTCCAGCCCCTGCCATGGGAGATCTTTTGATGTCAGTTTCAATCTCCTTCTTCAGGGGTTTAAATATTTTTCTGTTGTGAGAGATCTTTTCTTGTATTTGTTAGGTTTGTTCCCAGGTATTTTATTATTTTTGAGCGTATTGTCAGTGGGATGGTCTTCTTATATTCCTTCTCACTTGTTTATTGTTTGTTGTAAAGAAAGGCTACCAATTTTTTCCAGGTTAATTTTACATCCCTTGCCACTTACTAAAAATCTTTTCTAGAAGGTTTCTGGTGGAGGTTTTTTAAGCATCCCTTAGGTAAACTATCATATCGTCTGGAAAAAGTGATAGCTTAACTCCTTCTTTTCGGTTGTACCCTAATTTTGAATTTCCTTCATTTTTGGTCTTATTGCCCTAGCAAGAATTTCAAGCACTATGCTAAAGATGAAGTGACTAATAAGGGGCAGCCTTGCAGGCGTTCCCACCTTTAAGGAAATGGTTCATTTTTTCTCCATTTAGGATGATGTCGGCAGTGGGTTTGCTATATATGGCTTTTTGGTCATGTTTGAGGAATGTTCCCTTTCAGTCCAATTCCTTCTAGACCTTTAAACATGAAGGAGCTGGATTTGTCAAAGGCTTTTTCTGCATCAATTGAGGATGATGGTGTGGTTTTTGTACTTCAGTCCATTTTATGGTTTATGATTTTATTTATTTATCATATTATACATAATATAATATATATATATTATATATATATAATATATATATATAGAAACATCCCTGCATCTCTTTGTTATGAATCCAACTTTTCATGATGGATGATCTTTTTGATGTGGTCTGTATGCGATTTCCAAGATATTTTGTTTCGAGAATTTTTGCATCTATGTTCATTAATGAGATAGTCTCTAGTTGCGTTTGTTTTTTGGTTGTATCTTTGCCTGGTTTTGATATTAGGGTGATGCTGGCTTCATAGAAGGAATTTGGAAGAATTCCCTCTGTTTGTTTAAACTTTCTGAACAGATTGATACTAATGGTTGTAGGACCTCTTTTAATGTTCTATAGAATTCTGCTTGTGATGAAGCCTTCTGCCTGGGCCTTTTTTAGTTGGGAGGTTTTTTATTTACATCTTCAACTTCTTCAAATATTATGAGTTCTGGTTTTAAACTCTTCTTGGTTAAGTTTAAATCTCTTCTTGGTTAAGCTTTGTTGGTTCCCAGGATTTCAAATATTCATCAATTTCTCTTAGATTTTCATATTTAGTGGAGTATAGGTTATTGAAGTAATCCTGTATGATTGTCTGGATCTTTTGTTTGTTGTGATGTTTCCCCTTTCATCAAGAATAATATTGATTTGGAGTTGCTCTTTCTTTTTTTTGGTTAACTGGGCTAGGGGTGGGTCTATGTTGTTTAACTTTTCAAAGAACCAGCTTTTGGGTTTGTTGATTCTATGTGTTGTTTTCTTTGTTTCTATTTCATTGATTTCTGCTCTAATTTTTGTGATTTCTTCCTGTCTTATTGGGTTTTGGGTTCATTTGTTGTTGTCTCTCAAGTGTTTTTAGCTGCAGTGTTAGATCTTTTATTTGTTCCCTTTCTATTTTTTTGACGTGGGCACTTAGGGCTATAAATTTTCCTCTCAAGACTGCTTTTAAGTGTCTGACAAGTTTTGTTGTATTGTATTGTCATTTTCATTCAGTTCCACAAATACTTTTATTTCACTCTTTATTTCTTCCCTGACCCATTCATTATTTAGGATGGTGTTATTTAGTCTCCATGTGTTTTTTTTTATTTTATTTATTTTTTATGTGTATGAATGTACTGTCTGCATGTAGGTTTGTGCACCAGTGTCGTGCAATGCAGTGGAGGTCAGAAGAGGGTGTCAGATTCCCTTGGAACTGGAGTTAAAGATGGTTGTCACCCGCCATGTGGGTGCTGGGGATTGAACTCGGGTCCTCTGCAAGATCATTTGGCCCTCTTAACCACTAGGCCATCTTTCCAGCCCCTCCATGTGTTCTTGTAGCTAGTTGGGCTTATTATGGTGTTCATCTTGAGCTTTATTGCACTGTTGTCTGATAGAATGCATAGAAATAATTTCAATCCTTTTGTATTTGTTGAGATTTCTTTTGTGTCCCAGTATGTGGTCAATTTTGGAGAATGTTCCATGAGGTGCTGAGTAGAAAGTATATTCTCTGATGTTTGAGTGGAATATTTTGTAGATGTCTGTGAGGTCCATTTGGTGTATTGTATTGTTCAGTTCTGATGTCTTTCTGTTTATTTTTTGTCCAGTTGATCTATCCAAGGGGCTCAGTGGGGTGTTGAAGTCTCTCACTGTTAGTGTGTTAGGGTTAATCTATGTCTTGAGGTCTTGCAGAGTAGTATTTATAAAGTTAGGTCCACCAGAGTTTGGTGCATAGACATTAAGAATTGTGAAGTCTTCATGGTTCATTGTTCCTTTGACAAGGATGTAATGGCCCTCTTTGTCTCTTCTATTAGTTTTACTTTGAGATCTGTTTTGTCTGATATTAGAAGTGCCCCTGTGGCTTGTTGCTTGGTACCATTCGCTTGGAGTATTTTTTCCATCCTTTCACTCTAAGGCGGTGTCTGTCTTTGAGGGTCACATGGGTTTCCTGTAGACAGCATATAGAATGATTCTGTTTCCTAATCAATTTTCACAGTCTATATCTTTTTTTGTTTGTTTGTTTTGTTTTGTTTTGTTTTGGTCTTTTCGAGACAGGGTCTCCCTGTAGCCCCAGCTGTCCTGGAATTCACTCTTGAACTCACATAGATCCACCTGCCTCTGCCTCCCAAGTGCTAGGATTAAAGGTGTGCACCACCATGTCCAGCTCATAGTCTATGTCTTTTGATTGGGTAGTTTAGACCATTTTATTTAAGGTTATTATTGAGAGATGCATATTGCTTCCTTTCACCTTATTTTTTGTTTGCAATCTTGGTCTAGGTTTGTATTTACTCTGTTATGCTTTTGTTGATTTCTCTCTTTAATTGCTTAGAGATAGTTGCTCCTTTCCTCTGTTCTTTAGATTGCTTCGAGGATTTTCTGACCAAATCCGAATCATAGGGGTAGAGGAAGAAGAAGAATCTGAAGACAACACTATTGACCAGATCTTCAACAGGATAATAGAAGAAAATTTCACAAACTGAAAAATGACAATCCTGTACAAATACAAGAGCACATAGAACACCAAATAGGACCAGAAAAGAAACTCCCCATGCCTTATAATAGTTAAAACACTAGTTGCTCAAAACAAAGACAAACACTGAAAACCACAAGAGAAAAACATCAAGTTATGTATAAGGTGAAACCCATCAGAATCACAGCTGACTTCTCAGTGCAAACTATAAAAGCTAGAAGAATGTGGACCAAAGTATTCCCTGTGCCAAACGACTTTAGTTGCCAACCCAGACCACTATATCTGGCAAAAATGTCAGTTATAGTTGAAGGGTTTTCCTTTATATGTAACTTGCTGTTTTTCACTTGTGGCTTTCAGTATTCTTTGTTTTTAGTATCTAGCCTTTTGATTATGATATGTTGAGGGGAGTTTCTTTTCTGATCTTGTCTATTTGTTGTTCTATGTGCTTCTTGTATTTGTATGGATGTGTCTTTTTCAGTTTTGGGAAATTTTCTTATATAATTCTGTTGAAGATCTGGTCCATACCATTATCCTGAGATTGTTCTCCTTCCTCTATACCTGTGATGTGGAGGTTTGGTCTCTTCATGGTGTCTCACATTTCCTGGTTATTCCACTCTTGGTTGTTGTTTTTTTAATTTTCATAGTCTTTGCTTGAGCTTTTCAGCTCTTCTGTGTTATCTTCTAAGGTTGATATTCTGTTGTCTGCTTCACCCATTCTGTTACTGATGCTTTCTCTTGCCCCTTTCTGTTGACTGGATGAGTTTTCTATTTCTTTTTTCATTTCAGCCTGAGATTCCTCTAGTATTTCCATTTCCTTCCAGGGTTGGCCCTTCTCCCCTTTTAGTTTTTTGGTTTCCTTTTTCATTTCAGCCTTAGATTTTTTTTCATCATTTCTATTTCCTTCTGGATTTGGTCATTCTCTCCCTTTAGGTCCTTGATTTCTTTGAGTATGTCTGTGATTGTTCTTTTAAGATATACATACTGGGTTACCTCCAGGGAGATCATATTGTTGGAGCCTTCTATAGGACTGATAGAGTTTAGTGGGGATTTATTATTTGCTTTTCCCATGTTGTTGATTTTTCTTTTTGCTTTTGGCATAGGGGTTTGATTTGTTTTTTGTAATCTGATGTGAAATTCAAGTGTTTCTTTGTTGTGATGCAGGCCTGTTCCTCTAGGTTGGCTATGGGGGGGTGATTTGTTTCTCCCACTGGCAACCTAGCAACCTGGCTGCAGCCTTGGTGTCCCCAAAGATTGGGGTCCCCAGTGAGGGGGACTGGCTTTTACCGGATGTGCGATGGAGGCTGTAGAGCTGCTGGCTGAGGCCTCAGTATCCCTGAAGTTCTGGAATGTGAAATCTGAAACTCTGAAAATAATAGAAAAAAT
Organism: Rhizomys pruinosus; assembly: GCA_009823505.1. Classification (NCBI taxonomy): domain Eukaryota; kingdom Metazoa; phylum Chordata; class Mammalia; order Rodentia; family Spalacidae; genus Rhizomys; species Rhizomys pruinosus. Next base: position 4,058,027 of record VZQC01000410.1, read on the forward strand.
GCTGATAGTAACTCTCAAGACATAGGCTTAGGAAAAGACTTACTAAATCAGACAGGAACTGAGCAAAAACTAACATCAACAATTGACAAATGGGACCTTATTAAATGCATGAGCTTCTGTACATTGAAAGAAACAATCAAAGAAGTGAAGATAAAACCCACAGAGTGGGAGGAAACCTTCACCAGTGATACTGATAGAGCATTAACATCCAGAATGTAGAAACTACTCAAAAAAATAAAGGAGGAAGAAAACAAATGATCCACTCAAAAAATGGAGTCAAGAGCTACACAGACTTCAGAATGATGGAGTAAGGAGGCTAAGAAACATCTTAAAAAGTGTTCAACATCACTAATAATTAAGGAAATCCAAATTAAAACCACCTTAAGAGTTTATCTTACTCTAGTAAGTGTAGCTATGATCAAGAAAACAAAGGATACCAAATGCTGGGAGCACTCATCCACTGCTGGTGGGAATTCAAACTCATGTTACCCCTATGGAAAGCAGTGTGGAGAACTCTTAAGAAACTGAAAATGAGCCTACCACCTGACCCAGTCATACCACTCCTAGATATATACCCACAAGACTCATCCTACTGCAGAGTTACATGCACATCTATGTTTATTGCAGCTCTCTTTACATTAGCAAAGAACAGGAAGCAACCCAGGTGTCCCTCTAGATAGAGAAAATGTGGTACATTTACACAATGGAATTCTATGCAGCAGTAAAGAAAGATGACATCATGAACTTTTCAGGTAAATGGATGGAACTAGAAGCCATTATACTAAGTAAAGTAACGCAGTCCCAGAAAAACAAACTGTATGTGTCCCTCATTTGTGGATTCTAGGACCAACTCTCTCTTTAGAGGCAAACTGAATCATTCCTGTTTATTTCTTTGTTTTTTAGTGAATATAATACCTAATATTACTCATCAACTTGCTATGTAATGCAGAAAAGTAAAGTAACATTCTTTACCTGCATACATTCCTACTATCAAAATGTAAAGCCCTAAACATGTTTTGGAATTAACCTAGAGTTTATTTTCAGAGGTCATAATTTTGGTATATCTGCGGCATCTATATAGACATATTTTGGAACAATATAAAATTGGAAGGAACAACAATAACAACAACAACAACAACAACAAAAGACTACGTCAAAGAACTGACTGAAACAGTAAACTTATGCTGCAAACAGTAAACTTCTGCATCAAAAAATTTAAAAAAGACTGAGAAAGTATGAAAGATAGTATGACATGTATGACAGAATGCATGAGCTCTGACAGGGAGGGGGCAAGGAAAGGGAAGTGGATCTAAACTTGATTAAGAAATGCTGTATGAGGGCTGGAGGGATGGCCTAGTGGTTAAGAGCACCGACTGCTCTTGCAGATGACCTGGGTTCAATCCCCAGCACCCACATGGTGGCTGAGAACCATCTTTAACTTCAGTTCCAAGGGAATCCGACGCCCCCTTCTGACCTCCGTGGCATTGCACAACACGGGTGCACAAACCTACATGCACACAGTACATTCATACACATAAAAATAAATAAATAAAATTAAAAAATAAATGCTGTATGAAATGCACAAAACTTTAATAAAAAAGAATATTATTGTGCCAGTATGTTTTCTAACTGTTATTTATAATGGTAGGTACAAATATATCAGATGAACTTTATTGTTACAATGAATTTTTACTTCATTTATTTAGTTGGGATTGGGAGAGAGCATATATTTAGGGGTAAGAAGAAAATTTCTAAGAATCAGTTCTATCTTTTAATCATGTTGGTCCCAGGGATTGAAATTGCTTCATCATCAAGACTGGTGGCATATACCTTTACCTGCTAAACCATCTTACTACATCTTCTAATACATAGATCTTCTATTACTGATTATTATTATTTGCATAGTTTTCTCAATGTTTATTATTTTTTTCATTTTTTTGTATATTTTACTACATGTATGTAAGTGCACCTGTTTCATGAAATACCCATGGAGGTCAGAAAATTGTGTCAGATTCCCTAGAACCTGAGTTATAGTCATCATTAGCTCCCTTAGTGGTGCTGAGAACCAAACCAAGGTCCTATAGAAGAGCAGTCTGTGCTCTTAACAGCTGAGCCATCTCTCTAGCCTTTATGTTTACTATTTACTTATATTTTTCCCAATTTTACTAACATACTTCAGGCTGGGAGAAAACAGCAGTGTCCTTGAAGATCCTATTTTTGTTTCAGATCAAGTTAATCATGGATTATAATGCTGTGGGTAATAAGAGCGACCCCACAGGCTGAAGTTTTCATCCTCAGTGAACAGCCTCCTTTCTCAAGAGAAAACTTCAAAGCCTCCAGGTCAAAGCCTGCTAGGCAGCAACCTCTGTTAGTATAGAATATCCTTGACTGTGCACCCTTATGTTACTGATAATCACACTTTTCTCACCTCCTGAATTTGTTCCAGCCTGACTTGAACAGAAAATTTCTCAATAATAATTCCTGTGCTGGGGTTGGAGCTTAGTTGACAGAGTGCTTGTCTGGCATGATGGAAACCCCATGTTTGACCCCCACAACCTTGTAAACTGGGTTTTAGGCACAACTGTAATCCCAACACTCCATAGATGAATGCAGAAGGATCCGAAGTCCATGTTTATTCTTGGCTATTAGTGAGTTTGAAACTAACCTGGGTAACATGAAGCCCTGTCTCAAATAAAGGTGATGATGTTGTTGGCTATTAGTGAGTTTGAAACCAATCTGGGTAACATGAAGCCCTGTCTCAAATAAAGATGATGATGATGGTGATGGTGATGATGATAAGTATATCATAACTTGGAAACTGGAATCAAATCTGAGACCAGAATACCAACATTAAAACCTCAACTATTTCATATAGTTAATATTCATCATTTTCATAAAAGACATGCATCACTACACACACACATGCACATTAACATTCTAGCCTTAGTAAGTATATATTGATTGCAATGAAAGTGAACTTAAAATGATGGCATATGTAATATATAAAATATGAGATGGATTGTTTGTTTTCTTTTCCCATGTCAACAGTTTTGTAAAGGAGGAGTTACAGATAATCACATTTTATAAATTGCTCAGCAGACAAAAGAGCAGAGGTTCACTTGAAACATCAGCTTTTCTAATAATTGTTATACTGAAAGTTAACAGGAATTTGGCTTAAATAATTTATTTTTAGCCTTCTATATATTGCTTAAGCATCTGTGAATTAGCTTTCATAATGTTTCAATATGTTCTTATTCATGTTTAGCATATTTGGTTCTGTTATAATAATGAGATAAGTCATAGATTTTTTTCTAAGTAGTCTTTTGAATAGTATTTGATGTTTCCCAAGAACAGGTGGTAAGTTATTTTACATTTTTGCTAATAAATTTACTTTTCGTCTTATTCAGATTTGATATTTTCAGAAAACTTTCTTCATTTCTCTGAGTATACAGTTTCTTAGAGTATACAAAATAAATTAAGTACAATTTGAGACAAAAATAGATTGTCACTGGAAAAGTAAAATACTTCATTTTGCTTTATGTAGATAAATCTGTTATAAGAAATCAATGTTTCCCCAACTCAATTTATGACATCATGTTCTTAGATATGAATTTAGCACCTATCAGCATGGAATCACTAATAAATATGCTGTGTTCTTATCTAGCCATTCTTAAAAATCTGCAGCACATGCCTCTGCCCATGTCCTGGTATTAAGCATGTTTTTCTCTGCATATAACCTCCATATTTTACACTTTGATGATACAGATATGAGATAAACTAGAGAATTTTTGTAAAATACTTTGTATGTCTGTGAATGCAAACTGTGAGTGTAGGTAGGTGCATACCTGTGTATGTGTTGTACATGTGGATGCCTTTGTTAAAACTCACAAATGAAAGTAAACAATTTAGTGCATTTAATATAGTTAATATTAATCTAATAATTAATATTAATCTAATAATAGATGGCAGTGTAATGGTCCTTATTTGAGAAAAGCCCATTGGTTCTTTGTGTTTTTCTCTAAATGTGCTCTGATTTTCATGTACAATGTGTGATGAAACCTTCATGATCTGAACTAGGCACCTACCACACAGAATCATGTGTCGTTACTGTTACATTATTTCTGAGATGAATTTAGCATTAGGGATGTTTTCTGGGATATCAAAAATTTGTGTCATTAGTGAAAACCAGTGAAACCAGGTGAAGCACTCTTTTCCTCTGAGTACACACAATGATCCTTTCATTGTTTACAGCTTTTCAGAGTTCAAGAACAGGAGTGAATGCTTGTCCAGTACAGTCACATTTATGTTAGATTTTGTAACATACATAAATAACTATATATGCCACTTTTCTCAAGTTTAGTGATGTTTTCTCCTCACAAAAGGAGACCCTGTAACCCTTAACCGCTTGATCCATATTTCTCTCTTCCTCTTTCAGATCCCTGGATATTATCAACCTGAGTTTTCTGTATGGAGCTATTCTAACTATTCTGAATATTTTATAAAATAGATTTGCACAGTATATAACCCTCTATGCCCTGCTAACACAGTGTTTTCAGTGGTAGCACATATCAATATTACGTGCACATGCCACTATTACCTTCCTCCAAAGACTGTTTTGTTTGGAAGAGAACCTAAAAAAAGGTAGTCTATCCCAACACTGGAGCCTGTGTATGCCCTGGCACCTTATCATTATTTGCTGGGTTGTGGTCAAAAGCACTAGGGCAGGACCAAGACTTACAAGTTTATGGACTAATGAACTGTTGAGATGGTTGAGGTGGATGTATGGCCCAAGACTGGTACATCTAGCCACTGATGGTAGTGGCCAGAACAGAAGCACAGCAGACTGGATCAAGTGTTCCACTAGGGTTATTCTAGTTATTCCCCCAGCCCACAAAGCAAGACTCTGGCTTACTGCCTTTTTCTGTGTCTGTGAATGTAGTCTTGCTGCATACTGTTCTGCTCAGGGTTAATTTTGGCAAAGACCATTCACTGCTTACTAAGCTGATACTCACACAGGAGTTTTTTTTAAATTTTCCATATGTGTAGAATGTACTGTCTGCATGCAGGTTTGTGCACCCATGTCGTGCAGTGCCATGGAGGTCAGAAGTGGGTGTCAGATTCCCCTCTAACACTGGAGTTAAAGACGGTTCTCAGCCACCATGTGGGTGCTGGGGTCCTCTGCAAGAGCAGTTGGCGCTCGTAATCGCTTGGGCATATACCCCCAAAACTGTATCTACTACAGAGGTACTGGCTCATTCATGTTTATTGCCTATACATTACTATCCATTAGCTAAGAAATTTGAATCAGCCCAGATGCCCATTAACTGATGAACTGATAATGAAAATTGATATATAAGCACAATATTGTTTTATTCAGCTGTAAAGAAAGATGGCATTTATAATAAATGATTGGAACTGGAAAATATTATAGTGAATAAGGTATCCCAGGCCCAGATAGATAAATGCTGCATGTTCTCTCCCATATGTAGTACTTTTGGATTTTTACATTTGTGTCTTTAACTTGAAATATCTGTAGAAGCAAGGGAATTAGAAAGGGCCCAGTGAGATGACAGGTTCCTTATGTGGAGCCAGTAGAATATAGATGATATGAAAGTAGAGAGTGGGAATATTGTGGGTGCAAATTGAAAGCAGATAGGAGTGGAATCATAGGGGAGAGAAGGGAATGGGGAAGGAAAGGTAACCAAATGAAGAATATATGAAAATGCCATGTGGAAACCTACTACTCTGTATGTAATCCAATTAAAAATAGAAGTTAAAACAAAAAGAGTTAGGAGGGAGATATCCTGCATGACTGGCTGATGCTGCTTCTAAAAGCCATGGGCTGGTAAACCAGAGTCCTAGTGATCCTAAGGCTAGGTGTGGGGTACCTCCTTATCAGTTGTTTGTCAAGGAGATCCCAGGGGTCCCCAAAATGTAAAGGCCCTTGCTATTCTTGTAGTAAGCTCTAGCTTACTAGAGCTAGTTGACTTGCCCTTAACCTTACCTTACTCAGTATGTAGCTGAATAAGTTTTCATTTTAAGCAAGTTAGTTAATTTTACATGGTATAATATTCTTGATATTGTTTGGGATACCCCAAATAAAGTAAGATGCATCTGATAATGGAATAAACTCCACTATTATTATTTGATAAAAGCCTAGTGTGTAGAGAATACACACACAAAAATTTTTATTAGCCACAGTGGATGAATTCTATTAAAGCCATGAATCAATATTGCAAACACAAATTCTAAGCCCTAGAGATAAATGTCAAGAGAAGGTTGCTTTGCCTATTCTTTTTTTAATTGAAGTTTTGTGCATTTCATACAATATTTCCTAATCAAATTTATAGCCCTTCCTTGCCACCTACCCCACCAGAATTCATGCATTCTGCCACATGTGTATCTTTTTCTCAGTCTTTTTAAAAATTATTGATGCAGAAGTTTAGTCTTTTGAGCAGGAGTTTGTTTCAGCTGGTTCTTTGACCCAGTCTTTTGTTATTGTTGTTGTTCCTTCCAATTTGTATCACTTCAAAATAAAAACACACACACACACACATATATATATATATATATATGACACATATACCAAAATTATGATGTCTGAAAAATAAAATATAGGTTAATTCCAAAACATGTTTAGGGATTCACATTTTGACAGTAGAGTTGTATGCAGATAAAGAGAAAAATATATATTACTTTACATTCCCACATCACATAGTAAGTTGATGAGTAACATTAGGTATTATATTTACTAAAAAAAGAACAAGATAATTATTTAATTTCCCTTACAGATAGGTGCTAGGTGCCACAAATGAGGGACATCATACATTGTTTGTTTTTCTGGGACTGTGTTATTTCACTTAGCATTATGGTTTCTAGCTCCATCCATTTACTTGTAAAGTTCATGATGTCATCTTTCTTTACCACTGCATAGAACTCCATTGTGTAGATGTACCACATTTTCTTTATCCACTCGTTGGTTGAAGGACACTTGGGTTGCTTCCAGCCCTTTGTTATTGTGAAGAAAGCTGCAATAAACATAGATGTGCATGTATCTCTGCAATAGGATGAGTCTTGTGGCTATATTCCCAGGAGTGGTATGGCCAGGTCAGATGGTAGGCTCATTTTGAGTAATGCTTTGCCTATTCTTTGTTGCAAAAAATGCAGGCATTATCTATTGGGAAAACAATTTGAGCTACAGAATCAGGATCTGAGAATCTTTGTTCTAACTAAGCTATTTGTTTTGTTTTCATTTTTTTTTACTTTATTTTTTTTATTGATGCTTTGTGTATTTCATACATCATTTTCCAATTCAGTTCAGGCATATTTCCCTTTCCCTTCCCCCCCATCCCACCCCACCCCATCCCAGATCATGCATTCTGCCATAACTGTCCTGCATCTTTCTCTCAGTTTTTTTTTCATTTTTTAGCAATAAGTGATAATTTATGTGTACAAGCATCCCTCATGTAACACCAATTTGCAGGCTGTTGTGCCCAAACACCCACAGCTCCACCATCCAGCGGGGGGTGGGGGGGGCTTATATTTTTGTTGTTGTTGTTTTGTCTTTTTTGAGACACAGTATCCCTGTTACCCCAGCTGGCCTGGAACTACCTATGTAAACCAGGCTGGCCTCGATGTCACAGAGATCTGCTTGCCTCTGCCTCCTGAGTACTGGGATTAAAGGCATGTACCACCATGTTTGGCTAGTTTGGGGGTTTAAATTGCTATTAGTGTATACATTTCATTGCGTTGGAACTCCACTTGGACAGTTTTTTACTGTATGTTTGCATTTGGTCTATAGATTAACCTTTGAGAAAGCAAGTTTCTAGAGGAATTTTATAATTCTTTCAAAGTTATAAATTGAAATGTTTTTATAGCAGATTCAACCCTGAGTTCTGATTCAAGAGTATGCCTAGTAAGAACATTAACAATTGCTTATTTACATTTGTCGATTTTTTAATATTTTTCCTTTTTTATTGTTATTAAACTTTATCCATAAGTCTTACATCATTTCTCAATCAAATCTAAAGTCACTTCACTTTCCATGCCCCTCACCCCACCCGAGTCCTGGCACTTTGCCATACATGTCCTGCATCTTTTTCTTAGTCTTTCCAGAGTTTTTTCTTTCCACTTCTTTTGTTGTTATTGTTCTCTCCTACTTGTATTGCTTCTGTATATATACATACATATATATATATACATAGTTATATATATACATAAATATATACATGCATACATGCATACATACATACATACACATATCACTTGAATTGGAGGAATTTTTTTTTCCCTACAAGATGTCATATTTTCCTTAAAGGAGTGCTCGAAGGCTCCTCAGCAAGCTCAAACAACCATCAATCCTGCACTTGTGCTCCACATTGGGGTCTTTCCCTCCCATAGTACCCCAAATGAAGTCTATTAAGCATGCATCCTGTCTTGATCCCCCTGCACTGACCTCCATGATACAGCCGAGGTAGTCCAACAATGGCAGTCCACATTCTGACAAGGTTGAATTCCCATTAGCTGCTTAGTTCACAAGCTGGATGTCTCAGCAGTCCTCAGTCCACATTGGACGGTTAAAAAGCTGTATCTCATGTCCTTGAGGAGTGCCCAAAGCGGTGGCAGCCACAGAGTAGATGCACCTGCCAGTAAGAATTGAAGACAGATGGGACTGGAGAGATAGCCTAGCGGTTAATAGCACTGACTGTTCTTGCAGAGGACCCGGGTTCGATCCCCAGCACCCACATTGCGGCTAAGAACTGTCTGTAACTCCAATTCCAGGAGAACTCCAGTTCCAGGGGCATCCAACACCCTCTTCTGACCTCCGCGGCTTTGCATGACACAGGTGTACAAACCTACATACAGGCAGTATATTCATACACATACAAAAATAAATAAAATTAAAAAAATTTAAAAAAAAAAGAATTGAAGACAGACCAAACCACATCTTTTTTCTTTTTGTCTTTTTACTAAGATCTCAAGTTTTGTGTCTGCATTACAATTTCTCTGGTCTTACTGATTATTTATTTCTGGTTGTACTTTCCTTCTGGATGCTTAAGGCCACACAGTTAGCCCAGATTAACCAGGGTTTTGTTTTCTTGAGGTCAGTTGAGGATCTGGTCCTCAGGGGTCTCTTGGGGTTTTTATTTGGGGGGAGGGGGAAGCTCCTTTTTTTTTTTCAGCTCCTCATCCACCAGTTCCATCCACTTGAGGACAAAATCGGTTCCTTCCTAGACCAGGCTTCATTTTTTTGAAGGATGAGCAGACTTTCCTCTTTATAGACTGGACACTGGCTGAAGTCCCCTTAGTGGCTCTCCAAGACCTCCCTGAACAGGAAGACTGGTTACCCACCTCTGCAGGACATTTCAAGGGATGCCCCCATGCATAATCCCCTAAGACTTGGTTGACCTCTGAGGGCAAGGAACAAAGTTATCCCCCAGGTCCCTCAGCCAAATTGGCCTATGGATGTCAAGTATGGTTGTTAAGCACCCAGAAAGGCTACGTTGCACCAGCCTGTTACATTGCATGTATATCAACATTGAATCCTTTGGGAACAAACTGAATGTTATTTCCATGTCATATTTATTAATTCATATCTTTCCATTTTAGTCCCATTGTTAGTCTAAAAGATGCACACATACCCTCCATCATATACTGAAAATCCAAGGTCTGAAAATAAGTGTCAGGTCAGATCTAGAACCTGTGTAGGGATTCCCAATACAAGAGCACAGATGTCTTTAGATTGTGAAGAATATAACATTAACATTGCTCATTTTCTCTTATACCTAGTACTTGGTACTAGCATCCACAGATGAGGAATACCATTCGTCTTTTGTTTTTCTGGGACTGTATTACTTCACTTAGCTTAAAATCTTCTAGCTCCATCCATTTACCCACAAATTTCATGATGTCATCTTTCTTTACCATTGCATAGTACTCCATTGTGTAGATGTACCACATTTTCTGTATCCACTCATTTGTTGAGGGGCACTTGGGTTGATTCCAGCTCTTCACTGTTGTGAAGAGAGTTGCAATAAACATGGCTGTACATGTATCTCTGCTGTAAGAAAAGTCTGATGGATATATATATACCCAGAAGTGGTATGGCTGGTTCAGGTGGTAGGTTCATTTTGAGTCTTTTAAGGGTTCTCCAAACTGCTTTCCATAGTGGTTGTACAAGTTTGCATTCCCACCAGCAGTGGATGAGTGTTCCTCTTTCCCCACATCCTCTCCAACATTTGGTATCATTTGTTTTCTTGATCCTAGCCAGCCTTATATGGGTGAGATGATATCTTAAAGTGGTTTTAATTTTTATTTCCTTAATTATTAGCAATGTTGAACACTTTTTAAGATGTTTCTCAGCCATCTCTATTCCCTCGTTTGTGAAGTCTTTGCTAAGCTCTTTACTCCATCTTTTGAGTGAGTCATTTGTTTTCTTACGTCTTTGTTTTTTGAGATACAGAAACTTTTGAGTTTAATGAGGTCCCACTTGTCAATTGTTGACCTTATTTCCTGTGCAGCTGCTGTCTGATTTAGAAAGTCTTTTCCTATACCTATGTCTTGTAAGTTGCTGCCGACTTTTTCTTCTAACACCTTCAGAGTTTTGGGTTTCAAATTGAGGTCTTTGATTCATTTGGAGTTGATTTTTGTACAGGGTGAGAGGTGGGGGGTTAATTTTATTCTTCTACAAGTAGTAATCGATTTTTGCCAGCACTATTTGCTGAAGATGCTGTCTTTCCTCCATTGAGTCTTTTTGGCCCCCTTGTCAAATATAAGGTGGCTGAAATTGTATGTGCTCAAGTTTGGATCTTCCGTTTTGTTCCATTGATCCACAGGTCTGTTTTTCTGCCAGTACGAGGCTGTTTTTATGACTATAGCCCTGTAGTATAGTTTGATGTTTGGTATAGAAATTCCCCCTGTATTGCTGTTTTCACTCAATAAACTGTTTCACTGTTTCAGCCAAATTGTTGCTTTGGCTGTTCAGGGTCTTTTGATTTCCATGTGAATTTAAGAATCTTTTTTTTTCCAAGCCTGTGAAGAATGTCCTGGGGATTTTAATTGGAATTGTGTTGAATTGGTATATTAATTTGGGTAGAATGGGCATTTTTACTATATTAATTTTTCCAATCCATGAACATGGGAGGTCTTTTCATCTTCTGATGTCTCCTTCAATCTCCTTCAGGAGTTTATAATTTTTGTTGTAGAGATCTTTGGTGTCTTTGGTTAGGTTTATTCCTAGGTATTTTATTGTTTTTGAGACTATCGTGACTGAGAAGGTCTCCTTGTATTCCTTCTTCAGTTGCTTGTTGGTGTAAAGAAAGGCTACTGATTTTTCTAGATTTATTTTATTTTTTTTTCTTTTTATTTTTTTATTAATTTCATTTATTTCTGTATGTGTATGAATGTACTGTCTGCATGCAAATCTGTGCACCCAAGTCGTGCAATGCCGCAGAGGTCAGAAGAGGGTCTCGGATTCCCCTGGAACTGGAGCTCTCCTGGAATTGGAGTTTCAGACGGTTCTCGGCCACCATGTGGGTGCTGGGGATCGAACCCGGGTCCTCTGCAAGAGCGCTCGGCGCTCTTAACCGCTAGGCCATCTCTCCAGCCCTTAACATTCTGATTTTTATCTAGGGACTAGTACAACGTACGTTCACTGTAAAATTCAAGATTTATTTTTTTAACCCAACACTTTACTGAAACTCTTAATCGTTTCTAGGAGTTTTCTGGTAGAGTTTTTTAGCGTCCCTTACGTAAATTATCATATCGTCTGCAAAAGGGATAGTTTGACTTCCTCTTTTCCAATTAGAATTCCTTTGATTTCCTTTTCTTGCCTTATTGCCCTAGCCAGTGTTTCAAGTACTATATTGAAGAGGAGTGGTGACAAGGGGCAGCCTTGCCAGGTTCCTACCTTTATGGGGAATTCTAACTTTTCTCCATTTAGGATGATGTTGGCTGTGGGTTTCTTATATATGGCTTTGATTATGTTGAGGAATGATCCTTCCAGTCCAATTCCCTCTAGTACTTTAATCATGAAGGGATGCTATTGTCAATTATTTATAAATTAAATGTTAATTGAAATTTATTAACATTGATCCCCTCCAAGCCCTCCTTTGTGGATGTGTGAACTTTGCATTTTAATGTACATACTGAAATCAAGAACTATTACAAGGGCTGGAGTGATGGCTCAACAGGTAAAAGCACTGACTGCTCTAGCACAGCACCTGGATTCAGTTTCCAGCACCAACATGGCAATGAACAACTATCCCTAACTCCTCTTTCATGGCATCTATACCCCTCTTCTGTCCTCCATGGATTTTGTACAACACAGATACACTTACATGCATGGATGCAAACAGTCATACATGTAAAATTTTTTAAATTAATGTTTATGAAAAAAGTCAATGTAACAAACACTATAAAACAACTAGAATCAACATATATACATATATATGTATGTGTGTACATAATGTGCATAGTTTGTAATTCTATTATCTTTGCCAAATTGTTAATAATATTTTCTAAGTTACTATAATGAAACAAACTCTCTAGTTCATGCAACAAATTAGCATTGTATTAAAGTCTGTGTTGACATTTGAATTCAATCAACCTTATTAAGCAATGGCCTATCTTCAGGATAGATCTTCAAATAATGTTACGTATGTAGATATAGATATGGGTATAGATATAGATATATTTGAGCATTGATAGTCTAAGTTGCTGATAAATCTAGCATATTTTATGCTGATAAAATTAATATTGGAACAGTGAGTTTAACTGAGCATCTGACAGTAAGTAAGTAAGATGTCAAAAATCAATATAATTTAGCAGTCCATTAAACATAATAGAGTTGCATCCTATAAAAACCAAAGAATTTAAGTAAAACTATATTTTAAAAAACCACCATTATCCCTTAATATTTAAATAAAGTGTACAAAACTTGGTAAAATATTTGAACTTGTACAATTTTTTAACATTTAAAAGTATCTATTATGCTACAGCTTTTAAAATTAGGTAAATATGATCAGTTCTAAAAGGAATCTAAATATAAAAATAAAATATTCATTAATGATTAAATTATCATGACCTTGGATTAGGGAAAGATTTCTTGAATAAAGAATGTATATCAGTAACCACATAAAAAGCAGTGAATTGAACCAAATTAATATTAAGAACCCCCTTAACCAACATGCACTATTAAGATAGTAAAAAAAAATAAGAAAAGACATTTTCTATATATAAAATGGCCAATATCTTAATCAAAAGTATAAATAGAATTTTACAAATTAATAAAAACATATAAAACAATATGAAAGGGACACAACCACAGGAGAAACATCCAAATAAAAGCACATATAAAGTTTTCTGTCAAGTAAATTTATGAGATAGAATTGCCCATGAGTTAATAGTATGCATTGGCTAAAATGAAAGGTACACAATAGCAGGTATTGATGACATATGTAGCAATTGCAACTCTTGCTCGTTGCTGTGAAGAATAAATTGGTACTGTGTTCAAAAATTGTCAGTGTTTATTAAAGGTGAACAATTGCATATTTTATACTAAGAAATTCCATACCTACATATATGCTTCATAGGAATGCAAACATAGGTTCATAATGGCTGCATACATAGATGCCCCTAACAGCATCAGTAATAGCTACAGTGTGGTGTTAATCATCACACACGTGCATATGCACACAGTTACACACATGCATACAGACAGAGAAATGTTATGATTCCATTTGTTTAAAGTTTAAAATAAAACAAAGAGAATCGATGGGTTATGATGTACTATTTTCTGGACATTATATAAGGGGTCTTCTGGAGTGTTGCTGACACTAATTTTGTTATTTTAAATCATAAATATGCAAATAGGTTTATTTTTTGGAAAGTCAATTGAACCACCTCTTATAATTTATGTTCTTTTCTATACTTTTATTTCAGCAAAACTTTTTAAATGTATTTATCTTTCCAGACAGCTGTTAAATTTTTCATATGAACTCACAGCAATGGTGTCAGAATGTACAAACTTGTCCCATACAAGTCCCATACAAGCTCAAACAAGACACAATCCCAGCCCAGATCTGGGGAAGTAGATAAGAAGTCCCAACCCAACCTATAGAGCTATTGGCAACCAATGGCTACTCCGAGAGGGGGAGTCAGTATCTTTCAGTGATGTGACTTTTAGTAGGTTAACCAGGCTCCAATGGACATAACCACACTACAGGACACTTGCAGACACAAATTAGACTCTATAGGCCTTATTCTATATATGATAGAGTGTATTAAATTGGGTGGAGTACAGAAGGTGGGAAGGTTGGATGGGAGGCATCTAAATCAAATTACATTGTATGAAAATTGCAAAAATTCAGTAGAGTAAATGAAATTTGGACGAGGATAGTAAGGGGTAGAGATAAAAGAGAAAATCCAAATACAATCAAAATTTATTGTATGGAATTCACAAAATTTATTAAAAATGTTCTTGAAAAAATATAAAAACTAAAGAGCGGCTGGAGAGATGGCTTAGTGGTTAAGGCACTGGCTACTCTTATAGAGGATCGGAGTTCAGTTCCCAGGACCCACATGATGGCTAACAGCCATTCATAACTCTAGTTCCAGGAGATCTGATGCCTTCTTCTGACCTCCGAGGACATTGTATGCACAGATGCACTTACATGCAAGCAAAACACTTGTGCATATGAAATATAAATAAATAAAAATTAGGAGGCTGCAGAATTGGCTCAGCAATTAAGAGCACTGGCTGCTCTTTCAGAGGTCCCATGTTCAATTCTCAGCACCCGCATGGCAGCTAACAACCATTCCTACCTCCAGTTCTGGAGTAATGTCAGATACCCTCTCTGATCTTCGTGGGCACTGTGTGACATGGGCGCACTTACACACATCCAGACAATATATTTATACATGTAAAATTTTAAAATATTAATAAAATAATAAAATAAATAAATAAATTTAAAAAGAATATCTAACTTCAAAATGGTAATTGGTATAGAAAGTTAACTATGGAAAGGGCCCAACTAGTCACAACAAGGATATTGATTCTAGAAACCTCTTTGGTCCCCTTTTGCCTGACATTATTTTCCTTCACTTAGAGACAGAAATTCCAACATTTGGATTCACTATATTCCTTTCTCATAGAGACACATGTGAAGCTGGGTCTAGGGATGTTCTTCCACCCTCATGTTATGTCAGCTGATACCAGTGATAGTCACAGGGCGACAGATACATCACAAATCCCAACCAGTGATTGTTACATGTTGACAGATACTCCATACATCCCAATGTAAAATTGCAAAGAATCTGAAAATCAAACCACAGTTGAAGCCACAACCCACAGAAGTAGCTGAGACCTACTGTATTACCCTAAAGAAGGAGATCAATTCCTAACAGACCCCATAATCCCCTAAAATAATATACAAAATGAGCAAAATACAATAACTGTCATAACAAAAAACAGGCAAATTAAGCTGGTCATGGTGGTGCATAACTTCAGTCCTAGTACTCGGGAGGCACAGGCAGATGGATCTCTGTGAACTTGAGTCCAGCCTGCTCTCTATGTAGGTCCTGGCAATGGGTTATGGGGAGACCCAGTCTCATAAAAAAAAAAAAAAACAAAAAAAAACAAAGAAAGCAACAACAAAAAATTCCAGGCAAGTCACATCTTATGTAAAAATAGACATTCTTTCATTCACAACTTATTTGATGCCAACATAGATGAATCAGATGCTGGAATTACTATTCAGAGAATATATTTATTTATATTTCTAATTCACAGCATCTTTATTGAAAGCATATAGTTTGTATAGTATTCCACAGCACATATTGAAAGTTTATCATTAAGGCAATATCTGGCATGTATGTTAAAATGTTAACAGATAAGAATTTTAAAATGATTATTTTAAAAATCAAATCATAAATTCTATTGAAATGAAATATAAAATCTCAGCAAAGTTATAAAATTTATAGCTATTCAAAATATAATTATATTTTTGCACATAGGAAAAGTCTTTATGAAATTAAGAAAAAATTCCATTTCTAATAGCATCAAAAAATTAAGCAAGAAATATAAAAATAGAAATATAAGACTTATACATTGACACCTACAAAATGTAGTTGAGACAAATCAAAGAAGACCTTATTAAATAAAATGGAAATCATGTTCATGAATAAGTTTATATTCTGAACATAGAAATGGTCTCTAATTGGTCTACAGTTTATGCAATTTTAACACATTCCTAGCTGTCTTCTTTCTAAGTCTTACAAAGATGGTTCTAAACTCCTGTGAAATCAAAGCAAGTTTGAAAAACCTCTATTGAAAAAAACTGATGTTGGATTCATACATTCTGATTTATATTTTTATTATAAACTGTAGTGGTCAAGGCAATGCAGTACTGGAGAAAATAGATTAAGGAAATGGAATGGGAGTCCAAAGTCAGACTACAACATCCATGATTAGTTGATCTTTTTTCACCAAGGATTATCACGAAAATTTAATGAGAGGAAAGCAACCTTTCAACAAATGGAGTAGGGATAGGTAGATTATCTCCATACAAATTAGTGAAATTGGATTTCTATACATGATATGTAAAAGTCACCTCAAAATTGGTCATCTATAAGGGAAGAAAAGATAAACTTCCTAGAGGAAGACATAAATATTTGTGACTTTGAAATAGGTTGTAGTTTCAGAAATCAAACACCCAAATTAGACCTACATAACAAAAAATATACATAAAGTTAGACCTCACTATTTTAAATTTTTTGTACTGCAAGAAACACCATGAAGTAAGTGTAAAAAATCCCTGCAGATTGGGAGAAAATGTTTATAAATTATATATCTGACAAGAGACTTACTCAGAAATATATACAACACACAACTCAACAATAAAAATGAAAAATAAACCAATTATTTGACTAGATGTTTCTCCAAGTACATATTAGTTGGCTATTAAAATACCATCATTACTAAGTAGAAATGTTTAAAATCACAGTGCAACATCACCTCACATCTACTAGGGAAGCAATAATCTAAGATACAGTGACCTTTATGTTAAAATTCATTTGGAACTGTTTTTAAGCAAAGAAGATTAACTGACACTAGAACAAAACAGAGCAACAGAGATATTATTAAACATTATCTGAACTTTAAAATTTTCACTATCATAGCATACAGTCTTTAAAGTACATTGCTCCTTATAATACTGCATGTTTTAAAAATGAATTTAGCATATTTAGGGGGTTCCAAGGGCAGGTTATAAAATACAAAGGTATTTCTCCAAATGAACAATGAGAAATTGAAATAATATTACTATTATTCTACCTTTAAAATATGGAATACTTAAATATGAATTTAACAAAACATGCTTCAAAGTGTAAAACACTGATGAAGGAAATCAAAAATTTTGCTCTTGAAAGAATACACTTTTAGATAGAAGAGAAGAATCCTACTATTAAGATTTTGGCCCTCCTTAAATTGAGCTTTCTATCTAACATAATAAAAATTATAATGCAATTTTAATACTTTTAGTATTTATTAGTTTTATTTTATGTGTATGAGTGTATTGCTTGCATGTATGCAGTGCTTGCATGTATGCTAGAACATTTGGATACATAGGTCAGAAGAGGGCATCAGATCCCCTGGAATTGGAATTGCATTTTGTGCTGGGAACCAAACCCAGGTCCTCTGCAAGAGCTGGCAGTGCTCTTAACTGCTGAGCCATCTCTCTAGCCCCTTCAATATAATTTTAAATCAATTGATAGGCTATTAATAATTTTTATAGTTATAAAAGCATAATATTTTGGAAAGGAATAAAGTTAGAGTGTTCATGGTATTTAATTTCCAGTCTCATTCTAAAGCAGTGGTTGTCAACAGGAGACACATCTGCACCCAAAATGTTTGGGGGCTTTTGAGTGCTGATCAAGTGGGTCGTTGCTGTTGACAGCTATTGAATAGAGACCCAGGATGCAAATAAATATTTACAATGCTAGTGTAGGCTTAAAGTAAGAATTATCGAGCCTAGAATATTTATAGATGCCAAATTTGAAATCATGCTTGATAATTCAATGTGATAGTTAAGTCCTGATAAATCCATA
This sequence comes from Rhizomys pruinosus, assembly GCA_009823505.1. NCBI lineage: Eukaryota > Metazoa > Chordata > Mammalia > Rodentia > Spalacidae > Rhizomys > Rhizomys pruinosus. The sequence continues at coordinate 4,076,132 of VZQC01000410.1, forward strand.
CATAAAAACACTCATATATATATATGTATATATACATATATATGCACACACACACATATATATATATATATATATATATATATATATATGATCAGTTAATTTAAACTAAAATGCAAAGCTATTTAATAGACTTTTCAACAAAGGTTGCTGGAACATTTGTATAACAATATGTTTCAAAATAATAATTATAATACTGATCTTTGCTTATTCTTCATATGCAAAAGAGTTTAATAGATGCCTGAATGAATAATGTAGACTCATAAACTTTTTTTAGAATCATAAACTTAAAACAGGATTATATCTTAGTGACCTGTGCTACACAAAGATTTGAAATGATATTTTAATAAGGAAGATATATGTATGCCCAGTATGTATATGATGACACTAAATGTCTATTAACTAGTAATCTTAGAAAAATTCACATTAAAACCACAATCTCATAGTAACAATTTTGCTACTTCTACTTGTATATGTGTAACACTAAAACAAATGTTAAAACCCTCTTACAAGATTATAGAATGACTAGAATTCCTATGCATTACTGTTGTTACTTCAAAGAATTCCATTACTTGGAAACACATTTAGGCAGGGTTTTTTGCATGGACATAGCTCATCATAAACATAACAATGACATTAAAATCCATATTCCCCCTAAAGAAGTAAAAACATGTACACAAAATCTGTATATGAACATTTATAGTGGTTTTATTTATAAACCCTCAAATTTGGAAGCAATCCAAATGTATTTCTCCTGGTAAATGTATAATCAGTGTGCAGTCCCTCAGTGCTGGAATACTGCTTGACTGTAAGTTGATCAGAACTTTGGCTACACTGGCATGAGTAAATCTCAGATGCATTTACTAAGCAACAGAAGCTAAACTCAAACACTTAAATGGCTCTGTTTGGTTCTATTTATATCAACTGCAAAGATTAAAATTACAGCAACAGAAAGAGATTTTTAGTTATCACTGGCTTATCATACAGGGAGGGGTGTTGAAGATTAGCTAAAATGGAGAGAATATTTCGATATGATGAGGCTGTTCACTATGGTTATTGTTACACAATTGCATGTATTTCTCAAAATTTATGGAACTATAACATAAAGGGTGAATTCTTTTTTTTTTTTTTTTGATGTTTTCGATACAGGGTCTCCCTGTAGTCCCAGCTGTCCTGGAACTCACTCTGTAGACCAGGCTGGCCTCGAACTCACAAAGATCCGCCTGCCTCTGCCTCCTGAGTGCTAGGATTAAAGGCGTGCGCCACCAAAATTTTGAATATGTATATATAAGATATAATTCAAAAATTAAACTCAAAATTTTAAGAAATCACAAAATAAAACTTGACTCAATGTTTTATGTTTAATTAAAATAAAATTAAGTGGGCTGGAGAGATGGCCTAGCAGTGAAGAGAGCAGACCGCTCTTACAGAGGACCCGGGTTCGATCCCCAGCACCCACATGGCGGCCGAGAACCGTCTGAAACTCCAATTCCAGGAGAACTCCAGTTCCAGGGGAATCTGACGCCCTCTTCTGTCCTCCGCAGCATTGCACGACACGGGTGCACAAACTTGCATGCAGACAGTACATTCATACACATACAGAAATAAATAAAAAAAATAAAATAAATAAAATTAAGTAAAATACATTAAAATTGCTTTCTCCCCTTTTCAACTACATATCTGTGTGGACCTCATTTTTACTTATATATTTCAACCAAAATAATGCATCATATCCCATTAGAAATAGAAATTAAAGCCAGGATAATGGCATACACCTGTAATCTCAGCACTTGGGTAGCTGAGTCAAGGGCATAGTAAGTTCAAGGCCAGCCTTAGCTATGTAACAAGGAATGGACTCTAAAATAACTCTTCAGCCTGCAAGTAGAAACCGATATAAAAACATATACACCCTTGCCAGATGTGGTGGCACACGTCTTTAATCCTAGCACTTGGGAGGCAGAGGCAGGTGGATCTTTGTCAGTTCAAGGCCAGCCTGGTCTACAGAGTGAATTCCAGGACAGCTGGGGCTACAGGAAGACCCTGTCTTGAAAAGACCAAAAAAATAAAAAATAAAAAACCATATACACCTTTCAGATAGATGTTAAACATATTTCTATGCAGAATATAATGCTATTCTTCTCATAAATTTTTGGTTTGTTAATTATATTTTTTCATAACATTTTATTCTCAACAAATAAATATTTGTGTTGTACATTTTGGGCATGTGTATATATATACACATAGGTGGGGAGGTTGTGCACACCCATGTGTGCCTGTGTGCTTGCCTGTGTGTGTGGGTGTTGGGGATCATCTGCTATTGCTCTCACCTTATTTTTTGAGACATGGTCCCTCCCCAAACTGGAGCTCCCGGATTGGGCACCACACTCCCTGTCATAGATTTGCTTTGCCTCTTAGCACTAGTATTACAGTGCCCTGCTTTTTATGTGGGTGCTAGGCAGCTGAACTCAGGTATAGAGCAAGCACTTAACTCACTGAGGTATCTTCTCAGCCTATTAATAAGTACTTTAACTGGTTGTATTTTATTTAATGTTGATTTTATTACTTTTTTAGAGACAAAATCGCATGTAGCCCAGGTTGTTCTGGAACTCAGTGTAGACAAGGATAATCATGAACTCCTTATCTTCCTGCTTATACCTCTTCAATGGAGGTTATAAACCTGCAATAGCATGTCTTGCTCAATTTTAGTTTTTAGTCAACATCAATTAAATTTATAGGGTGAAGTGTCATTATGGAATAACATTACTCTATGACAATAACCCACATTTTGTTTGAAGAAGTCTTACGTATTTTCTGTTTTGTGAACAAAAAGTATTTGTTAATTCAATCAGTCTGTTCTTAGATGCCTGTGTTCTACCAGCCAATATAATAACTCTCAGCTGTCTACTTACTCCCAACATGGGTACACTTCTCATCGGACAATACTGGTGTGGTCATGTAAACTCATTTTTACAGATAAGTAGAATGAGTCTCAGCAATGAAGTAATTTGCTGAAGGTCACACAGCACTTGTGTCATTGTCTCCTATAATACACAGGCTCCTGAATCAGATAGACTTGTAGAGATATCCTTGCTTATCCAGTTAGTATTTTTAAAAGATTTTTCAACTTAAATAAATTGTTAGTACTTTCATATGTCTCATGAAAATTATAGAAACTAACAGAAGGCAGGCATGGTGGCATATACCTCAGAATCCAGCCACTTGGTGGGGGGGGGGCCAGGCAGGTGGATGTTCTGTGGAGATCAAGCCACTCTGTTCTACAATTGCAAGAGTTCAGCCAGCTGGGTACAGAGGCCCCCTGCCCTAAAAACGACAAAAAAAAAAAAAAAAAAAAAAAAAGAGCGAGCAGTTGGACAATGAGGAGGATTGGTGGGGGGGGGGAGAAACTAATGGGTGTAAAATTTGGTCTAGACCATAGTCATAAAGTCAGCTTGGTACTGGCACAAAAACAGACCCATTGACCAATGGAACAAAATTGAATATCCAAACTTGAGCTCATACAATTTCAGCCACCTCATATTTGACAAAGGGGCAAAAACACCTTAATGAAGGAAGGATAGCATCTTCAGCAAATGGTGCTGACAAAACTAGATCACCATTTGTAGAAGAACAAAATTAAACCCCTACCTCTCACCCTCTACAAAAATCAACTCCAAGTGGATCAAAGATGTCAGTGTGAAACTCGAAACCCTGAAAGTGATAGAAGAAAAAGTTGGCAACAACCTACAAGCCATAGGCATAGAAAAGACTTTCTCAAATCAACAGCATTTGCACAGGAAAGTATGGTCCAAACAGTTGACAAATGGGCACCTCAGTCAAAGCTCAAAACTTCTGCACATAAAAGAACAAAAGAAACACAATCAAACGTGAAGGAAGGGAAAAGCCCCAGATGTGGAGGAAATCTCACTCAGTGATACAATCTGACAGAGCATTGACTTAGAAGAATATATAACTGACTAACAAAGATTAGAAAACAAATGACCTACTCATAGTAAAAGAACTGACCGAGATTACAGTACATAAGAGGCTAAGAGTTTTTTTTTAAATCTATTGGAATGTACTTTGCATGCATCTGTCACCTGTGTTGACGCGCAGGTAGAAGGTCGGATGCTGTTGTTCGTGAGTTCGACGCCACCCAGGTTGGCGAACGCGTCCTTAAGACGTTAACCAGCTCTCTACCCAAGACGATTACATAGTTTTCACGTCATTAATAATTAAGAGATGCAAATAATTAAATCACTCTCAGCCTATCATCTCACTTCCATACGGAAACTGGTGGCTTCGATCAGAACCACACAAATGATACCAAAGCTGAAGAGGTTGTGGAGAAACGGGGAACACTCATACGACTGCTGGTGGAGGATGTAAACTTTGACAACCATTATAGCATAGCAGTGTGGAGGGACTCTTAAAATATATCAGAAGCTGAGATCTTAGTAACAGAGACAAAAAGAAAAAAAAAGAGGAGAGTACTGTTGTTTAGCCTGTCTTGAATTCTTACTAGCAAAGTGATCAAACTCTGTGGCTGCCACCACTTTTGGCACTCCTCAAGACATGAGACACAGCTTTTTAACCTTCCAATATTGGCTGAGGACTCTTGTCTTCCAAAATCCTCCAAACTTCAATGCCAGATGGGGACTACTAAGAATCCCAGCTTGTGAACTAAACAAACACTAAGGGGATGTCAACCTCCTCAGAATATAGACTGCCATTGTTGGATACATGGGCTGCATCATGGAGGCCAGTGCAGGAGGACTGAGACGGATGCATATGCTTACTGACTCATTGAGTGACCATGGGGAGGGAAAGACCCCCCTGTGGAGCAAAAGTGCGGAAATGCAGGATTGATAGTTGTCTTGGAATTGCCAAAGGAAGGAACTTGAAGCACTTTCTTAAGGGAACATGACATCTTTTAGGAAAAAATATCCTAATCTCAAGGTGATATGTGGATATTTGTATGTATGTATTGTAGTATGTAGTATGTATGTCATGCTAGATGCATAATATTGTTATATAAACTATGTATATATGTATATATACTTGATAAGCATACCGATTGGGAGAAAACAACAAATAAGAACTGAGAAAAACTCTCCTGAAAGACTCAGAAAAGCTCCAAACATGTATGGCAGGTCCAGGGACTTATTGGGGGGGGCCATTGGGAAGGGAGTCAGTGATTCTCGATTCATATTGGATAAAATGATGTTTGACCGTATGGAAAAAACTTTATATTATAAATATTTATATTAAAACAAGACTTCATATGAGCCTACCACCTGACCCCGACCTACCACTCCTGGGTATATACCCACAAGGTCGTCCACCACCAAAGATACATGACATGTTTATTGCACCTTTCTTTTTTTTTAATTAATATTTTTATTGATTTTTATTAATTTCATATATCATTTTTCATTTCTTTCAGGCCTATTCCCTTCCCTTCCCCCCACCCCCCACCCCACCCCAATCCATCCCAGTGTCATTGTATTTCTATCCATGACTGTCCTGCATCTTTCTCTCAGCTTTTTTTATGCTTAGGAAATTCACATTTTCCATTATTAATTTCATGTTTTCTAAAATTATGAATACATACTCTCCACCCTATATAATTAAGAGTCTGCAAAATATTGGTGGTGGGCGATTCTAGAGCCCATTGAGGATTCACATTATGACAACCTAGTTGCTTACAGATAAAGAACCAGAAATATAAACCATACTGTCATTCAGCTTGCTTTTCGTTGGGAGGGATTGGGTAGCATCCACAAATGAGGGAAACCATTCTCCATTTGTTTTCTGGGACTGACTGTTCACTCACTAGCATAATGGCTTCAAGCTCCATCCCATTTACCTGCAATTCATAATGCCGTCCACTTTACTGTGAATATACTCATTGTGTTAGATGTACCACATTTTTTGTCATCCACTCATCTGTTGAGGCGCATCATGGTGGTTTCCAGCTCTTCGCTATGTGAAGAGAGCTGCCAGTAATAAACATGGATGTGCATATATTTCTACGGTAGGATGAGTCTTTGGGGTATGTACCCAGGAGTGGTGTGAATGGGTCAATGACTCATTAAAAGAGTCTTTTTTAAGGGATCTCCACACTGGTCTTTCCATAGTGGTTGTACGTTACATTCCCCACCAGCAGTTGGATGAGTTTCCCTTTCCCCACTACACCCTCCAGCATCTGTTGTCTTTTGTTTTCTTGATCTTAGCTAGCCACACTGGAGTGAGATGATACCTAAGAGTGGTTTTATTTGCATTTCCTAATTATTAATGATTGGTGAACACTTTTACGATGTTTCTCTAGCCATCTTTACTTCCTCCCTGTGAAGCTCTGTTAAGTTCTTTACTCCATCTTTCGAGTAGTCATTGTCTTCTCTTTTTTTGAGTAGACTTATCATATTCTTGACATTAATGCTCTGTCCGATGTGTAACTGGTAAAGATTTCTTCCCACTCTGGGTTTTCTTCTTTACTTCCTTGATTGTTTCTTTCACTGTAGCAGAAGCTTTTTGAGTTTTATGAGTCCCATTTTTCAACTGTGACCTTACCTCGTCGTGGGCTGCTGTTCTGGTTTGAGGGGAAAAGTTTCCCTTTCTTTTCTACACCTATGTCTTGTAGGTTGTTGCCAACTTTTTCTTTTATCACCTATCAGGGTTTGAGGTTTCATATTGAATCTTTGACCACTTGTGAGTTGACTTTTTGTACAGGGGAGAGGTAGGGTTATTTAATTTTGTTCTACAAATCATGTGACTCAGTTTTGGGCCAACACCATTTGATTGAAGATTGCTATCTTTCCTCCATTGAGCTTTTTGTTGCCCCTTTGTCAAATATGAGGGGGTAAGTGTATGAGCTCAAGTTGGGAACTTCAATTTGTCCATGGTCATGGTTCTGTTTTTTTTTTTTTTTTTTTTTTTTTTTTTTTTTTTTTTTTTTTTTTGCCAGTACCAGGCTGTCTTTATGACTATAGCCCTGTAATATAGCTTGAAGTCTGGTAATGTAATCTGCCCAGTATGGCACTTTTCGCTCAGGGTTGCTTTAGCTATTCGGGGTCTTTTGTTTTTCCATATGAATTTAAGGATTTTTTTTCTAAGTCTGTGAAAAAGCTTATGGGGATTTTGCTTGGAATTGCACTGAATCTGTATATTAATTTGGGCAGAATGGACATTTTTACTATATTAATTTTTCCAATTCATTAACATGTGAGGTCTTTCCATCTTTTGATGTCATTTTCAATCTCCTTCTTCAGGGTTTTAAAATTTTTAGTATAGAGGTCTTTGGTGTCTTTGGTTAGGTTTATTCCTAGGTATTTTTTTTGAGGCTATTGTGATTGGGAGGGTCTCCCTTATATTCCTCTTCCAGTTGCTTATTATTGGTGTAAAGGAAGGCTACTGATTTTTCTAGGTTTATTTTATATCCCGCCACTTTACTGAAACTTTTGATCATTTCTAAGAGTTTTCTGGTGGGATCCCGAGGCCTCTCAAGTCCGCCGAGGGTGCACCACCAGCCTGTCTCGCCCGCCGCACCAGGGAGGTGGAGCACAAGCGCACGCATTAGGACCCTAAAGATGGTGAATTATGCCTGGGCAGGGCGAAGCCAGAGGAAACTGGTGGAGGTCTGTAGTGGTCCTGACATGCAAATCGGTCGTCTGACCTGGGTATAGGGGCAAAAGACTAATCGAACCATCTAGTAGCTGGTTCCCTCTGAAGGTTCCCCCAGGATAGCTGGCGCTCTTTTTTAGAATAAAAAAAGAAAAAGAAAAAAAGTTTTCTGGTGGAGTTTTTAGCATCCCTTAGGTAAACTATCATATCATCTGCAAAAAGGGATAGTTTTACTTCCTCCTTTAATTTTGCTTTCTTGCCTTTTTGCCCTAACGAGCATTTCAAGTACTATATTGAAAGGAGTGGTGATAGCGGACAGCCTTGTTGTGTTCCTGTCTTTAAGAGGAATGCTTCCAACTTTTCTCCATTTAGGATAATGTCAGCTGTGGGTTTCTTGTATATGGCTTTGATTACATTGAGGAGTGATCCCTCCAGTCCAATTCCCTCTAGGACTTTAAGTATGAAGGGATGCTGGATTGTGTTGAAAGCTTTTTCTGCATCAATTGAGATGATTGTATGGTTTTTGTCTTTAAGTCCATTTATGTGTTTTATGATATTTATTGATTTACATATTTTGAACCATCCCTGCATCTCTGGTATGAATCCAACGTGGTCATGATAGATGATCTTTTTTGATGTGGGTCTGTATGCGATTTGCAAGTATTTTGTTGAGAATTTTTGCATCTGTGTTCATCAATGATATGGGTCTATAGTTTTCTTTCTTGTTTGTGTCTTTGCCTAGTTTTGGTATTAGGGTGATGCTGGCTTTGTAGAAGGAATTCGGGATATTTCCTTCTGTTTGTATCCTTCTGAAAAGTTTGAGTAGTAATGGTCGTAAGACCTCTTTAAATGTTTTATAAAATCCTGCTATGAAGCCATCTGGGCCTGTGCTTTTTTTAGTTGGGAGGCTTTTTATTACATCTTCAATTTCCTCAAGTGTTATGGGTCTGTTTAAGCTGTCAGTCTCTTCTTGGTTAAGCTTTGGAGAATCCCAGAATTTCAGATATTCTTCCATTTCTCTTAGGTTTTCAAATTTAGTAGAGTATAGGTTTTTAAAGTATTCTTGTATGATTTTCCGGATCTTTTCTTTATGTGTTGTGATGTTTCCCCTTTCATCACAAACGCTATTGTTTTGGAGTTGCTCTTTCATTCTTTTGGTTAACTGGGCTAGAGGTCTGTCTATTTTGTTTATCTTTTCAAAGAACCAGCTTTTGGATTCATTAATTTTTTTTTGTATTATTTTCTTTGTTTCTATTTCATTGATTTCTGCTCTGATTTTTGTTATTTCTTCCTGTATGTTGAGTTTAGGATTCATTTCTTGTGTCTTTCAAGTGTTTTTAGCTGCAGTGTTAGATCGTTTACTTGTTCTCATTCTGTTTTTTTTTTTTTTTTTTTTTTTTTTTTTTTTAATGTGGGCACTTAGGGCTATAAATTTCCCTCTTAGGACTGACTTTAATGTATCCCACAGGTTTTGTTGTGTTGAATTGCCATTTTCCTTTAGTTCCAGGAATGCTTTTATTTCATTCTTTATTTCTTCTCTGACCCACTCATTGTTCAGTATTGTGTTGTTTAGTCTCCATGTGTTTTTGTAGTTAGTAGGGCTTACCCTGGTGTTAATATTGAGCCTTATTGCACTGTGGTCAGATAGAATGCATGGCATCTTTCTTTACAATAGCAGAGTTGAAACCAACCCAAATGCACCTCAACAGACAAGTGGATGACAAAAATGTGATACATCTACACAATGGAGTACTATTCAGCTGTAAAGAAAGATGACATCATGAACTTAGCAGGTAAGTGGATGGAGCTCAAAGCCATTATGCTAAGTGAAGTAACACAGTCCCAGAAAAACAAGCAGCAAATGTTTTCCCTCATTTGTGCATGCTAACCCCAAATCCCCAGATGAAAGCCAAGCTGAACCACATTATTGTTATATTTCTGTTTATCTGAAAACAACTATGTTGTTTTAATGTAAATCTCTTAATGGGCTCTAGAATCAACCCACCACTTACTTCCCGACTCTGTAATTACTGTATATGGGTGGAAGGTATGTATTCATATTTTAGAGTAATGTAAAATTAAAGGAGGAAAATGTGAATTTCTAGACATAAAAAAAAAGACCAAGAGAAAGAAGCAGGACAGTTATGGCAGAATGCATGATCTGGGGTAGGGGGGGAAGGAAAGGGGAATATGTCTAAATTGAACTGAAAAATGATGTTTGAAGCACACAAATCATCATCAATAAAAGCATTATAAAAAGATTTGGTCCAGAATAATTGTTAACCCTGTTATGCTTAAGGCTTATCGTTTCCTAGGGTTTTCTGTTGTCATTAGAAATTTGTGCATAATGTTCGTAGAAGCTAGCAAACAATAGATGGCAGCTCTAATCGAACTTATTTGAGAAAAGCCCATTGGTTCTGGGTGTTATTTTATCAAATGTGCTATGAATTTCATCGACAATATCCGATGAAATCTTCATGGTCTGAACTAGGCACCTAGCAGACAGCATAATGTGTCATTATGCTGACATTATTTCTCAGTCGAATTTTGTGTCAGGGATTTTATGTGGGGTTTCAAAATTTTGTGTCATCAGTGAAGACTAGTGAACCAGACAGGTGAAATACTCTTTTCTTCTAAGCACACACAATGATCTTTTCATTGTTTATGGCTTTTCAAAGTTCAAGAACAGGAGAGAATGCTTGTCCAGTCCAGTCACATTTATGTGAGATTTTTTTTATATCCATAAGTAGCTATATATGCTATTTCTTTATTTAAACTATAACATACTCATTGAGTTTTTAAAAATGTATCCTCTTATTTTGAATAATCCCCCTTTAAATAAGTTATTAAAATTAATGCAGTGCAATTTTTCCTTTCTCCTTGTTCTTCATCTACATTATTTTCACCTCAGTCCTAATGGGTTCTCATGATATTTTACTCTATATACTTCAAGAGATTTCTCCCTTTTGCACTGTAAGGTTTACTTATAAAAACTATATATAATGTAGGTTCTTGGCACAAATACCAGGATAAAAACATCTGTGTCCAACCCTGTGGATCTGTAGCATGCCTGCTGGGAAGCTTGACAGTAACGTACGTTAGAAGCATACTATGATTGTTTATCCAATGCTTGTGTTTCTTGTTTGCCTCTGCCAATGATTTAGGGTAAAATAAATCTGAAACTGTTTCTGAACTGTTGTTGAAATGCCATTCACTCCCTGCCTCTATACCCCAATTCTCCCCAGTGAAATGTAGTGAAAATCTACAGAGGGAACACAATAAAAGTGACTGCAGATACACTTTAGTCTTTGGCATCACAAGGCAAAGTTGACAATGGAAACCACATTTCTGCCTTTTCATCACCTTTGCAAACACTATAGCATAATTTAGAAGCATACCATTTTCAAACTTAACAATAATGCATTATATATTACAAACTGGCCACATGAGAGGATTTGAATGTCCTCATCATAAACAAAAATTAAAAAGTTTGAGGTGATAGATAAGTGAATCCTGGTGAGTGTGTATATTACCCAATGTGTGTATATTATTTAATAGAAAGTCACATTGTGCTGCATAAATATGCATGATTATTATGTCAAAATACATTTTGGAGCTGGCAAGATGGCTCAGCAGTTAAGGGCACTGGCTGCTCTTGCAGAAGACCAGGATTCAAATCTCAGCACCCATATGGTGGGTAAGAACCATGTACACCTCAAAAAAAATTAAAAAATTTAAAAATTTAAAAAAGAACCATCCATACCTCTAATTCTAGGGGATCTGATGCCCTCTTCTGTCCTCCATGGACACTGTACAATATGGATACACTCATATATAAAAAATAAAAATAAAAAATAAAAATACATTTTACGGTTGGTCAAATTCAGAAAATGAGTGTCTGCTGAGTGCTTAGCCTCCAATGATACTTCTTTATCACCCTCTCTTCTTAAAGGCTCAGGGCCATTTTGGAAGAAGTGGTAGAAAGATTGTGATGGCCAAATATTAGGAAGACCATTGTGAAACACCATCTTCTGGACTTAACAGGACTTCTGCTCCTATGATCCCACAGTAACTGTGACTGTCTGCACAAGACCTGCAGAAGATTAAGCTAATCAGTATTCTACTGTGAACAGAGAGGGCTCACAAGCCTCCACCCTTAGATGAGGAGATATTGAGAGTTGATGGCTTCTGAGAGAGCCAGCATTCTTTAAGGGTATGGCTCCTGGCAGGTCGACCATGCCTCAGTGGCCTTACATCTTATATGGGTAGCACTCATTGGATTTGATGGGTTATAAAGGAAAAGAAAAAGCTCATTTTCTTGGAGGAGTTGAGGGTGGATTGAGTTGAATATAATCAAGTATTATGTGTGTACAGTGTTGTCAAAGAATTTCTACCAGTATATTAAAATACATTGTAGTAGCTTCTAATAAAAAACCCTGGCATTACATAATGCATAAACAAAGAGGATATTGGAAATGATAATTTATGTAACATAATCTTTATCAAAAGAGATTTACATTTATGCTGATTTTTAAATCTTTTAAAACTATACATCGGTCTCACTATACATCAGTGGCTATCATAATATGAAAATTGGTATCTCTCACACTCTTTATTAAATCATACACTAATTTTCTAGACCACAGGAATTTATTTTTCTGCCATGAAACACTTTAGTATGGATGTTACCACTTCTCAGCCATTTTCCTCCATACAGTGAGTTGAGGGCCCTTCTTTTTTGTCTATGGGTCTCTTATTCCCAGGCCTTGTAGCTGTCAAAGAGTTAAAACATAGTAGAGAAGGCAATTAGCTTCTGAAATACTGTCTGAGTCTATGGAGTTTCATCAACAAGAAATAGTGATATAGCCACACCTAGCTGCAGGGGCTCATCTCTCAAATTCTTTCCTGGGCAGCTGTTTCCTGACATCAACTCTTTTCTACGGAAGAACCACTGGTATGTTGCTAGACAGCCCTGTGGCAAGTATTTTTTAAGGTATTTTATGACTTTTGTATTATCTCATAGTATGGGCTTGTAATTAGTATATTAACAATTCTGTGAACTTTTATTTTAAGTTAGAGAAATGAAAAACTATCAACTAAATTTTTTTGGAGGGGTACTGAATTTTTATTGCATCTTTGTGTATTTCATACAGTACAAATTAATCATCTTTACATCCCCTTCCTGTAAACTGTATTGGTAGGTTTACAGTAAATATCACACATGAATTTCCTCCCATTGAGTAGGCTTTAAGTCCAATTAAGTAGCTGTTTATTACTTCCAAGATAAACATGCTACTAATGCATCAATATAGTTTGCTGTGCTGGTCATTGTTAAGACTGAGGTTGGACCATCTATTGATGTTATCCCTTAACAGCTGGCATAGTGTCCTCCAAAACTATGAGAGGTAGCCTTCAGAAAGGTGTTTTCTGAGTCAGTTCCAGCTGCATTGCTCTAAATCCTATGTCTTAAGTATACCTTGTCTTCAGAATACGATCTTACCTTAAAGTTCTGGGAAGCAATCAAGGGCTGTGCCAAGAGCCTTCATAATTTTGGGAGTCTCTTGTACTATCCTGGCCAACAACTCAACTCGAAGGGAAATTTCTCCTATCTGACACTTTCTTTTTATATAACCTTCAGCTATACACATGGACTCGTGGAGATATATATATAGAGATCTTATATATATATACTATATATCTATATATATATATATATATATTTGAACTAATATGTTTCCCTCTGGATTTTCATAGCAGCTAGCCATTGTTTATCTCTTTCTCTCATTGTCTAACACTACTTCCTAGTTAAAGTACTCCATTTTCTGCATTTCACCTCGAAAATAGCTGTGTTATATGGAGTTCCCCCCTTGAGATTCTTCTCCACTTTTACCCCCATGGTTCCTTGTAATGCCCTTCCTAGTCTCCTCACATGTAAATACCCCCCATTCTACCCATGTTAGCACCCGTCCACTACTGTTCCTCTCTCTCAAGCTCCTTCTTTACTCTTACCTCCCCCTGGTTCCTTTAAATTTTTCTGGCTCCTGAAAATATAGCAGGATGTATACTTACATACAAGGATTTGGTCCTGGGATCCACAAATGAGGAAAAACATATGTCATTTGTTTCCTGATCTGTTACTTCCCTTATTATAACCTTTTCTGGTTCAATCCATTTAGCTGCAAATTTCATGATTTTGTCTTTATTTACCCCTGAGTAGAACTCCATTGTATAAGTCTACCACATTTTCATTATCCACTCATCAACTGAGGGACACCAAGCAACTTTGTATGGGCCACCATGTGCCATTTTGTGCTCAAATATTTATGTTCAAATTCTCATCATTAGCATAAAGAGTATTTCTTAAATCAGAATGAGATTCATGCCTATCTCTAGTTTCTACCATTTTCTAGGTGTGTGACCTTGGGAAAATCTTTTAATACATGTATAAGTGATATATAATTTTAACAGTTTATGTTGACAAGCCCAAACAACCATCAATCTTGCTCTCATGCTCCACACTGGGGCCTTTCCCTCCCATTGGTCTTTCCACCCCAATGAAGTCCAGTAGGTAAGGGAACTTGGGTGGCGTGGGGGGGTATGGCAAGGGGAGTAACTCTAGATTCAATTGAGAAATGATATATGATGTATGGAAAAAGTTTAATAACAATAAAAAACAAGTTTATGTTGAAATTTTTGTTTCATTTATTTGCTGCTTTAATTTAATTATCACACTTAGGATATATGTCATTTTGAATCAGTAGTTCTCATTGAAAGAGAAAAAAATGGTATTTGTATTTATTCATGCCTTGTTAAATTTAATAGCAACATGAAATAAATGATTACCTGTTTTGGATATAATTTCATAATAAGGCCTCTGAAGGTCATTTGAAATACTGCACTAATTAATGTTTTATTTCCAGCCTTCCTTAATTATTCTAGCCAGATGGTCGTTTATTTATGTTATTGCTAGAGGTTTCCAGCTGAGGTTGTTTGATTGTTGAAGAAAAATATGGGAGGGCACTATCAGATAACTGTAATTGAATTGTTAGGTGTGTTAGAGCCTTTGAGCCTTCTGTCCCTGTTCTACCCACATCTGGGAAATAATTTTGTTAACAAAGCACTTGGATACATCATCTGATGCTTGAATGAGATTCTGCTCTGTGTAGAAGGAATTGAAATGAAAAATGACTCTGCATATTATTGTAAAAGGAAGCACTTTGTAAATACTTCTTTATGAAATTCATCTTGTGAATGACAACAACAAAAGATTTGAAATTAGTATACTTTTAAGGACATTATCTGTTTCTGCAATACGCTAAAAACTTCAGGAATAAGCAGTTCCATTTAGGTCAAATTTGAAATTTCTACAGATTAACCACCATTTAGGAAGCAGTTAAATGGACTTTTTATGTCAGGGAACTTCAAAAGTCTAAATGAATTATCAGCTGAATAGATGTCCAATAAAAGAAACAGACTTGAAGTGGAAGATAAAAAGTGATAATGTGACAGTAAATTAGAGAATTGAACTAAAAGTTCTATTGTTATAAAGAACAACAATAGACCTCCTGAATTATCTGTTCCTTTAGAAAGCATCTCTTCTCCTTTCTTCACTTGTACATTTTAGAATTACTAAATAAATTAAGAGTTTGATCTAGAGGCCTCTATAGAGCTAAGTTAGGTAGAAAGCCTTATTAAAATAGCCATTGGCAACTTAACACTAGACAATTTTCTTGTGATTTAATTATTGTTGTACTTAGACTGTACACATGCAGAATAAATTGGTTAAATGAACTTTCTTTCTGTATGTTCAAAGACCTTGAGAACTTAGACTATGCAGAGCATATGCAATTGGACATGATTGCCCAAACATCTTGATAATTTAATCTATGTGCTGTTTGTTCATGTTTTGAAAGTTTTATCTTATTTTTACTTATTATGGTTTATATACAGGTAAAATATTATAAGTTAAGTTACCGATTGGTTATAATGGCCTCAAAATATTTGTTATGATGGATGATAGAGACATCGGTTCTAGATGGTAATTTGATAATGAGTGTAAATAATTCTCAAGAAAGTATACACAAATACACATATTCACTTGAACAGAAAAATTAACCATTGACATTTTAAAAAAATTCAAGAAACAGGCACCTGGGAGATCACTCAGTTGATAAAGTGCTTGCATGACAAGAATTGATTCTCACCACCCAAGTAAAGAAGCCAGTGGCAGTGAATGCCTGTAATCCCAGCACTGGGGAAGCAAAGACAGGTGGGTTCCTTTAGCTCCTGGCTAGCCAGGCTGTCCAACTCTGAGCTCCAAGTTCAGTGAGAGACCCTGACTGAAAAATAAATTCAAGAGATATTGAGGAAGACACCTATGGCTTCCATGTGCAGGCACACACACACACACGCACACACACACACACACACACACACCCCACAAGAAAAAAAAAATCAAGAAACTAGAGAGAAAGGGATTAATGATTAAAGATATGGTTGGCTTTTTCTTAATTATTTCCTCTTTGCTTTTTCATCTACTAGAAATGGCATGCTTAAATAATCTTTCCTATAAGTTCTGAAATCTACCTGAAGAATTTAGAAGAATGTTGTTTGGATTTATCCTTATGGAAGCCTCTATTTCTCTTTGTCCAATGAATTATTCCCACCTGAATAATCTCACTCTAAGGTATATTTTTGGACTAGTCTCTGAGAGAGGTCTTCTGATGTATTTCTCTGAACATATTTTATTCTTATCTTAAGGAATATGTGCTATCTAAGAACATCCACATGTGCCTCAGAATGTCATTAGTTCTTTGGCAGAACAGAACCAATTTGAATGTTCTATTGGCTTACTATGGAAAGACTTAACCACATCCCCTTACTCTTTGAGGACTACCTAGTTTATAATAGGAAAATCAATGTTCTTAGAGTTGATATAAATTAAAAGAACAGTTGTGTTTGAAAAAAAGCAAATTCATGAAATTAATATAGATTGTGAGAAATTAGAAAAGGGGTGTTTTTTATAAGTAACTTGCTAGGGATCTTAAATGTGATGAAATTTGAGTTTCATTGGCAAATGAAATGGACTCTAAACAATGTGCTTTATTTAGTCCAAAGTTGACTTCTAGTTCTGTAGTTAGTCTACCAATTGTGAATTAGTAGAATTTATCACAAATTTCAGAATTTATCACAATTTCCTATGACAGCAGAACATAAAAACTGTGTAATATAGACATTGCACTTGACCAAAATAGAGGAGATAGATGCCAGGCTGAACTGGTTGATTAATTACCATCGTGATCATGAAAACAAGTATAGTTTTATTTGCAAAGACTTTATTAAATATGTTATAATATTTCTTGTTCTTTATGCCCCAGTGTATAGTGTGTCTGTTTTCCATTTAATTACTTGGGAGATATATTGGCCAGTACAAGGGAACTTGGACAGATGGCCTGCACATATTTAGGATGAAATATTTAGGAGAACAAGACAAAAGGGACATGCAGAGAAGGATCATGTTAATTGCTAATAAAATATCTTTGATTTTTCAAAGTTCAAATCCTTAAAGAATAAGTATATGTATTTTTTGGTGTTTTTGAGACAGGGTCTCCCTGTTGCCCCAGCTGGCCTGGAACTCACAGAGATCCACCTGCCTCTGCCTCCCGAGTGCTGGGATTAAAGGCATCTGCCACCACGTCCAGCTATGTATACGTATTTTTTATATATTCTAGAAACATCAGAGTGGAAGTCAGTTATCCT
This sequence comes from Rhizomys pruinosus, assembly GCA_009823505.1. Taxonomy (NCBI): domain Eukaryota; kingdom Metazoa; phylum Chordata; class Mammalia; order Rodentia; family Spalacidae; genus Rhizomys; species Rhizomys pruinosus. The sequence goes on from VZQC01000410.1 coordinate 4,093,508, forward strand.
CTATATATTTAATTTTTGAGAGACCATTAGGTCTGATTAAGACTAGAATTTAGGCAGGGTATTATGGTAGAGGAACAATTTCCACAAGTTCATAAGCAGCCTGGTTTATGTTTTAGTTTCAGGGCTACATAAATAAGTTGTCTCAAAAAATGAGACAATGTCCCCCTCATAGAAAGACCAAAAATAATTAGACAAGAAAAGTTCATGATTTATTCTAGTTTTTCTTTCTTAATGCAAAGTGAACCATCTTCTAATGTTACTTATTTCTATTATTTTTCATTCTAATTCTAGATTAGTTATTAATGGTTCATTGTACATTTTATTTTTTCTCGATCTTAGTATAAAACAAAGTAATTTAAATATTGTAGTTATATCATTTCTAGTTGGAATTCAAAATAGAAGTTTTTGATGTGGTCAGTTTTAAAATAATAAATTTTACTTGTCACTGTTTGAAATCACTTTAACACTAAAATTGTAAACTAAATCAATAGCTAATCTAATAAATGCAAGTAAGTGAAAAATCACACATGGCTCATGAATGGAATCCTTCAGATTTATGATATTAAATTTAAAAGCTTTCATGTGCTTATTTTTTTTTTAGTTCTGATATATGACTTTTCAAACACATTATATTGCTGTTTACAAATGTGTGTGTATGTGTGCATGCACATTGGTGCTCATCTGAAATTATTATGTACATTTGTTTTGTCCATGCACATCTCTTTGCGTCTTTTGGTATGCTCCCTGTGCTCATTAGTATCAAATATGAGGCTTCAAGTTCTGTTCTCACAGTCTCCGTGCCTCAGATTTTCACTCCACACTGGTTTGGCCCTGATCTAAGTTCTCTTTTATAAATCTGTTCACAAGCTTTCCCCTCTGTTTGGACTGTTTGCAAACTCTCTGTTACCCCAAACTATTCTTTCAAACTGTAATACTACCCTTCTGCTGGGTTTCACCTCTAGGTTGTCACTGTCCTGTGAGGGGCTTTGCAGATCTGCCAACCTTCACTGTGGGCTAAGTATTCCCATGGTCCTTCTGGTAGCCTGTGTTTGTATATTGGGGAGAAACTGGTCAGAGTGTTGTGGAGTATTCTTCTTTTCTCTCCGCTAAATGCTCTAAGTGCTTCCCCTCCTACAATATTACATATTCCTTTTATTTTATTTCCAAAACAAAGCAACATCATTCCCTGGAACATCACAGACACTCAACAAATGTTTATTCTATTAGTATTTATCCAATAAGATTATTCATAAGATCTACGTTCAGATTCAATCTTAAAGGTGCTATGATCACATCTTTTCATTTGAATGATTTCTGTAATTGTAGTGGATATAATGATATTCAGTATGGTTAGTTCCAAATTTTCTTTTCAAAATAACCCACCATAGTTGTCTCTAGAAATGTGTTTTATCCTTGGAACAATATATGCTATCTGGAACATTGATGACATTTTTCAAAACAAGGAATGTTTCCTGTTTATTTGTTCATGAGAGAAATTGGTATTGCTATTAAAACCAGAAAGAAAATCCATGTGTTTCTAATACTCGTTTCTCATTTTCATTATTCTTTGATTCTTATGGACTACTTTAAAAGATTACCTGAAAAACGATTAGTTAACTGTTTATTGTTGTAATTTTCAATTTTTGATTCAAAACTTTGAGTCCTTATAGGGGCTATGTTTGTTTTTAAAATTCTGTCGGTGGAACTTTGTGTTTATGTTTTGATGAGCAATGAGAATTTCTGAGACTCATTCTCACTGATTCTGTAAACAGGATATGGTATAATTAAATGACCACAAATTATTTGACAATACAAAGAAAAGTGGTACTTTATGTTCTCTTTCTTTGAATCTGCAAGGGCTCTGTAATCGCTTTGTAATGGTGATAGTGAAAGTGATGCTGGGTAGCTCTTAGGTCCAGACCATAAATGTTAAACAAATACCACTTCTTTTTTTCTTAGACTAATCGCTGGTGGTAATTTAGCTATGATGTAATGTAAGAAGATTGGTTTTCTTACACCAGTATGCTTTGAGAAGCTTGAGACATCTGGAGAGAGCAAAGGAAGGGGAGATAGGTGTGTGTGAGAGAGAGAGAGAGAGAGAGAGAGAGAGAGAATAAAATATTTGGATTCCCTGGTGATACAACATGAATCAGAAATGAATAACTTTTCTAAATTCCTAAACCACTCTTGTAAATTAAGTATCAGTATAGATTGTTAAACAATATTAGGTTACCAAAACAAAAGATTATCACTTTATGTCATGGAAGTTTGACATTGTTTTTTCCTTAATTTGCGAGTAACAAATATAACAAAATATTATTTTAAGCCCATTTTTTAAAAGTCTTAAAGGAATGCTGAAGATGTTTTCATGACTCACTTTAAAAAGTGGGTCATGCCCCAAATAGCTAAAGCAAACCAGAGTGAAAAGCGCAATGCTGGGGGGATTACATTACCAGACGTCAAGCTATTACAGGGCTATAGTCATAAAGACAGCCTGATACTGGCAAAAAAACAGAACCACTGACCAGAGGAACAAAACTGAAGATCCAAACTTGAGCTCATATAACTTCAGCCACCTCATATTTGACAAAGGGGCCAAAAAAGCTCAATGGAGGTGTGGTGGTTTGAATGAGTGTCCCCCATAGGCTCTAAGTATTCAGACATTTGTCTCCAGTTGGTGGCACTGTTTTTGGAGGTCTTAGAAGGTGTGGCCATGCTGGAGGAAGTTCGTTGTTGGGGGCAGGCTTAGTGAGTTTTAACAAGCCTTGTGGTCTACAGTTGCTCTCTCTGCTTCCTGTGCTCTTTGCGAGATTTGACCCTCGGCATCCTGCTCCAGTCTCCAGCCGCCATGCCTCCCACCACAATGGACTCTAATTCCCTGGAACCGTCAATCGTAAGCTCAAATAACCTCTTCTTTTTATAAGTTCCTTGGTCATGGTGTTTTATCACAGCAACAGAAAAGTGACTAATAGAGGAGGAAAGACATCTTCAGAAAATGGTGTTGGCAAAACTGGATCACCATTTGTAGAAGAAAAAATCAAATCCCTACCTCTCGCCATGTACAAAATAAACTCCAAGTGGATCAAAGATCTTAACCTGAAACCTGAAACCCTGAAGGTGATAGAAGAAAAAGTTGGCAGCAACATACAAGACATAGGCATAGGAAAAGACTTTCTAAATCAAACTGCAGCTGCACAGGAAATAAGGACAACAGCTGACAAGTGGACCTCATCAAACTCAAAAGTCTCTATACAGCTAAGGAACAATCAAGGGGCTGGAGAGATGCCTAGCGGTTAAGAGCGCCGACCGCTTCTTACAGAGAGGACCGGGTTTCGATTCCCAGGCACCCACATGGCGGCCGAGAACCGTCTTGAAAACTCCAATTCCAGGAGAAACTCCAGTTCCAGGGGAATCCGAGACCCTCTTCTGGACCTCCACGCGGGCATTGCGACGACACGGGTGCACAAACTTGCATGCAGACAGTACATTTCATACACATTATGGAAATAAATAAAATTAATAAAAAAATTAAAAATAAAAAATAAAGAAACAATCAAGGAAGTGAAGAGAAAACCCACAGAGTGGGAGGAAACCACCACTGATATGTCTGACAGAACATTAACATCCAGTATATATAAACTACTTTAAAAAACAAAGATGGAGTAAAGAGACAAATGGAGACTTCACCAATAAGGAAGTAAAGATGGCTGACAACATCTTAAAAAGTGTTCAACATCAGAGGCTGGAGAGATAGCCTAGCAGTTAAGAGCACCGACTGCTCTTGCAGAGGACCTGGGTTCAATCCCCAGCACCCACGTGGCGGCTTGGAGAACCGTCATGTAACTCCAATTCCAGGAGAACTCCAGTTTCCAGGGGAATCTGAGACCCTCTTCTGACCTCCGTGGCGTTGCACCGACACGGTGCACCAACATACATGCAGGACAGTACATTTATACACCATAAAAAAATAAAAAAAAATTTTTTTTTAAAGAAAAAAAAAAAAGTGTTCAACATCATTAAAAGAAATGCAAAATTAAAACCACATTAAGGTTTCATCTCACTCCAATAAGACTAGCCAAGATCAAGAAAACAAAAGACACCAAATGCTGGGGAGGTTGTGGGGAAAGGGGAACACTCATCCACTGCTGGTGGGAATGTAAACTGGTACAACCACTGTGGAAAGCAGTGTGAAAAACCCTTAAAAAAAATCAAAATGAGCCTACCACCTGACCCAGCCTTATCACTCCTGGGTATATACCCATAAGACACATCCTACAGCAACATGCACATCCATGTTTATTGCAGCTCTCTTCACAATAGCAAAGAGCTGGAACCAACCCAAATGCCCCTCAACTGATGACTGGATAACAAAAATGTAGTACATAAACACAATGGCGTTCTATGCAGTGGTGAAGAAAGATGACATCATGAACTTTGCTGGTAAATGGATGGAACTCAAACCTATTATGCTATGTGAAGTAACAGTCCCAGAAAAAAAAAAAAAAAAAAAAGGTGAGTGGTTTCCCTCATTCATGGATGCTAACACCAAATCCTCAGTTGGCAGGCAAACTGAGCAACTTTATTATTATATTTCATTGTATCTGAAAGCAACTGTGCTATTCCAATGTGAATCTCTTAATGGGCTCTAGAATTGTCCTACCACTTGTATTCACACGTTCTAATTACCATATATGGGTGGAAGATATGTATTCATATTCTAAAAAAAAAAAAGAATATAGTTATACTTCTTTTTACCTGCATGCAATTTTACTGTTAAAATGTGAATCTCTAAATATGTTTTAGAATTCATCTATAGTTTATTTTCAGAATTTGTAATTTTGATTTATGTATGGAGTGTATATATGCATATTTTGGAATAATATAAAATTAAAGGGAACAAAAAAAGAGTAAAAAAAGAAAAAAAAAGTAGGTCATGAACTATATTCTTTTTTTCAGTCTTTTTGAGACAGGGTCTCCCTGTAGCCCCAGCTGGCCTAAAACTTACTATGTAGACCAGGCTGGCCTTCAACTCACAGAGATCCACCTGCCTCTGCCTCCTGAGTGCTGAGATTGAAGGCATGATCAAACGTACCTGTCTATGAGCTATATCTTTAACACTTTTGGTAATAGACACACATTGACAAAAGTTTCTTTTAACATTTTTTTTTTTTTGAGACAGGGTCTCTCTGTAGCCCCAGCTGGCCTGGAGCTCACTATATAGAACAAGCTGGCCTTGAACTTACAGAGATCCACCTGCCTCTGCATCTGTAGTGCTGGGATTAAAGGTGAGTGCCACCGTGCCTGGCTTACTCTTTTGGCATTTCTTATTATGACTCTTCAAATTATATTTTCTGTTTTCATAGGTTGAAATAAAATTTCCAATTAAAATTATAGGTTAACTAAAATTTATATGAGGCCATCATTACCCTAATATGATAACTATCTGTGGTGCAAGACTGCCCCCTATAGGCTCCAAATATTTGGCATATTGTCCCCAGCTGGTGGCACTGTTTTGGGAGATCTTAGAAGATGTGGCCATGCTGGAGAAAGCCTGTCACTGGAGGCAGGCTTAGAGAGTTCAAAAAGCCTTTGCTTTCTCTAGTCTCTCCCTGCTTCCTGTGCCTGCTTGAAGATGTGAACCTCTGCTTCCTGTTCCTGCTTAGGTCACCTCCTGCCACCATGCCTCCCTGCGTGATGGACTCTAATTCCCCTAGGACTCTCAAGGGTCAGTTCAAATAAACTCTTTTTTTTTTTTTTTTTTTAGTCTTTTGGAGACAGGGTCTCCCTATAGCCCCAGCTGTCCTGGAACTCACCATGTAGACCAGGCTGGCCTTGAACTCACAAAGATCTGTCTGCCTCTGCCTCATGAGTGCTAGGATTATAAACTCTTATTTTTATATGTTTCTTGGTCATTATGATTCTATCAGAACAACAGAAAGTTACTAATAGACCATCCCATCTGGATTTTTTTTTTTTTTTTTTCATACTAATAGACCATCCCATCTGGATTTTTTTTTTTTTTTTTGCATCCTCTATTACTTAGTTTTTGTTGCTGTGATACAAAGAATGACCAAAATTGACTTATGGAAGAAAGCGTTTATTTTGACCTAGAGTTCCAGAGAGGGAGTCTGTTATGGCAAGGGTGTCACAGCTGGCAGCCATAGCAGGAAGCTGGGAGACCACATTTCCTGCACATGAAAGAAGCACTGAGAGTGACTTGGCTATGGAACAAGGATATAAACCCTCAAAGCCTACCCTAGTGATGCACTTCTGCCCCAATTGCTCCCCTTCCTAAAGGTTCCATAACCTGTCTATACAGCACTGCCAACCAGGCATCAAGTGTTCAAATACCTGAGCCTCTGATGGACATTTCTCATTCAAACCTTCTTTAATTTCTATGTCTTTGTCTGAAAACTTGGTCTGTTTACCCTGACAGTGATCATCATATATGGTTGAAGAATGAAGCACACTTTAAGCTGTTAGGCTCAGTGTGATTTACTTTATGTAGAACTTCTCTTTTTGCCTTGTGATTTTTTAAAAATCTTTTTTCTACTATGAAAATGTGTATCACTACCCCTAAATAATGTTATTTGTACATTGGTTTTCTCAGTATGATGTTGTTAGTATGTATTGGGGGCTGCAAGGTCAGGACAACTGGGGATAGAACCTTTATTGTTAGGTTAGCTGAACCTTTTGCTGTGCTTATTTAATCTCCAGTATTATTACTATTATTATTATTATTATTATTATTGGCTCATATTACTCTTGTGTGTCCAAAAATTTAAACTAGTAGTTCTCAGCTCCATATAATAATGCTTGATAATATCTACTTCATCAGAATTAAATGACATCTGTCACCATTACAATAAATATTTACATTTATATGATTTTTTTAAAAATTTTATTTATTTCTTCTATGTGTATGAATGTACTGTCTGCATGCAGGTCTGTGCACCCATGTTGTGCCATGCTGCAGAGGTCAGAAGAGGGTGTCAGATTCCCCTGGAACTGGAGTCAAAGATGGTTCTCAGCCGCTATATGGGTGCTGGGAACTGAACCTGGGTCCTCTGCAAGAGCAGTCAGCACTCTTAACCGCTAGGCCCTCTCCAGCCCTAACTCCAAGAACATTTGTACACAAACACCAAGTATCTTTTTCACAATTATTGATAGTAAATTATGAGGAATGCAACTAGGATGCTGCATTTTAAGAGACTGTCTTTTGTTTTGTTCTGAAATTTACCATGAGTTATTTACCCTTTCAGAAAATCACATCACTGTGCAGCAATGTGAGTTCAAGGCCAGCCTGATCTACTGAGTGAGTTCCAGGACAGCTGGGGCTATAGGGAGACCCTGTATCAAAAAGACAAAAAAAAAAAAAAAAAAAAATGGCCTGGAGAGATGGCGTAGCGGTTAAGAGCTCCGACCGCTCTTACAGAGGAGGACCCGGGTTCGATCCCCAGCACCCACATGGCGGCCGAGAACCGTCTGAAACTCCAATTCCAGGAGAACTCCAGTTCCAGGGGAATCCGACACCCTCTTCTGACCTCCGCGGCATTGCACGACACGGGTGCACAAACTTGCATGCAGACAGTACATTCATACACATACAGAAATAAATAAAATTAATAAAAAAATTTAAAAAAGACAAAAATATAAAAATAAAAACAAAATAAAAAAAAAACGTTCTTGGAGTTGTAGATCATTATAAGTTGGTGATCACTCAGTGAGTCATTTGAATGAGTTGCAGGAATCAGGAAGGTCCAGGGTAGGAGGAGTGGCATAGGTACACAGGACTTTAGAATCCTGGCTTCTGCACATGAAATGCCAGATCAGATGTTTTCCCATTTGTTGTAAAAACCCCACACCCACCAGCCTACACCTACAAATTTCATAACATCTTGGTGTGAGTTATGGCAGTTTCACTAACTAAGAGTTTCAGCTGCCAGGCGTGGTGGCGCACGCCTTTAATCCTAGCACTTGGGAGGCAGAGGCGGGCGGATCTCTGTGAGTTCAAGGCCAGCCTGGTCTACAGAGTGAGTTCCAGGACAGCTGGGGCTATAGGGAGACCCTGTCTCAAAAAGACCAAAAAAAAAAAAAAAAAAAAAAGCTTCAGCTTTAAACACTCTTCTTTTTCATTTTCTGTTTGTGCCCTAGTGTCTTGCTGTTTCCTGAATTCACTGTGTTAACACAGATAATCTAATTTACTGAGCAGCATAAAATGTTGCCAAGCTTGTTATAATTATAGCTTTACCTTTATGAAATTTCTTAACAGATATACTCTATATAAATAATATGAATATACAAATATCATACACTGTCACTTAACCATATTTGTTATATATCCCAGTTTATTACTCAGTAGTTCTTTTCTCTTTTATTTGCATATGATTCTACTCATGTAGTAATTTGAAGTTGTCTAGCACAAAAGCAGTTTTTTTCTATGTAGGAATCTTTAGAATAGATAAATCCACATGGTATTTGTTATTTGTTCAACAGGTACAAAGAAAATAGACCAACCTGCTAGTACCCTTCCATAAGTAATCAGGACTCTAGGATGTTTCTGCACATTTTAAATGACAGGAATAATTTGATAAAGTTTAATCAATTTATTTCAAATTAGAGCATTGCTCACTGAAGGCGAGAGAATACCAAGGGAGTATAATGGCCTTGAGACATGAGTTACAGGGACTAGATTGCAATATAATACACTCTCACCTGTGAGAACTTGATATTTTTCCTCAGCCTCTTCTCTATAAAGTTCCCTAGGACTGGTTACATCCTTTACTACTCCAGTTTTTCTCAGAGAAGCCCTCCATTCTCTGGCTTCCAGTAGCCATTCTTTCCTTTCTTATAGCCTTGATGGATTCAGTACATCACACGTCAATAAGTAAACCTTCTTCAAATTATCCTAATGAGATGGTTTCCTTCAGGTTACTGGCTAATTCCATCTGTTTCCTTCAGGTTACTGGCTAATTCATTCCCCTGGAACAGTTAATGTTCCTGAAACATTGTACACATAGCTTATTTATTTATTTATTTATTTGATAATTCAGTATATATTTATTATGCAGCCACTAAATGTCAGTCATTCTCCTGGGCCCAATAGAAACATGCATTTATTTAAATTATCCCAGCATGATAGGCAGTTCTATGCTATGATATAGGTCACTGTTATTTAATGAATCTTATACACTGGAAAGCTCATGGCATTGTAGAAGCTCATAAGAAAGTCTCGTAACTCAAAAACACTAGATAGGTTTTTTTGAAGAACATGAAATCTAAGCTAACATCAGAAATTTTGAAGGATTAGGCCTGGACTACCAACAAAAGGTGAAGGGAGGGCCTTTCCAGACCAAAGAAAAAAAATGTGCTTACCACACCAAACAAAACAAAAGCCCTGGCTTTTCTGAGTAATAAAAAGTAACAGATGAAGCCAGGGGTGGTGGCGCACGCCTTTAATCCTAGCACTTGGGAGGCAGAGGCAGGCGGATCTTTGTGAGTTCAAGGCCAGCCTGGTCTACAGAGTGAGTTCCAGAACAGCTGGGGCTATATAGGGAGACCCTGTTTCGAAAACACCAAAAATAAATAAATAAAAAGTAACAGATGAGTGTTTAGTAAGAGAAGATGTGTGAAAAGGAATCTTGAGAATTACCATGGGTTAGATTATACACTGTCTTGTTTTCCTTTATACTCATGGGATCCACTGAAACATCAAGAATGAAAAAAAAAAAAACTTTTGACTTTAGAAATGTAGGTATGATAAGTTGTGCAGACTGGATTGGAGCAAGAATAGAAGGAAAAGCCTGGATGTCGAGCCTGGATGGCCCTTGAAAAAGCATATATGCACACAGTGGAGAAGACCTGATTTTGAAGTTTGTTTGTTTGTTTGTTTGTTTTTGAGACAGGGCCTCCCTTTAGTTCCAGCTGGCCTGGAACTTGCTATGTAGACCAGGCTGGCCTTGAACTCTCAGAGATCTGCCTGCCTCTGCCTTCTGAATGCTAGGATTAAAGGCATACACCACCATACCCAGCCTGAGATGGTTCTTAGTTGCCATGTGGGTGCTGGGAATCAAACCCAGGTCCTCTGCAAGAGCAGTCAGTGCTCTCAACCACTGAGCCATCTCTCCAGCCCTTGAAGAGATTTTTTATGCGACAGCACCCACAATGATTATATATATATATATATATAAAATATATATATATATATATTATATATAATGAATATATATATATAATGATTTGGTTTCATGAAAGTGAAAGATTAGTAGTCTGGTTGTAGAGGGTCCCAGATTAATATCAGGTAGCTAGGAAGGTAAGCTGAAGAAAAACAATTGTATCACAAGAAAATATTATTTTACAACTCCTTGAAATGACAAATAAGGACTGAAAAGGACTCAAAAAGAAAATAACAGTGGACAAGGAAACTAAGAATGATTCTGTGGGGATGGAAGCCAAGATTAGAGAAGATCAGACAGTAGAGAGTTTAGAAAACTGGAGATTTTTTTCTCTCAAAGACAAAAGTTGTGGTTTGGGCTGTTATAGTGGTGGCAGGGGGAGGGGCATGGGTGGCATATATGCATGCATGTACATATTTAAGAACACCTTTACATATGTATGCATTCATGACAATGGGAATATCTTGATATTTAAATGTTGACATAATAGATTAAAGGTTAAAAAGAATAGCCATTAGATTAGATTCAGAGAAAGGAATAATGTTCTTATCATCAGCTTACTTTCTTTTTCCAACTAATATGAGCTCTGTAGATTTCTTTCAGTTCTCAGCACTTGTGGCATTTCTTAGGAAATACTGGGGTTTTCTGTGTATTGGTTGAAGGGCGAGTATTGCAGAAAATAAAAGTAGGCCATTAAAGAGGTGACTTATCTCAAAAGGGATCCTAGATCCTTTGCCAATATTTACAATATATTTCATCTTCAACAACTGCCAAGCATATGCTTCCTATTTATTTTATGTATAAAATGTTTTCTAAATGATGTATTCTGGACATTACAGTTTTAATAATTTTGAATTATTTCTAAATGTATTGTTTCAGTTCTCTTCCAATATGTACTAAATGAAAGGAGAAAATGATAAATGTGGAAAGTGATTTAAATCAATGTGTTTAAATTTAATAAAACAAAAATCGAAGAACCTATATTATTTCTATGACCATATCAATATATGTGACAAAGCCTCCCTGAGTACTTAGGTTTCAGAAATGAGAGTAGGAACATTCGGTGCAGACAGCTTTTGTTTTCATGATCCTATGTCTCACCTGTTCTTTTTTATTGATTGAGCCTATTTCAAGAGACTCCATCAGCTTCCATTAGATTAGAGTCTGTACCAGCCACATGGTTTTCCTTTATACTAAAGTTTCAAATTTAATGAATGATTAGAAGTAATCTAGACCTATAATAAAAAGTCATAATATATGTCATGGGTTTCACTGCGGTGAAATTAAATATCTTCTGTGTTGGTGATAGTGAGATGCTTACTCAGACCAGTCATGTGAAGCCTACTTATATTTTCTTCCAAAATTCACCATATTTTCTTATAACATTTTTCTTCTGAGAACTTTCAGTGACATACTTAGTGGAACATCTGATTTTCATACTGAGATGCTAACCTTTATAATAGAATTTCAAAGCATATTAAAATTAGTATTTTTAATAGTAGAAGGCAGCCAGGTACACCTTTAATCCTAGCACTCAGGAAGCAGAGGCAAGTGGATCTTTGTGAGTTCAAGGCCAGCCTTGTCTACAGAGTGAGTTCCAGGACAGCTGGGGCTACAGGGAGACCCTGTCTCGAAAAGCCTCCCCCCCAAAAAAATAGTAGAAAACAAATTCCAACTAACTGGTCATTTCTATGGCAGAATATTAATTTTATGTTAATTTTTCTTTTAGCATAAAAATGGTGCTCCAAATGAAAATTAAAAAGACCTAAACTACTCTGATTTTAATTTTGGCTTTATGCATTCAGAATCCTTAATGGAAAATAAACTATTTATCCTGTCATCTACTAATAAAAATCAGAGTCATTTGTATTAGTATTTAAAATAAATAATTTTAAACATGCTAACTGTGAAGTGAATAAATTATTACTTCCTCTGAGTGATTAAATTGTTAATTGTGCTATAAATTTATATTTAGTATAATTTTAATTTTTTGTTTTATGTGTATGTGTGGTTTGCCTAAATGTATATAAGAGCAACATGTGCATGCAGTGCCTGTGGATACCAGAAAAGGGCATCAGATTCCCTACAGCTGGAGTCACAGAAGGCTGTCAGCCACCATGTAGGGGCTGGGAACTGGACTGGGATCCTTTGCAAGAGCAGCCAGTGCTCTTAACCATTGAGCCATCTTTCAGCCCCTAGTATAACTTTTAAACTCTTCATTTCTTTAGAAAATAATTTATGCTGGAGCCCCCTCTGAGTCCTTCATAAATATTATTTCATGTTAGACATGCTTAGTCTATACCACAATAAGGATTATTTCCATCTTATCAATGTGTAAAGAAGGTGCAACAAATTTGGATAACTTCACATCATCTCAAGGTAATTACTAGGCAAAGCAAGCCTTCACCTCTGAATTTGTCTGGCTGTGGAAGCCATGCTCCTAACCCTTATATATCTTAAAATTCCAGCAATTTGTAACACTGTAACTTATACTTTACATGTTGTACATATGTATATATAATAAAAGTGACTACCTGGATTTATATCTTTTGGGGAATGTGTTGTATATGTATATATTTTTGTGTGGATGAGTGGACTCCCTGGGGTTAGGATGCCTCAGAATTATATTCTGCTGTGGTCTCCATTGTGAATTTTAAGAGTAGGAACAGTTTTGCCATGGAATTGGCATGGTAGAGAAAGACAACCGATCATCATACCAATATCAGTCCCAAATGCCTTTTTTCCTGGTTGTGCTATTATGTATGAACATGAGGATAATATATAGGTTTTCAATAATTTCTGTCTCTAATTTGCTATGACTAATAAATAATGAAAATAAAATACTTTAATTTAATATAGTGAGTCATCGTTTTTCTTACAAATCTTATGTCCTGTCACTATTTATAACTAAACATATCATTTAGAAACAATTTAATATTTAACAGTAAAATAAAATTCAAATATAAGATAGTTGAATATTTTCCAAGTTAGTCTTTTTAACATAAAGATTTATAGTTTCCACCATATGAAAAATTATAGAAATAATTTTATATAAGTATATATTCACTTCACATTCCAAAGCTTATTCTTTGGTTGTAGAAAAATAGTGGGAAATTTTCCTTCCTTCTAGAATTAGAATCAAAACCACTTGATATTTTCTCTTAATGTTCACTTTTTAATTTACCTGTTTTATCCAGTGGTGAAGTCTACAAGATCAAGGTCACCTTGCTCTGTGTCAAGCAATTCCATTTCTTAACTGTTTCTGTTTTTAAAAATCTATGTCACCACATACTAAGTTCTAAATTTTGTTTATTGAATTTTAAAGCCGCAGATAAATTGGTACAGCTCAGGAGCATTATCCCCAAAATTTTATTACTACTTGATCATCTGGCTGCCAAAACTGAAGGCCAGATGGGAAAACATCCACTAGTTCCTCAGTAATTCATAGAACACAACTCTAGAAGAGACACTATGTCATTATTGTGGCCAGCATTAAAATAAAAGTCATGAGGAAACTAGAGACTGATGATGAGAAATGAGAACAAGGGTGGGGGAGCACTGGTTTTTAAATAAAAATATATTGGAGGGTCATTGGTAATTAAAACTACAAAGATATTTAAGAATTTCCAGAAGAGTTTTCTAAAGGAAAGAGAGGCACAATGAAAATGAATGACCTACCCAATCTAACCCAGACAATTAGTAATTAGCCAAGGCTATAACTCCATCTTATGAGTTCCTGTAGTATTGTCTTGGCCTTAAAAATGAAAATATATTTTTCATTTCATGTTTTCATATGAATCAGCACTTTGAAAGAAGTGTATGAAAAACTGTTACCATTGTTTGCTACCTCTGGATGAAAGAGCAAGTTCACTTTCAAATTTAAACACATGTAACTAGCATTTTTAATATAAACATTTATTCATCATGCTGAAGGTTGTACACAGGGTCTTGAACTTGCTAAACAAGTGCTGTACTACTCAGCTCCATTCCTAGCCTAACATTTAAATTTCTTATTTTAAAATTTGAATTGGGACTCTTGAGTCATATTCTATTGCAGTATTTGGCTAATTTCTGAATGTTACCTATTCTTTGAAGGACGCATAAGGAAGCAGTCATTTCCCTCATGGCACATTACCAATGTTAGATCATCAATGTTGGGATAAAATAATTATAATCTGAGTATTATATATAGCTGGTATATAGTGTTATACTAGTTAAATGGCTCATAATGAAGGTGGTGCTGCTTTTCTGACCTCTCAGTGAAGGATGGTAATGTATAGTTATGATTTGGTTGTCACAGCTTGATGCTACTGGAGTCTAGCACTTAGAAGACAGGGGTACTCCTAAATCTTTGTGTATTAGAGATACCTTCCCTCAGCTATGGCAGAGTATGGTATTATCTGACCCCAGAATGTCAGTAGTGTCGAAGTTGAGAAACTTAGCTTCCTGAGTTTAAAACTGTAACTAATTGATTGTACAATGATAGGGTAAGAATTGGCAAATGTCTAGCACCATGTGAGGCATACTGGAAGCACTCTTAAGTATTTAATAGATGTAGAATTAAAATAGCATTATTGCCAACTACCCAATATCTCTTTTGTAATCTTTGAGTTTTAGACTGACAAAATAATAATACTTTCCTTCATATTAAAAATGAAATATGACAGCTGAAATATTGAACTTGTCAACTTAATGCCACAGAAAGAATATTATTTCAAAGAAACTTTTATTTTAGCTTAATTTTTTGGTACGGAAAATTTTATTGTTTCCATATACCCCTCACTCATTGCCCCTTTCCATGCTATGGCTGCAACATCAACAAACTGACAGTGCTGTGTTAGCATGAACAAGCTCCAGGACTTATTTGGATCTCCTTACTGTTTCCATGAATGATTAGTCGGGGACAAAAGTCTATTGTACAACGTGATGACTATAGGAAATACCAGTGTATTGTATACTTGAAAACTGCTAAACAATCATAAATGTAACTCCACAAGTAAATGATAAATACGCAAAGTCATTCCTATGTTAATTAGCTTGAACCAAGATTTTGTAATATATATGTGTTTTGAAACATCATGCACTCAATAACAGATACATTCTTCATTTTTAAATACAAACTTGTTTTTTAAAGTGAAAGAGTGAAAACAACACAAATGTTCATTAACTGAAGAATGAATGGATAAAAAACATGGTTATCCATAAAATGTATTCAACCACGCAAAGGGATGCAAAGGGATGAATATCCTTTGTAATGGATGGAGCTCCTTATAAACACTGAACCATAAATCACCTCAAAATATTCTGCTAAATGAAAAATTCTAGTCATGGAGGACCACAAACTGGAAGATTCAATTTATTTGGGGGGGGTGTCTTTTTGAGATAGGGTCTCCCTGTAGCTCTGACTGTCCTGGAACTCACTCTGTAGAGGAGGCTGGCCTTGAACTCACAAGAGATCCGCCTGCCTCTGCCTCTCAAGTGCTAGGATTAAAGGCGTGTGACACCATGCCCAGCAAGATTCATTTTTATGAAATTTCCAGAACTGGTAAACCTGTAGATACAGCCTAGGGCTAAGGATGTAAGGTGTGGTGAGTGAAGACAAGGTGACTGGTATTTAGCACAGAATTTCTTTTTTTCAGTAACAAAACTGTTATAGACTGTGATGATGGCTTCACACTTACAGTGAATATACTGTAATTCATTGAACTGCACAGTTTAGGTATGGTATGTATTTTATATCTCAATAAAACAATATAAACAACAAAGAGAGGAAAAGTTCTGTATGTATTCTCAAACAAATTATTAGATGTGTGATTTTCAAATACTTTCTATGACTTGTCTTCCCCAAACCAAAAGTTTTTAGTTTTTATGAAGTCCTGCTTAATACTTATTATATTGAATTGCATAAATTTGGAAAGTTATCATCCAAAAGTTCTGTTGGACAGTATTTATTTGGATTCACCATTTACCATACTCAAGATTTCTCTCTGGAGCTTTAAACTATTTAAAGTATTCAGAACCACTTTCAAAGAATATAAGAATTTTCCAAGACTGAAGATGCTCAAATAATTTAACTATAGATTTTAAAGTAAAATTCAATGATCATAAGCATTTTGAGCAATATTTGAAATATATAGTTCAGGAATGTGAGTATACATGACATCTTTTATTTACATAGGTATACATGACATCTTTTATTTACATATGTGCCAGCTATATTCTGGGAGCTCCTCCTGGCCTGTTCTTTTCCACTGTATACCCTCCTCTCTACTTGAGGAGCTAATGCAAAGGTAGCATGTAACCAGACCAAGCCTTCCTTTGGCTGCTTTCTTCTGCTAGGATTAGGGTATAGCATGTGATTAGGCTATATGTAGCCCTGAGTTGGTTTTCAGTACCAGTAAAAAATCAAGGAAGCAAACAGACAAAACTCCATGATTCCATGTATTTCTGTTTTTTTTTTTTTTTCTCTGTAAGTTTTTCTTGTTCCATGTTATTCAGTTAGGAGGACTGCTGTACCTAGAAGAAGTCAGGCACCCTAGCTGGAGTGGCTAGAACCACTAGGGGTTTCTGATATTTTATGTACAGTAAGGTTGTTGTGTATTTTAAAAGATGATCCAGGGTGTGAAACAAGTTGTAAATCCCTTAAGACCTAGATCTAAAGGTGCTCCCACTCTGTCTTTTTTTTTAATTTTATTTATTTTTGTATGTGTATGAATGTACTGTCTGCATGTAGGTTTGTGCACCCGTGTCGTGCAATGTCGCAGAGGTCAGAAGAGGGTCTCGGATTCCCCTGGAACTGGAGTTCTCTTGGAATTGGAGTTACAGACGGTTCTCAGCTGCAATGTGGGTGCTGGGGATCGAACCCAGGTCCTCTGCAAGAACACTCGGTGCTCTTAACCGCTAGGCTATCTCTCCAGCCCCCTCCCACTCTGTCTTGTAGGTCAGATCAAGTCAGGAAATCATCACAGCATACAAACATGAAACTGCCAGGAGACCTCATACAGGTCTCTCTTGGCTTTCATTTTCTGTCTTCCTCTAACTCACCCAAGTCCAGGGGTAATATGGCATCCCATTTTTTTTTAATCTCCAAGCACTATATTAGTCTTTGTGAATTTTCTAGACTTCTCAATCCTTTGATCTACTTCTTCAGATTGCCCAGATATTTCTGTTACCTACCTACTTGATCCTACTTGCCTAAAATTATTTTATGCTACTCTGTTATACCTGAGGGTATTTATATAGTTGTTATAGTTAATTAACCACTCATCTCACTGTTGTTACCTTTTGGTTTCACCTGTGTTCAATAGAATTCACATCCTTTGTTGTTCTCATCAGTGCCTCTCTAACTGATTCTTATAGAAAAACCAAGGTTTAAGCAAGATGGTCATGTCAATAATTTAGTGAGCTACTCTTTTCAAAACTAGATTTCAATGTTTTTCATCAGACGTACTCAGTTCCTGGTTAATTTTCATATTAAGTTTTTGGTTTAATAGAATTAAACTCAAAAATCAAAATTCCTATTAAAAACAGAGGAGTGCTTTGACCATTTGAGTGTACTTAAGCATAAATTCCAAATGATTGTTTTATTTATAAATATCTGATGACATACTAAATTCCTTTAGTGATTTTAAAAAAAATTAAAGAGATAGCGAGTTCATGGTGGTGCATGCCTTTAATCCCAGCATTCAGGCAGAGGCAGGTGGATCTCTGTGAGTTCAAGACCGGCCTGGTCTATAAAGCGAGCTCCAGGCCAGCTGGGACTAAAGGGAGACCCTGTCTCAAAAAGACCAAAAAAAAAAAATTTAAAGAGATAAAAAGACTTTTGTTTCACTTAGAGTAAACCACTACTCTCAGACTTAAGAGAATATTTGTTTTAGAGAGTTTAACAAATAGTTATGTTGCATCATTGAAATCCTGCAATTTTGCTTTATTTTTATATTTCTGATGGAATGTGGTATTGGCTTAAAGAATATGTAGCATTTATAAATAAGAATGTAGCAGATACAGACTATTCATGTCATCAATACTGGAATTGAGTTGTTCCTTAATATAGAAATGCTAGAGTTCTAATATTGATATCACATTGCTGGGATATTTCATGGCAGCTGTGGCAAATTTGTGTGGCTTATGAGAATAAGGGAAGAGCTAACTTTGCAGCATGCATCACTTTCTGCAGTTGGAGATCCATGTGCAGGGTCATTGTGCTCTTGACATGCTCCCATCATTTCCTTTCTGGAGAGAATTCCTTGTGAAATGCAGAGACTTTTTTATTGATAAAATTTAAGTGAAAACACTTTTCAACAAAGTTTTACTTTGTAACAATAAGCCAGAGAGATGGTTCCAAATAATCAATCTTCTATATAGTCACTGGACTAAAAAAATATTTCTGTGATTTCTGAGATAAAATTGATACTCTTTTAGGGAGATTTGGATTAAATATGCTCTCTTTTATACATCTTTGGTAAAATTCCCATATTTAATTCTCATATATAACATTGTTTCTTAATTTCATATATAGACATTGTTATGTTCTTCACCTGAATTCCTAGCTGAATATAAAAACTGAGAACAAGAAGAGGTGTTATTACTTAGAGCTGTTTTTTTAACAGCTCTCCAATTTCCTAACCTGTCATTTCCCTTTGATTTAGAAATGTGTTATACTCCTGGTAGTTTCCACATTAGGTGCACACAAAAATAGAATAATTTCATAGGGAATATATTCTCATCATGATTAAGAATTCAGACTCAAGCCGGGCATGGTGGCACATGCCTTTAATCCTAGCACTTGGGAGGCAGAGGCAGGTGGATCTTTGTGAGTTCAAGGCCAGCCTGGTCTATAGAGTGAGTTCCAGGACAGCTGGGGCTACAGGGAGACCCTGTCTTGAAAAGACAAAAAAAAAAAAACAAAAGAAAAAGAATGGGGTTTTAATCTTTTCTCTGTCTCTTGTTTTTAACTTTGTATATTTTGTTCACTCTCATGGTAAATCAGTGTATTCATTTGTAAAATGGGAATGATTTTTTAATTCTTTTTAATACTTTTATTGATGAATTGTGTATTTCATTCATTGTCTTTCAGTACAATTTGGACACATTCCCCTCTCCCTGCCCCCATACCACCCCTTTTCATGCCTTCTGCCATACATGTCTTGCATCTTTCTCTCAGTCTTTCCAAAGTTTTTCCCTCCAGAGGCTTGTTGTTTTGGACTGTTTAACCATATTATTCAGTTCTTTAACCCAGTCTTTATGTTGTTGTTTTTCCCTCCCCTTTGTATTGCTCTTACAGATATCTGTATAATCATCACATATGCATCAAAATCATGACCTCTGGGAATAAACTGTATGTTACTTCCAAAATATGTTTAGGAATTCACACTTTCCCCCCTTTAATTTTATATTGCTATAAAATATGAATACGTACTTTCCACCCATATACAGTAATTACAGAGTCTGAAAATAAGTGATAGGTTGATTCTAGAGCCTGTCAAAAGATTTACATTGCTGGGCGTGGTGGCGCACGTCTTTAATCCTAGCACGTGGGAGGCAGAGCCAAGCGAATCTCTGTGAGTTCAAGTGTATGTGTGTATGCACATACTTGTGTGTATGCACATACGTGTGCGTATGTGGAAGCTAGAGGTCCATGTGAGATGGCCTCCTCTATTGATCTCCACCTTATTTTGAGACAGAGTCTCACTGTACCTGAACTTGATAACTGTCTAGACCTGCTGGCTCCCAATGTCTGTTGCTTTTTCCCCTCAGTGGGCAGAGCACCAGACCCTGCCTTTTACTTGTGTTCGTGGATCAAATGCAAGACCTCACACTAGACTGGTTATTTTTCTGACTGACTTATTTCCCTAGCCCCAGGTGCTAAGTCTTAAAACATATTACAGTTGACACCTTTTCTTTAAATCTTGACTAGATAAAATAGCAATTTCTCTAGACATAAAAGGCATATTCCTTTGAATGGAAAGTAAGATAGCGCCCCTGTGTTTCAGTGAGCGGTGGTAAAATGAGCAACAGAGTAGAAAGTGGGACTCCTGAATCTGGACTGGGCTCTGCCACCCACTTGCTCTGTTGACCTTTGTGACTAATGGCTTCCTGTCAGCTTACTGTGATGTTTGAAAACATAAAATTTATGATTTGATGCCACAATGCTTTTTTAAAAAATATTTTATTTATAAATTTTATTTTCTGTGTATCTGTGTGTTGGCTACATGTGTGTAAATGCATCCATGTTGTACAATGTCCATGGAGGTTACAAGAGGGTGTTGCATCCACTGGAACTTGAGTTACTGATGGTTGTTAGCTACCATGTGGTTGCTGGAAATCAAACCCTAGTCCTCTGAAAGACCAGCTAGTGCTGTTAACCATTCAGCCATTTCTCCAGCCTCTAGAAATGCTTTGAATATTGAAAATTAACAATTAAAAGCAGTATTGTTTATTGACTACCAACGGTTATACTTTTGCCTTGCTGAAGAGGGGGGAGGAATTAACTACATTTTTTTCCTTATGCTTTGTTTTATTTTGTTTGAAACAAGGACTTTTGTAGTCTAGGCTGGTCTTGAATTCAGTATGTAGCTAAGGATAACCTTAAACTCTTGATTGTCCTGCCTCCATCTCCCAAATGCTAGGATTAAAATTATACAGCATCACACCCATCTTAAACTGGTTTCTATTATGCTGGTGTTTGTATTTAGGATGATGATGTTTCATGTAGTTCTTAGAATGGACCGCAGCTGTGAAAAGGCATTGACTGCACTTGGCAGAAATGATCTGCTACCTGAAAAACATAATTTATTTGTCCAAAGGCTTCTGGCAAATTTCCTACTTGAATACTTTTCAACAGATCATCAAAAATGAAAAATGTACCAGATTTTAAGTGTATTATTTTTCATTTTGCCTCTCTACAGTAGAGATGCCAGTGATTCTGGAATATATAGCCTAAAGAATAAAAAAAAAAAAAAACTTGCCAGGTATGGTGGTACATTCTTTTGATCCCAGCACTTTAGGCAGAGGGAGGCCAATCTCTATGAGATAAAGGGCAACCTGGTCTATATGATGAGTTCTGACCAGCCATGGTGGCATATTGAGATCCTGTCTCAAAAAGATTAAGGGAAAAACTAATGGACATATTCAGTGCTCATGATAATAAAGAGAGTTACCATTTAACAGTGTGTTGTATAAGAAAAAGGAAAACTATGATTTTGACAAATCTTTACTGTGCTGCACATTTTAATAACAATTCAGAGTTGATGAGATATGGAGATCTATTGTCTTTCTTATTTCACATTCATGTTTTTCAGTTGGATTTGTGGATATTTGGAGATAATTCTGGATATGGCATGCTGAGATTGGCCATAAGATGAAGATAAAAGAGCTCGATAAGTTTTCCACATAGGTTTCTAAGGAAGTATATTTAGGGACGATGTCACTAGATTTTTGCATTATGTTCTTTTAAATAAAATTTAACAGCAATATCATCATTGCACCCCAAAAATCCAATAACTAAGAGATAAAAAAACAAATAACACAATTGTATACAATGCACCTTTATAACAAAAGAACAGTAGTTACTGTCATTTGTGACTAATCAATAGTGAATTATTCTCTGATTTTTATATCATTCATGCTAACAACTTGAAAGTGTTACAAGTGAGAGAACTGAGGCAAAGCTCCACGCTGTCACCCTAGCAGCCTGAGAACTTCTGTCTATTAAGGACTTTAACTCAAGCTTGCCCAGGATTTCTGGCTTCCATAACAGAAAAGAATTTTAGGAGTATCCAGTATGAAGCAGAATTGCAGATATATTAAAATAGATAGAAAAATGTTCAGCACAAGAATAAAAGCACACATGAGCATGGATGTGGGCTTCTCAAAGAAGTCAACAGTTTATTAACTGACATTATAGGGCAGATGTTAAACATTAGGATTAAGGGAAAGAATAAGCCAACCCATGTGTGGGTATGTACCCTGGAAAGTCACTGTTAGTTGTTTTAGCATTAGCCATATATACAATGTAGGTGGCACGAAAGTGACACCTCAAAAGGTTGCTAAGAAACCTTGTTTTTATTGTTCTTGTTCTATTTTTCTTTTGTCTCTTTTTTGATAAGTGAGCTTATAACATGGCTCTGGAGGTTCTAATCTGATGAAATAAAGCTAGGTGTCAATAGGACTGCACAAAGATGCTTCTGGGGAGATTCCTCAAAGTTGCAGGCATAGCATTGGGAAAGAAGCAAGGCCGCGGGCCACTGTTAATTGTGCTGGAGTTCTTGACTCACTCTTTAGAGGTCTCAGGCAGACTCTTGGGTGAGGGACTCTTTTTCTTCTCATTTCCCCTTAATTTTTGTGGTCTTTATATACTGCCTCAGAAACATGGTAGGTGTTGAAATCCTCTTTTTAAAGATAAGAAAAGGAGATTGCAGCATGTCCAAGATTATGCAGCCAGGAAACTGCAGAGCTGAGGGTGATCCAAAGCCTATTTTTATTCTCTTTCCAATTTATTTTGTTCTGGAAAGAACTTAGTTTATTTTAGGAATTACTCATAGAAGAATATCCTAAAAATTCTATATTTGTTCTCTCATACATTGAATCTTAAATTATAGCATTACTGTAGAACATACTATAAAGAAAGGTGATACATATTTGGATTGGTACAAAAGAAAACAACAAGGAAAAAGTAACTCAAGGTAATAATATTAATTTAGAGAATTTAAGCAGAATGGTAACAATATAATCTTAGATAGTCAAAACAATTTTTCTTATTATGGAAAATGAACACTTTATATAAAATACTGATTACAAAAAATAAACTGGTCATCTATTTTTAATGTCTTAGAATTATAGAATAAGGTATATTAGACAAGTTTCCTATTTTCATTGATCATTTATCCAGTGTTCCTATCGCATTTGCAGGTAAAAGAGGAAAAGATGAAAGAAATTCCTTTTGAATCTTCATACATAATGAAGTTCTGTGTTCACAGTAATTTTTGTACTCTCTGTGCGGTTCATAGTATTGTGTAGTGTGTCTTCCCATACTCATGCCTTTCCCCAGCTTAGCTCTGAAACAATTCCTGCTACTTCTCCTTTACTTGACCCTTATTCACATCAAGTCATTTATTTATTTATTTATTTATTTATTTATTTATTTATTTATTTTGCTAATTTCAAGAATGGGTATGATCTCATTCACTAAAACATGTCTCAGAAAGTTAAAGGTAGAATGTTAAAGTGTTATTGAGCCTCCACAGAGATGTCCTGCTGTTGTTGGGGGTGATTCAAGTGATGTTATTTCTTAGGACATGTAAGACTATATTTTCACATTTGAGTGATAGCTTAGACCTTCTGTAAAGAAAATTTTAAGTAAAAGGAGTCTCATATATATGGCTGATCAAGGTTATTTTTAATTATTATTATATATGAACATAAAAATTAATATGACAGATTTAAAATTTAATGAATCTATAGAATAGAAACAAAATGTTTTTTAAGTTAAATCCCCAAATTAAGAAAATTCTAATGAAGAATTTGAGGACATTCTGTTTTCCTCTATTATAATCTATCCCTAGAATTTTTAATTAACAATAATCATATCACCTGTGTGGCAGTCAAAGGATAACCTGCAGTAGTCAATAGTCTTGCATCATCTGGGTGCCAGGAATCAAACTCAGGTGTTCAGGCTTGGAAGAAAGCAGCCTTGCTTTCTGATCTATCATAATTTTTTATTGCCTTTTTCAATAAAATGTTTTTTGAGAACAAAAACTGTGTCTCATTTTATCTCTGTGTATCATAGTGCCTTGAATAGTGTTTTTTACTTAGCTACTTATTTCTCATCATAAAAATAATGTTTATTCAATAAATTAGAAAACAAATGTTTAGAAAGGAAAAGCAATTATTTTAGAGTCAGTTTCTAAATATTTTAGAAACTAAAATTTTGAGTTATCTTTCCATTACTTAATTATAGTCATCAAAGGAATGAACAACAAAGTTTTTCTTAGGGAAAATGTGTGCATGTGTGTTTGTGTGTGTGTGTGTGTGTGTGTGTGTTGTGTATATTCTATTTTTTTTTTCATTCAACCAGTGGTTTTGGTGATCCTTTAATGCACCAGGTTTTAAAAAAATATATGATTACACTATCTGTATGATTTAGGAACTTGCTATTTTTATTTATTTTTCCCATAAAATTTAACATTCTTCAGAATATACTTGTATTTATTGACTCTATATGATATGTGTAAATCTTAAATTCTATACCTATATTTATAACATCACCTTATTCTGTTTCTATGTACATGTTTTCTAGATTAGTGTTTTACAAACAAATCTTTGCATGGTAAATACTATAAGGAGTTATATTTTTATTACTTTTCTTTTTAAAATACTTTATTATTTTTCTTTTATGTACATGAGTGTATTGCCTGCATGTATGTAGAATGTACTTGTGTTGTACAATGCCTGTGGAGATTAAAAGATCTTTGGTTCTCCTGGAACTGGAGTTACAGATGGGTGTCAGCCCTCATATGGATGCTGGGAATCAAACTCCAGTCCTCTGTAAGAGCAGTCAGTGCTCTTAAGTGCAGAGCCATCTCTCCATCTCAGGAGTTATATTTTTAAATTATCATGCCTATGCACAAACATATATATATATATATACACATATACAATGTGTATATAACATTATATAATATATATATTATATAATGTTATATATATTATATACATTATATAATATATATAATATATATAACAAATACAATGTGTATATATATATATACACATTGTATTTGTTATTCAGTCAATCAATTTGGACTGATTGCATTCTAGTCTTTGAATAATGTCTAGGTGAATGGAATTTTTTTTTAAATGTCAGGCATGGTGGCACAGAGGCAGATGGATCTTTGTGAGTCCAAGGCCAGCCTGGTCTACAGGGTGAGTTCCAGGACAGCTGGGGCTACAGGGAGACCCTGTCTTGAAAAAGACTAAAAAAAGAGTATAATATCTGTACTAAAAGGGCTTGGTTCTTCTAGAGGAAAAACAAATGAGCCAACAATTATTGTATTCTTTTTTTTGGGGGGGGGAAGGGTTTATTCAGCTTACATCTCCCAGGTCACAGTTCATCACTTAGGGAGCCCAAGGCAGGAACTCAGGGCAGGAACCTAGAGGAAGGAGCTGAAGCACAGGCCATGGAGGAATGCTGTTCACTGGCTTGCTCCCCTGGCTCATGCCCAGCCTGCCTTATACAGTACACAACAACCTGCCCAGGGTGGCACTACTCATTGTGAGCTGGGCCCTCCCACACTGCTCGACCATCAAGACAATACTTCACAGATGTGGCCACAGGCCAATCCAATGGAGCCAATTCCCCAACCTCAACCCAGGTTCTTAACTTTATTGATAGTGTCCTCAAGTTGGGTCTACCTTTATTGATTAGAAATTTATAATGTTCAGGTTTCTAATTTCCCCCCTAACTTGTCTAAGCCTAATTAAATTAAACACTCAGCATCAGCTACTTGAAATTGAAACACTTAAAAATAATGAATTCAAGAACCAGGTTAGAAATATCATATATTGCTTGTCTTTATTGCATCTTAGATCTCAACCCTTAATCTAGGGGATGGGGATTTTTTTTTCCTTGCTGGAGTTTCATACATAGCTTGTACAGTAAGCTATTTGTAAATTAATCTCAGCTGCCTTGTGTGTCTATTAGGTCCATTTGATGTCTGATATTATTTAATTCAGATTTCTCTGGGTTTATTCTTTCTCCAGTTTCCCTGTCTTTTGGAGAAAGTGACGGAGTGAAGTCACATACTATTTTTTTTTAATGAAATGGGGTGCATTGTAGTTTGGTGCATATATGTTTATGCTTGTAATGTCTTCTTAGTCATCTGTTCCCTTCATCAGAATGGTGTGACATTCTTTATTTCTTCAAATAAATTTTAATTTGAGGTCTCTTTTCAGATAAGAGAATTGTAATGTCTGCTTGTTTCTTAGTTCCATTTGCTTGGATTTTTTTTTTCTTTTTTTTATCTTTTTTGAGACAAGGTCTCCCTGTAGCTCCAGCTGGCTTGGAACTCATTGTGTAGACCAGGCTAGCCTTGAACTCATAGAGATCTACCTGCCTCTGCCTTCTGAGTGCTGGGATTAAAGGCATGCACTACCATGCCCAGCTGCTTGGAATGTTTTTGTTGTTGTTGTTTTTCCATCCCTCTACCCTGAAGTAGTGTCTGTCCTTGAAGGTGAGATGAATTTCTTGCAGATAACAGAAAATAGATTTTGTTTCTTTTATTAATATTTTAATTTTATTTTATGTGTATGAGTGTATTGTGTGCATGCTCGTAAATGCATCCATGTTGTCCAATGTCTGCTGTGGTCACAAAAAGGTGTTGGATCCCCTAGAACTACAGTTATGTATGGTCGTTACCCACCATATGGGAGCTGGGAATTGAACCCAGGTCCTCTGCAAGAGCAGCTAGTGCTCTTAACTGCTGAAATATCTCTCCAGCTCCAGAATTTTTTTTTTAATCCATTCAACTAGTCTGTGTTTTTTGACTGGGGATATGAAGCCATTGATATTTAATTATTATTGAAAGATGTGTTTTAGTTACTGTCATTTTAATTTCCATTTGTAGTCTTAGTCCTATTTTGTATTTCTGGAATTATACCTTCATATCTATTCTTTCTGTAGCCTTATTTCTTTCTTCAATCCTTTTTATTTCTTCAGGTAATCTTTGTAGGGCTTTTTGTGGACATGAATTATTTCAACCTATTTGCGTCCTGGCAGATTTCCCTTCCTCCTTCAACTATGATAGACAGTTTTTTAGAGTAAAGCATTCTGCTTTAGAATCCATAATCATTTACAATGTGGATTAATTTGCTCCAGGCTCTTCTTGCTTTTATTGTTTGCATTGAGAAGTCAGCTGTAATTCTGTTGGGTTTTCCTTTTATGTAACTTGTGGTCTGAAAATTTGTTGAATTCTTTGATCCTGTTTATGATTTTTTTTTTTACTCTTTTCCTGGGGTTCCTCTAGGTATTTCTTGTTGTAGAATACTTTTTTATGATGGGGGGGTTTGATGGGGACATACTATTTTGGTTTTTCATATTAATTGTGTTTTTTCCTTTTGGCCTGAACATGCGGGTTCCTTTTGTTTCTTGTGTTTCTGGTATGAAACTCAAGCCTGCTTTTGTTGAGTTGAAGTTTTATCCTGTTTATATTGTTGATGTAGCTTGGTTTCTTTCTGATCCAGTATGAATAGTTATTTGGTCTTGGGTTCAAGTTTTCTCTTTTTGCTTTTTTATTAGAGGGACCTATTGGATGCAGTTGTGCTAGTTAGGAGCTCTCCAGGAGGGTGAATGAGGCTGGCTACTCAGGTGTTCTCTGGCAACCACAGAGGGACAGGGCCAAGCCATTTACATATTTTTTGAAGCCTGTACTATACCACACATTGAACTAGGTCTTGGGAATATAGAAATAAACAACAGATTTCATGTTTCATAAAAGTTATAGTCTAATTTATAATAGAAGCATCCATAACTTTCCAGGTGTTAATTTAGTAGACAGTTTTAAAGTTTGTGTTGCATTTTCCTTACATAATATTTATGGGTGTTATTTTGTTGCTTGAAATCTTTAACCAATTTATATTGTTTAAAAATACGTACTGCTAATGACTCTAGAATCTAACCACTCCTGGGAAATGCATATAAAAATTCAAGTTGGAATCTATATAACCTTTATCTTCTGACTCTAAGATGAATAACGAGAGCTCAAATAGTCTTGGTCTCATGAACAGTCTTCCAACAAACTTCAGAAGAGGCTATAGCTAGTGAATGGGATTGCTGGGCTGAAACCTTATCTAGAAAACAGGGGTAATGCCAGTAAAATATATGGCTAGAATGTAGGAGTGGCCATTCAAATGCACCAATAATTTATAAGTTATCTATAGATATATTAAGATCAAGATCTTAATATATACAAAATCCTACTAAGGCTTTTTGAGAGCACCTGACTAGCCAGGACCTTTTACTCTTCACCAAAGAAGCTTCTTTATATAACAGATGGAGACTGTCACAGAGTTCCATAACTAGTCAAATGCAGAGAGTATCTGTGAGATACGTTAACCCTAAGTAATACATCTACAATCTAACCCATACACATGAATGCATCTCTCTCCTTTTACCAGAGATGTTTCCTTATTCAGCAGATGGTAATTAACACAGAAACCCACAAGAGGTCAGAGCATGATTATTCATGAATGGCACACCTATTTCAAACCTTTGGCTCCCAAGGCTCAGAGATCATTGTGGACGATGAGGTAAAAAGATTGTAAGATTCAGAGGTGGTGGATTATCACAAGGAAAAAGAGTCTTCCAGACACCTGGCCAGATGCTCCTATGGACTCACAGTAATGGTGTCAGCATGTACAAGTCCTCTGCAAGCTGAAACTGGATAAAATCCCAGCATAGTCATGGGGAACTGGTTAACAAATCTCAATGGGCCGGGCATGGTGGCACATGCCTTTAATCCTAGCACTTGGGAGGCAGAGGCAGGCAGATTTCTGTGAGTTCAAGTCCATCCTGGTCTACAAAGTGAGTTCCAGGATAGCTGGGACTGCAGAGACACCCTGTCTCAAAAAGACCAAAGAAAAAAAAATCCCAACAGAACTGTTGCAATCATAAGGAACTTTTGACAATTGATGGCTGCTGGGAGGGGGAGAGAGAGAGACCTGTACCATCTTACAGGGATGTGCGATTGGCGGGCCCAATGGATGGATCAACTAAAGGATATTTGGGGACACAAATCAGACAATATATATTACCACCTATATATTTTTTAATTTTTTTAAAAATTTTATTTATTTCGGTATGTGTATGAATGTACTGTCTGCATGCAGGTGTGTGCACCCGTGTCATGCAATGTCTCGGATGTCAGAAGAGGGTCTCAGATTCCCCTGGAACTGGAGTTCTCCTGGAACTGGAGTTTCAGACGGTTCTCGGCCGCCATGTGGGTGCTGGGGATCGAGCCCGGGTCCTCTGTAAGAGCGGTCTGCACTCTTAACTGCTAGGCCATCTCTCCAGCCCCCACCTATATTATTAATGAGTATTTACTAGGGGTTTTTACATGGTTTTCACAGATTCTTTATTTTCATAACAACCCTAAGAAATAAATATTAATTGCCTAAAATAAATAATAAATACACATGTATCAATCTTTGACAGAAAGGATAAGAAATTTTTCCAAGGTAGAAAGCTAGTAAACAGTGATTTAGGATCCCAAATCCCAGATATTGTGCCTCCAGAGCCAGCGCCCATGATAGCATAGTAAGAATGCAAGGAGGCTTTAGTTTCCTTAAGTAACTTGAGGCAAAACTTTGCACATTAGTCTTTTAAGGGAAAAAATAGTCTTTTCAATGACTGTTCTCTAATAATGAAAAGCTAACAGTCCATTCAATTGTAGTTTCCTAAGTATAATTCTTAACATTCGATGAAATCATGCACAGTGAAGTGATCATAAGAACAGAACACTGTGATGCATGAAACATTCAGTTACAGAAACAGCAACAAGAGAGTCCCCACGTTAGTTACTTTTCCTGTTGCTATGCTAACATATGCTCAGAAGAAGAAACTTGAGGAAGAAAGTTTTTTGTTTTTTTCTGGCTTTTGTTTTCAGAGGACACACCTCCATCATGGCAGGTAAGTCATTACAGGAAGAATATGAGGAAGCTGGTCCTATTTTATCTGTAGTCAGGAAGCAGAGAGTGATGAATGTCAGTTCTCAGCTCAGCCTTTTATTCAGCCCAAGATCTCACCCCATGCATAACATGACACTGCATGCTGCAGAGACTTAAGAGGAACACAAGTTTAACGGCAGTCTAAGCTAAATAATGAATTTCAGGATGGGCCGGTTATATGGTGTAAAGTTATCTCAAAAAGTAAAATTGATAAATTAATAAAGTGTTAGGAAGCTATATTCTAGGAATATAACTTAGTGGTAAAGCATATGCCTAACATGTGTGAATCCCCAAATTCAATTTCTAGCACTGAAAAAATATAAAAATATGCATGAGTCAAGGAGGAATGAAATAACTGAGGAAAGTAAGTTGATAAGTGTCATTGATATTTATATCTAGTTTCCTGGCATAAATGAGATGAATAAAAGACGTTCCAGGTATCCGTGTTTTGGATGAAAAAAAAGACATGACCACAAGGTGGCAGTAGTTCACATAAGACATGTCTACAAGGTGGCAGTAGTTCGCATGAGACATGAACACAAGGTGGCAGTAGTTCGCATGAGACATGACCACAAGGTAGCAGTAGTTCGCATGAGACATGACCACAAGGTGGCAGTAGTTCGCATAAGTATCATTTTGGTAACAGTTTGACAGTTTCTGATAAGCCTTCAGATCATGGAATTGTTCAAAACTACCCTGTGGGAGCCACCTTTCAGTGAAGGGGGCTGTCAGGAACACTCATAGAGGAATGTTCCTAGGCTAACAATAGCTTGGGGGCTTATCTATAACCTGGCCCAGTAGATGTCGAACACAGATTCCTGGGGTATGCAAAGAGGCCTTCTCTACACACTTAAAAATCTGTTTCTTAGGGGCTGTGTTTAAACAATTAGACTGTTAAAACTTGAGCTTGGTGCTGTTAAAACTTTGAACTACCAGGTCTCCGTGTGCTGTAAAGAAACCAATCTAGGGGCTGGAGAGATGGCCTAGCGGTTAAGAGCACTGACCGCTCTTGCAGAGGACCCGGGTTCGATCCCCAGCACCCACATGGCAGCCGAGAGCCATCTGAAATTCCAGGAGAGTTCCAGTTCCAGGGGAATCCGACACCCTCTCTGACCTCTGCGGCATTGTACGACACGGGTGCACAAACTTGCATGCAGACAGTACATTCATATACATACAGAAATAAAAAAAATTATTACTTAAAAAACAAAAAGAAAAAAAAGAAACTAATCTAGAATATAAGATATATATAAAGGTTAAAATCATATACATAAAAAAATAATTTTTTTGTTTTTTTTTTTGGTCATTTTGAGACAGGGTCTCCCTGTAGCCCCAGCTGTCCTGGAACTCACTCTGTAGACCAGGTTGGGCTTGAACTCACAAAGATCTGCCTGCCTCTGCCTCCCTAGTGCTAGGATTAAAGGCATGTGCCACCACGCAAGGATAATTTTAAAAGAGGGGAAGTGGGTTTGTTATTGGCCTTTACCAAGTGATATTTTACAATCTGAATTTCTTAAGGAACATCAAGCTAGAACATTTTATCATACTATGATACATGCTTACACTTTTGCACACTCACACAAATTAAGGATCCTTTCTGAATTTTAATAAAATCTGAGGCCAGGCATGGTGGCACACTCCTTTAATCCTAGCACTTGGGAGGCAGAGGCAGGTGGATCTTTGTGAGCTCAAGGCCAGCCTGGTCTACAGAGTGAGTTCCAGGACAGCTGGGGCTACAGGGAGACCCTTTCTCGAAAAAAAACAAAAACAAAAATAAATAAATAAGTATAGTTGAGCAATAAATACCAGTCTCCATAGATTAAAAAATAAACTATGAATCTATAAAATTGATTATGAAATAAACTATCCCACTTTTATTAGTATAAAGAAAAGAACAGTATATGGCAATCAAAAAAATGAATTAAACTCTGAAGGAAAACAAATCACAATTAGGATTTCTTATATTAGTACTCTACTTATCAGCCTGGCTTCTTCTAATAAACACATAGTTTATAATTGTTCTGAGTATTATTTATGTACAGATAACCATCATGTGATACATTTGATGAGTATGGGCAGTGAGGACATGAGTTTACCCTGGTATTATTATCTTTCTCTTCCCCCCAAAGAAATTGCACCTCACATTAAATACTGCATCCATTTCCTATGTCATAGTTATCTGTGTAGAGACATCAGCACAGGATGCCAGCCGAATAGTCCTCTGGTCTCTGCATCTAGTTCAGCTGTGTGTCTGGGAATATGATGTCTCCTGTACACTAGAGTTCTACTTAGCTTCCTCAGCCTTGAGGTCTATGAACTGAAAGAAGAATGTTCACTCCATTCCTGGTAGACAAGTGTAGGATGACAGGGTGACCATAGTGCATGCACCCTCACAAGGGGAAGAAGTGGCAGATGTGAGGAATCTTGTCTGGTGGAGGTCTCTCTCCTATGGCTGCTCTGATCCCTGGAAGAACTCTCTAAGGGTCATGAGGCACTTCCTTTCCATTGCTCTCATTGCCCCAGTCTGAAGCAGCTGATTGGAATATTCCTTACTTGCGTGTTATGAAGTTTTCTCACTTTCTGCCTAAAGAAAGCATCCCAGGTGTGATTTTTAAGTCATGAACAGTTAGAGATTTTTCTTTCTTTTTTGTTTTTTTTTTTTAACTACAGCCTTGCGGTATCTTTGACAGTGAATTCCTCAGGTTTCCTGTCTGTTCAATTACAGTGAGTCCCAAGTGTCAGGACCCTGTTCACAGTTCTCTTGGGGATATGATACTCAAATTTGCTGTATTGGTTTGCTTTTTCTCACTAGATCTCACTTTAAGACTTAATGGGGGCTTCGTTGAGACTATTTGATTTCTGTGGAAAGTCATAGCTTCAACACTTTACCCTTAATTATATTATTTGACTCAAATATTTTGGGGTGCCAGATCCCTAATTTGACATTTCCCCAAGGCAGGAATGAAATATTTTTAATATGTATAAAAGGCACATCTTCAGTGTTTTCTTTGAAACAGGTCAAATTTTAATGGCATTTTTTCTCAGTTTTTTTTTTTTCTTGATTGTTTGAGCTCTATAGCTATGCTTCTAATCTTATGTCCTCAAAATTTTAAAACTCTCAATTCTATTTCTTGTCTTTGTGCAGACTGTGATTAAATCTCATCTTGACTGAAAGCTTTCCTAACATTTTGCCAAATGTAGTCATCTTACTTTACTAATGTCTTTCATTCTCTTCTGGAACTTAAACTAATGAAACACATTATCTTTACCAATAAGTTCAAAATGATTTTAGAGTATGTAGTTTGGATTGCTTATGTTCTATTTCCAGTACCAACAACCAGACTGAGGTCAGTGCTACCTAGTTTAGGTTTGTATGATACAGAGACAGTTTCAGCATTACCATTGTTGGCTTTTGAATGCTATAACAACAAGTTAATATTGAAATCTCAATAACTTTTATGTCAAATATTTGTTTCTCACACCTATCACATGTCTTAGTACAGATCAGCCAATGGCGTCTCTTCCTCTCTGAGAAGAACTTCATCTAGACTCCCATTGGTCTCCAAGGCAGATGTAGATGTAGAGTGCTTACCACCTCCACTGCTGAACAGGCTTAACCTGTTTGAACATCTTTAATCCTAGCACTCGGGAGGCAGGTGGATCTCTGTGACTTCAAGGCCAGCCTGACCTATGAAGTGAGTTCCAGGCCAATGAGTTCCATATTAAAGGCACACAATTTTAATCCCAGTCCTTGGGATTAAACTCACTCTGGGTGGTGGTGGCATATGCCTTTAATCCCAATCCTTGGGAGGCAGAGGCAAGCTCAGAAGCTAACCATGTGGTAACTAACAGCTGAGTCAGTGACCTGGGCCAATGGGAATTCACTCAATCATCAGCACATCTGACACATCCCTGGAAGGAGCAGAGCGGACCACATATATCCCGACCACATATATACCACTACCTTCCCCTAAATAAACAAGTCTGCAGCACCTCGCTATCTGCTTGCTTTCACCCTACTCCCAGTGTCTGTGTGTTGACCCCTCATCTCTAACCCCCATTCCTAGGTCGTGACCCGATCCCCTCTGGCTGGACTGGGTGAGGTTGCAACATGTAGAGAGTCTGAAAAGTTCACATCCTCTATGTTTTGGGCCAGAAGTACTAAAGTGTAATTTCTACTCATAGCTTAGTGATAAAAATTACCCATATGACCTTTCCCAATTGCACAAGTAAATGTAAGGGATCTTCTGAAATAGTTGGTGAGCATAACAGTGGTCCCCACAAAGATAATAAAGTCTAGAAGCCAGATGTAGTGTCCGCATCAGGAGGCTGAAGCAGGAGAGTGGGAGTGCTGTGCCGACCTGTGCTCCACAGCAAGACCATTTCCAAAAGAAAAAAAAAGAAAACAAAGCCTATAAATTTATAAATATGTTAAAGACCTAGACAACCTACAAATTCCTAAATGAAGAATGTTAATTCACCTTTCACACATACATCAAGTAATTAGAATGAAGAATAATGTTAATTTACTTTTCACACATACATCAAGTAATTAGAATATGACTTTGAATATTAATTGATAGACTATTAATGTTATGTTTGATCTGTGTTATCTGTTCATTATAGGCTGAGATCATGCAATGTTCATAGATTAAAATTTAATGCAAAAAATAGTGGATAGATTAGCTATAAGAATCTTTTCACTGAGGTATCATTGACATATTTTACATGCAGCATTTAAATTATTTTTCATGATAATCCTATGAAGTAATGATTGTCCCCATTTTGATATGGCAATCTCATAGCACAGAATGGGACTGGACTGGTTTCCAGACTCAGTCTGAGAGACCATATTCCCAGTTACTGCTTTATACTAGTCTCCATCTATGTGAGAAAAGGTTGTGTTTATACACCAAATTGAACCACCATAAGATTATATTTTAATATATTTACTAAATACCACGTCTTTTGACTACCACTGCACTTGTTTGTATTAGTAGCATTTTTTGGTTTTGTTTTTACTGGGCATGCGGAAAGTTAACATGTAAAAAAATATATACCTAATTCTGATCTCAGGCAGATTTACTGCTAGTTGATCCTGAAGTGTAATGCAGTGGTTAAATATGAAGGATTTTTTTTATCAAACTATGTGTGCAGCCTTTCACTGTGGTAGTGATATTTTTCATACTATCTAAAACTTTGTATCTAACACTTGTTTCTTTGTCTAGCTGTGAGAATAAGTGTCTCTTGGCATTCCTTTCTGTTCTTCTTGATTAGCCAGATGGATAAACTAAATTTCAGGCTTGCACCCTGGAATCTACAACTTAAGCACTGTGTGAACAGAGCCAAGTCACTTTATAATTCCATGATTTTGTTTCCTGATTTGTTAAGTAGGGGAGAAAAGAATTTGTATTTTTTTAAAGCAGTTTGTATGTTGGGAGGATCTAAATGTTTGTAAACTGCTTAGAAATGTGCCTGTTACACAGTGAACATTCAATATGTAAAAATCAGGTATGATGAAGATGGTTATGTGAAGCACAAGATTACCTGTGTTTGCCTTCTGATGCCTCCACACTGGTGTCTCCCTCTGCCTAAACAGTGCAGTCAACACTGAGAGCTTCTAGGAGCATTACACATATAAGTCACATTTCCCTTTATCAGTTTATAGTTGCTTTATTAGAAAAGATATT
The DNA here is from genome assembly GCA_009823505.1 of Rhizomys pruinosus. Taxonomy (NCBI): domain Eukaryota; kingdom Metazoa; phylum Chordata; class Mammalia; order Rodentia; family Spalacidae; genus Rhizomys; species Rhizomys pruinosus. Next base: position 4,129,092 of record VZQC01000410.1, read on the forward strand.
AAAAGCATAGAATCTGGACTGAGATTACCTAGTTTTGAAGACAAACTCTTCATTTTACGAGTTACACAACTTTAAGCAACTTCTTTATTAAGATATCTTTTTTATTATTTCCTGACTTTCTCGGTCATCAAAGGTACAAATATAAAGCTTTAGAGTTAGCTCTAAGCCTCCTGAAAGACAGAGCAAATAGAATATATTGTTGCTTTGTAATTTTATTGTGATAAACTTTTTCCTCATACTGAATTCATTGTCAGTAATCTGTTAGTTAATTTCATTATCCACATTGAAATTATCATCCATATGTTCTGTACTTCCTGATTTTTTTTTAAGATCCTCTTAGCAATGAATGTGAATATTCCATGTTTAATCATACAAGAAAGTGATGGAAGTAAGGTGTGTGGGAAACAAAACTCAAATTTCTTGTCCATGAACAAATATATTAAACACATTGGGGCTGGAGAGGTAGCTCAAGAGGTTAAGAACACTGACTGCTCTTGCAGAGGACCCCCGTTCAAATCCCAGCACCCCCATGTCAGTTAACAATCATCTATAACTCCAGTTCCAGAGGATCCAATTCCCTCTTCTGACCTCCACAGGCACTGCACAACACAGGTACACTTACTACATGCATGCAAACAATACACTCATTCACATAAAATGAAAATAACTAAAATATTTTAAAAATATATTGAACACCTTTATTTTCTCATTTTACTGACTAAATAACAGTTCCCAAATAATATTATATAATAAATATATTTTGTCCTGGGAATTTGACTAGAATTTCCTTTCACACATCAAAAAGGGAAAATTCAGATGAATCTTGAAGAATTATAAAAAAGATAAAGATAAAATTCCTATCAAAATATTATAAGCAGCAGTACTTTAAAAGCAGATACTATAATTTATCTGATTATTAGGCATATAATATATAAATGGTATTGTGTGTCTTAATGTATTTAGATTTTTCCAATTTAATTAGAATATTTTTAGTATATATATTCATGTACTTAGTAAGATATTTCTAAGAAAATGGTCTTAGGACCTTAATTAGTGCATTCAAGTATATGTCATAACTTGATATAGAGCATAACAGGGAACATCAAGGTTTGTATTGATTCCAAGTAAGGGTTTTGCATTTATCTAAATGTCTGTGTGATATTCTTACAAGTACTTAAAAAATACAGTGCCATTTTTTATTTCCTATCAGTTTTATATCTCTAATATTTAAAAGATGTTTTGGGTTATTTATAATAAAAATAGTGTTCTTGGACTTCATCCAAATTGCTGTTGTCTAGTATATTAATGAGACTTAAAGTAACCTGCAAGATAAAGGTGTAGGAAAAGACTTTCTAAATCAGACAGCAGCTGCTGTCTGGAAATAAGGTCAACAATCAACAAGTGAGACTTCATTAAATTCAAAAGATTTTGTACAGTGAAAGAAACAATCAAAGAAGAGAAAACCCATAGAGTAGGAGGAAACCTTCACCAGTCATACATCTGAGAGAGGATTAGCATCAAGGCACTGTCTTAAAAGAAGTAATAGATTATCAGGAAAGTTTCTCATAAGCTAAAGTTATATTAATTATTGTATTTTTCTAATTGTGTTGTGAATTAGAGATCTTATATGAAAATTTTGTGGTATGACAAAGCATTTCTCTGTCACTTACAAATTTATATGTTAAGTATCAGCTCTGCAATTATTGTCAATATAATTTAGGGTAAACTGTTTAAACCCTTTATGGGAAAATGTTCTCATAGAAAAAGAATAACAGTATTAAACCACCTTGTGTATCATTATGAAGGTAGAATTAGCTAAAATATCTACAACTTGTATTACTCTTATGGCATATACTAAACATCCCTGTGAGAGTTTAAAATCATTATCATCCTTATGACTCTGGCAAATACACACTGTAATAATTACCCTTTTAGTTATTTAAACTTATACCAAGTAACTTTTAAAGTGAGGAACACACGTATTTATAGATAAAGCATTTTATAGTCTAAGACATAAGAGATTATCACTAAATGGGAAAATGCTTCCTAAAATACCACTATTTGCTATATAGATTGAATATTTTCATTGAATCACATCCATTTTGTTTGGTTGTTTAAATTTTTCTTTAATTTTATTATATATATAATATACTAGGCTTCTGATACTTTTGTTAGATCTCTTAGTATAATGATGCCTACATTGCTTATAACAAATAACTTAATTTTCAAATTTTTCTTAAGTTCTTCAGTACTTCTTAAAGCTATTCTATATGTAATATAATGTATATAATTTTGAAGCTTTTATCTACTTCTTTTCAAATAAAAATAATAGCCAAAATGAATTTTTTTTTTTCGGTCTTTTCAAGACAGGGTCTCCCTGTAGCCCCAGCTGTCCTGGAACTCACTCTGTAGACCAGGCTGGCCTTGAGCTCACAAAGATCCACCTGCCTCTGCCTCCCAAGTGCTAGAATTAAAGGCGTGTGCCACCACGCCCAGCTCAAAAAATCAAAAATGAAATTTTTCATCCCCCCCCCAAGTTGTCATGGATAGTTTATTTCTAGTTTAAGTAATGTAAGATGCATTTACAGTTTCCTCTCCTTCTTATTCATGCTGTAAGACATCACAAGGAGAAAACAATAGTTAGAGAACTTTTTAAAGAATTTCTCCTTTAATATGTATGGCATTTATTCTACTTTTTTTCAGGAGAAAGAGCTATTCTTATGATAACCCTAAATTATTTATGCCACATTGTACAAAAAACCCTACATTCATATGTTTGGATGGTTGAAGACGAGCATTGCCTTTTGAAGAAGGAAACAGAACAGGACTAAAAATGGGACAAAGAAAATCTCTACTTAGTTCTAGAGAATTAAATTCTAGTCTATTTCTTGAGCTATACACATTCTAAAACCTCGGGTAGATATTTTCTTACATATGAAAGCTTATCCTTATCCTTATGGGAGAGTAAGAAGGCTTGTAGGAACTGCCATTTGTGTTCATTAATCCACCTTTGTTTTGAGACAGTATTTCTCTGTAGCTACAGCTGGCCTGGAACTCACTTTGTACACCAGGCTGGCCTCAATCTTACAGAGATCTGCCTTTCTATGCTTCCCAAATACTTGGATTAAAGGTGTGAGCCACCAAGCCCAGCCTTAATCCACATTTTTAGAACATAATAATCTTAGATTATAAAACCTACATGGAATGTTATGATTTAAATGTGTCCTATGTAGAATATGTATTGAAAACTTTATCCCAAGTGTAACAGTGTCGGAGGTAGAGCCCAGCAGGAGATGCTTGGGCTATGTTCTCTAGCTCTCTTAGTGCTCTTCCACATGCTCAACTTCCTGACTTCCCCCATAGGGGTAACACAGCAAGAAGACCCATGTCAAATGTGAGGTCCTTAACTTTGGACTTCCAAGCATCCAGAATAAAAAATTAAGGGGCTGGAGAGATAGCCTAGCGGTTAAGAGCGCCGACCGCTCTTGCAGAGGACCCGGGTTCGATCCCCAGCACCCACATGGCGGCCGATAACCGTCTGAAACTCCAATTCCAGGACTCCAGTTCCGGGGGAATCCGACACCCTCTTCTGACCTCCGCGGCATTGCACGACACGGGTGCACAGACTTGCATGCAGACAGTGCATTCATACACATACAGGAATAAATAAAATTTAAAAAAAAGTAAAAAAAAATATCCCTGGTTTTTATAAATCACCTATTTCATGTATTCTGTTACAGTATACAAAATGGACCAGCAGGAAGTTAGTATGCCTTGCTTATATTTTTATCCTTGATGCCTTATATGATGCTTGGTATGTTAATAGGCACTTAATGAACATTACAAACTGAATAAATTTCAAGTCAGCTGGCCAAGTGAGCATAAGGCAAATGTGTGATTAAATTTAAACAGTACAACTGAATCATTTAATTCATAGGCTTGATATCCAAGTTATCTTCTCCCATGCTTCACTAGAACTATTACAGGGTTAATAAAAAAATCTTAAATACTGTAATTGGAGCACAGGATGACCATGTAATTTCTGAAGTAATGAATATTATGTTAGCTACCTTATTGAAGTATGATTGGTATTTTAAAAAGCTAATTGTGTTTAATATATACACAATAACTTTAGATAGAATTCAACAGTACCATCTATGCAATAAACTTACCTATCATCTCCAGTTTTCAAGGAACATTTAATATAAGATCTACTCTATTAGCAAATTGTAAGCATATAATGTAAAATATTTACTACATATATAATATAATATAATATATATAATATATATTATATATATGATCATATATATAATCATATATTATATATATATATATATATATTATATATATATATTATATATACATATATAATGAATAACTCAGAGAGACCTACTATATATGATATATATATATATATGATATATATCATATATATATATACTCTTAAATTACTACTTCTCTCTTTTCCTCTTTCCCCAGGCTCTTACAACAGCCATTAACCTCTCCTCTTAAGGGTTTGACGTTTGTAGATTCTTCCTGTGTTGTGACATCATAAAATACTTATCTTTTTGCTATGTATATCTTCCAGGTATATCATTGCAGGTGGCAGGGTCCTTGTAGAAGCATGACTAATATTCCATTGTGTGTATATACTTCATAATCTTCATCCATTCCTCTAGGCTTCTAGGTTGTTTCGATATCTTGCTGTTGTAAATAGTACTGGAATTAAAGTAGGAATGCAGCTTTCAGATGCTGTTTTCAATTCCTTTAAATACACCCCACATGAAATGTCTCAATGAAATGGTAACTTTATTTAAACATTTTTTAGTAACCTTCATACTGTTTCCTATAGTTCCTGAACCCATTTACATTCTCATTCCACATCCTTTCTAACCCTTCCTATTTTTTTCTAATAGCCATCCTCATAGGTATAAGATGTTAACTGATCATGGTTTCAGTTTTTACTTCCCTGATGCTTACTAATGTTGAGCAATTTTATGTTTTATCTGTCTGTCTGTGTGTCTGTCTAGCTATCTATCATCTATCTATCTTTTTCTATATATCTTATCTAGATATAGATATAGATAAATAGCTTAAAGGCATTGTGTATCTTCCTTGAATAAATATCTTTTAGTTCCTTTCCTTAATTCTCGGAAAGGCTATTTGAGAATTTTTGCTATTGTAGAGTTCTAAGTAAATTTTGATCATCAAGTTTTTTTTTGGTCTTTTTTGAGACAGGGTCTCCCTTTAGTCCCAGCTGACCTGGAGCTTGATATTTAGACCAGGCTGACCTCGAACTCACAGAGATCCACCTGCCTCTGTCTCCAGAGAGCTGGGATTACAGGCATGCGCCACCAAAACTTTTTAATCAGATATATGGTTTGCAAATATTTTCTCACATTCTGATTATTTTATTTTTATTTTGTTCATTGTTTCCTTTTTTTGGGCAGGAGCTTTTTAGTTTGATGTAATTGTACTTGCTATTTTGCTTTTGTTGACTGCTTCATATCCAAGAAATCATTGCCAAAGTCAAATAATAAATTCTCAGCTCCAACATGGATACATTTTGGACTCAGTAATGTTCTGAGATTCTTCCCTTGTGTAGAATAAAATGATATGAATGAAATTCCTAATTCCTTAACAATTAAGGAAAAACACTTTCCCTCAACCACAGTAAAGTAGTTTTGGCTATTAACAAAGGCTCAACACTTGTTAATAATACAGGAAGCTGATAGACACTTGATAAATTCTTGCCACTTTAAGACTCTCATTGTAACCACAAGTGTTCTTTCATTACTGGACTTGTGAGGCAGGAGTTCAAGAATAACTGTCAGAACATAAGACACTACAGGAACCAGCAGAATAAATTGCCATACAAGCTGGCAGCATTGAAAGATTCTGTCAGGAGCCATGACCTCTCAGTGCAGTTATACTAGATATCTTAGGGGTGAAGGCTACTCTATTACATTTATGAGCCAGGGGCTCCTGTAATGTTTAACTTGACAGCAGATGTGAGATTGTCTAAGCACCCTCTAAAAATAGCTCCATAAAGATTTCAAGAATGACTTTGTTAAAATTTATTTATTTAGAACGTATTTTTTCATTTATCAAGATATATCAGCGATAATGTGTAGAATATAGTTATTAAAGTAAAAAGTAGGTGGAATATATTAGAAGAGAATACTTTTTGTTTTATCACTCCATGTATATGATTATCATTGGCCTTAAATATAATCTATGAGCAAGGAAGGGTCCTTGTTTTTAATAACCTCTTTTAAATGCAATGTCTGTCTTTAAATGTAGACATTATTGCTTCCATGTACCTATATTCTTAAAAGTATACTTACCAAAACCTCTGAAATTTGATGTGTTTATTACTGGTAAGTAATACCTATGGAAAATTCTTCATTAAATTTGTTAATTTTTTCATATGTAATAGAATAAAATAGAAAACTTGATTCAAATAAAGGCTTTTTGCCAACCTTTTCTTTATGATACATGGTAATGGTTTGGGGGCTACTTAAATGGCTGAGAGGTAAGTACTTATTTTAAAATGTTTTACATATATTTCTTTTTTAATATCCTATTATGGGTCGAAGCAAGACAGGACTTAAATTCATGTTGTTATAATATTCTAATAGTCCTAAATGGATCACTATTTCATGTAAGCAAACATTGGTTAAGATTTAGCAAAGCTGTTGCACCAGGCAAATTATTTATCTAATGTCTGCTTTACATTTTTTCAGTAGAACATTGGTTTTCAGACTTCTTTTAACTTAAGTACCCTTTTTCCAAGCCAAGTCACTAAGCAAAAACGTGAAACAAATAAAACTCTGTAGTTAAAGGGTGGTTGAGCTTGACTGACCAGAGCCCTTCCAATTGGCCCTCCCATTTCTTCATACACTATTGCCAGAGCTATTTCTTTGTTTTTCCTTTTTTTTGGGGGGGGGTTTCTTTTGAGACAGGGTCTCCCTGTTGCCCCAGCTGTCCTGGAATTTGCTCAGTAGACCAGGTTGGCCTTGAACTCACAATGATCCGCCTGCCTCTGCCTCCCAAGTGCTAGGATTAAAGGTGTGCACCGCACTGGCTCAGAGTTCATTTCTAACAAGAATGCTTGAATGAAAATCAAACAAGTAGGTCAAATGACCATGTATACAGTATGTAATCATATTACCAAATAACTCTCCACATGGTAACCTAGTTATAATCTCCAAGTCAGTAATAGTAATGGGTTCTGATCTATATATCTGGTTTTAATGTTTCTTAGCTAAAGCATACTAATTTTGATGAAGTAAAAGTCATGCTTTCAAAAGTATTTATTTATTTATTTATTTATTTGTCTTTTTTGAGACAGGGTCTTCTTGTAGCCACAGCTGTCCTGGAACTCACTATTTAGACCAGGCTGGCCTTGAACTCACAGAGATCCTCCTGCCTCTGCCTCCCAAGTGCTGGGATTATAGGTGTACACCACCATGCCCAGCCTCAAAAGTATCCTTTGAGAAAAATTAACTGATACTTTTATTTTTTTAAAGGAAAATAAAATTGCTAAGGCCATCCATACTTTATAAAAAGACAGTTGTCAGCAATGTGACATCTTCCAAATTAGCCATATGAAGCTGCAGGATAGTTTTATTTTTCTTTTAATGCTCCCATATCAAATCTATACTCAAGATACCATTATCAAAGTTAGGGATTTAAACCTCACCTTATATTCAATGCTATAATAATATCTTATTTTTGGTATTTTTTGAGACAGGGTCTTCCTTTAGTCCCAGCTGGCCTGGAGCTCACATTGTACACCAGGCTGGCCTTGAACTCACAGATATCCACCTGCTTCTGCCTCCTGAGTGCTGGGATTAAAGGTGTGTGCCACCATGCCTGGATTTATAATCTGTATTTTAATCTGTCTTGGCATAAAGCATACATTCATGGTGTTGACAGCCATTTTTGTATAATATATATTGGTTCTATAGAAACATTTTCCTTAGTATAGAAAGACTAATGAAATTAAATTGAATAAGAATAAAAATATGAAAAAATTACATAGTTGTACTTAGGAAATGAGAGATTTAAAATAAGAACTTAATTCATAAAATATTGTCAGCCATGTTATATCATTATAATTGAAGGATGAATGTTACATTGTTTTTTTTTCAAAATCCCCAAGTTTATATTTAAAGCTTAGAGTTCATTTGAGTTTTCAGAGTTTACCCTAAATAATTACTTCCTATACCTGTGGTTACTACTCCTACAATCAGTGATTAGCCAAGTTAAGAGAAGGAAGTTTAGACAAAGTGAGTATGAGCTCACTTACTAACTTAATTTCATATTCCCAGTAGTTTAGCCTAAGCTATATCTCAGTGGTAGAAGCAGGTCCCCCCTTCCCATTGATGTATGATCACAGGACTTTTCCATGTAGCACTCAACTGTCCAATAGATGGTGTCCAAGTCACCCACTTTTCCTGTTTCCTTATTGCCAAGGAACAAAGGGAGAGGCTCAGTGGAGGCCTGCTTATGATTTATATCACCTGCACTCATTATATTGTGCAGAACTAGTCACATGACACCACTTTAATGCCTACTGGCTGGCAAACCCATTTAGGGCTATGTTAAGGAAGGAGATGTACACACACACTAGAAGAAAATCACTTAAAATTTGGGATTAGCATTCTGTATTCATTTTAGTGAGCAAAAACAAGCTAGGGTTCCTAGAAGGTACTCAGGAACAATGCGAACGCCAAGGTATAGTGAGAGCAGGATCAGACACACCCAAAAAATAGAGGCTTTTAAGAGAAAGAATGATATTTAAGGTATGAACACAACGTGGTATATTTGATAAGGATGAGCATCTAATCCTCCAGCTTAGAAAAATAGAAATGGTATATATATTTTAGGATAACCTCCAAAAGAAAACTATATCTCTAAAAAAATTTACTGTGGATAAACAAAAGAAATCTCACCAGAGGAATTTCAGTCAACTTAATACCATTTGTATGTATATTTGGGTCCATTAGTGAAAATTCTGTATCACAAAATTAGAAAGTAACCATAAGGAATATAATATTTTTTTCTTTTTTTATTTGTTTATTATTTTTTAAGGGATTCACAATATAAGAGCACATTGCTTTCAGATCACATTGACATTGCTCAGTTTGCCATACAATTAGGTAATTGGTGCTGGCATCCACAGATGAGGGATACCATTCTTCGTTTGTTTTTCTGGGACTGTGTTACTTCACTCAGCATGATATCTTCTAGCTCCAGCCATTTACCTGCAAAGCTCATGATGTCATCTTTCTTTACCACTGCATAGAACTCCATTGTGTAGATGTACCATATTTTCTCTTGTCACCTAGAAATATTTCATTAGGAACAATTGAAAATTTTATATTAAACTTTAGCATGCAAAGGAATATTTGTTAAATATTTTCATTCCTTATAATAGGATGTTCAATTGATGTCTATTAAATCAATATACTGCTTTTTAACATGGGGGTTATCATCTTATGGTCCTGTTAAGATTATGCATATCTTCTCATGAATGTTCTTATTTTCTTTTTAATTTAATTTTTATTGATGCTTTGTGCATTTCATACATTTTTTCCAATTCAGTTCAGGCTTATTTCCCTTTCCCTTCCCCCCCACCCCCAACCCATCCCAGATCATGCATTCTGCCATAACTGTCCTGCATCTTTCTCTCAGTTTTTTTTTTCATTTTTTAGCTATAAGTGATAATCCATGAGTACAAGCATCCTTCGTGCAAAACCAATCCGCAGGCTGTTGTGCCCA
>VZQC01000410.1:4142297-4206181 GCA_009823505.1 Rhizomys pruinosus
AGAAGGAGTATAAGGAGGACCTTCCCACTCACAAATAGCCTCAAAAAAACAATTAAAATTACCTAGGAACAAACCTACCCAAATACACACAATGGATCTCTAACAACAAAAATTTTAAACCCACAGAAAAAGGAAATTAGAGGAAGACCATCAGAAGATGGACAAACCTTACATCCATGGATTGGGAAAACTAAATATAGTAAAAATGTCCATCCTTCCCAAACTGTGTACAGATTTAATGCGATCCTCAATCAAAATCCTAAGAGTTTCTTCACAGGCTTCGGAAAAAAAAAAAAATATCCTCAATTGTCATTGGAAAAAAAAAAGAACCCCAAATAGATCAAAGCAACCCTGAGCGACTAAAAGAGCAATACAGGGGGGATCGCTATACCGAAACCATGAACTATATACAGGGCTTATACTCATAAAAACCAGCCTGGTACGGCACAAAAACCAGACCAGTTGACCAAGGAAATAAAACTGAGATTCCAACCTAGCAGCTCATACAAATTCAGTCCACTCAATATTTGACAAGGGGCCCAGAAGACACAATGGAAGAACGACAGCATCTTCAGCAAGTGGTGTTGCAAAGAAACACTGGATCAACCACTTGAGAAGAATGAAATTAACCCCTACCTCTCTAACCTTGTACAATAGGTCAACTCCAGATGGACAAAGACCTCAACGTGAACCCCAAAACTCTGGAGTGGTGAGGAGGGAATGAAAGAAGAGAGAAGCTTGGCAGCAGCCTACAAGACCATGGTGGTAGAAAAGACTTTCTAAATCAGAAGCAGCTGGACAAGAAATACGAATTTCGGACAATTGACAAATGAGGACCTCATTAGAACTCAAAAGCTTCTGTACATAAAGGAGCAATAAAGGAGAGTGAGGAGAAGACCAACAGAGTGGAGGAGAATCTTCACCAAGATACATTCTGACAAGCATTAATTTCAGAGTATACAAGCTACTCAAAAACAAGAAGAAAGAAACAAAGAGTCATTCACAATAGATGGAGCAAAGGTCTGAATAGGAGACTTCACAGAGGAGGAATTAGAGATGGCTGAGAAACTCTAAGAAGTGTTCTTAACATCTCCTGACTAATTAAGGAAATGCAAATTAAAACCACTCTATATCACCTTACTCAATAAGACTGGCTAGGATCAGGAAAACAATGATACCAAGTGCTGAGAGGTTGTGGGAAATGGGAACACTCACCATTGCTGGTGGGAATGGATTAAACTTGTACAAGCCACTATGAAAGCAGTTGTGAGATACCCTAGACAGACTCAAAAAGAGCCTTCATTTGACCCCTGCCTACTCCTGGGTATATAACCACAAGACAACCTTACTGCAAAGCTAACATGCACAGCATGTTTATTGCAGCTCTGTTCACATAGCAAAAACTGGAACCCCCAGCCCAGGTGCCCTTCAACTGACGAGTGGATAGAGGATAAAATCGTGGTACAGTTTATACAATGGAGTACATATCAGCGAGTGAAGAGGAAGATCACATCATGAACTTTGCGAGGTAAATGAATGGAGCTGGAAGACATTAGTAAGTGAAGTAACACAGTCCCAGAAAAAAAAACGACAAATGGTGTTCCTCATATGTGGATGCCAGACCAATAACCCGAATATAAATATTTCTCATGGGAGGAGGGATGCATAGTAAAAGAACAACAAGACAGAAAGACTTGCATCAGAAATGGACCTAAGTGGTTAATTGGAAGGGGGATGGGTGGAGAGGGTACCCGGGTGTATTTTCGATTAAGGCATATTTAATTGTCTGAGTTCATCAAGTACCCAGTTTCGCCTAGACACTAGTATACAGGATCACAGTGTTTGTTTTAGGACTTAGTAAAGTAAAATATGTTATATTAAACAACTGCGTTTACGATACTCTGATAAAAACGGGTTAATGCATCTGAGTTAAATGGAGATCATAATTCGCTGTTGCCCACCATTGCTTTTTACATAAAATCTTAGAACAATCACTTTGGGATTGACACATACAAATGTTCTTATAATTTCTCTGTTGCACAGTATCACCTTGTAGCATCTCTTTAAGATATTTAACGTAAAAAATTAAGTTTGCTCTCCCAAGTTAAATCATATATAGTCACCCAAAACACAACATGGGTGAATTTGATGAATTCGTGCCTTGACTCCACCCTATAGTTATGTATAATCATCTTTTTTTTTTTTCTGAGACTCATACGCTAAAAAAAAGGGGGGGACAGGAGGGCACACAGAAGACATGAAACCTTTTATCAAACACCTTCAATTCAAATCTTAAAACTTAACTATGGGAAAGATTTTGTTTGTTCAACAGGAAGAAAAGTCCCAACCTATACGGCTGAGAAAGAAAAGTTCAGCTTTGCAATCGAGTAGGATGTACCAAAAAGTGGGCAACGGAAAGGCTGACGCCGTTGAACATTGAAAGGAAGAAAAGCCTCAGATTGCATACAACATCAAACCCCTCTTGATCCTACATTTAACACTATTTATAATGACATCCTAATGAACAAACTTACCTTCTAGGTGCCACAACAGGTTATGATATGAGAGACTCTCTTGCCTTCCCCCCCATAAGAAAAAAGGAGAAACTATGACGATGATGAGTGGTTGCCTCCAACTGTTAAATTGGAGACAACTATTATAAGGTAATCCTCTTATAAAACCGGTCAAAAAAAACTGCCCTTCCCCCTTTTTTTTTAAAATTGAGAAAACCTAATAGACATAAGAAACGTGAAAAAGATTACTCTCTGTCAGAACCAAATATAATACTAAGTCCTAGGGCTATGCACTCAGGCAAAGGTATATTAATGCAGGGCTCTGACATCAGCAATGGTTGTTTCTATACCAGGTTCGGATGCTTTGGTCCAGGGGATCCAAGGCCTCACAAAAGGAAGGGCTCCTTGCCTCCTAAGTTGGGATACCTGCAGGAGGAGAGGCCGAATAGACCCTGTGCTGAGACCTGACGTTAACATGGGAGGGATGTATTGAGGACACATAGCAAGTGTACAGATGGGTCTCGGCAATGCCAGAGAGTGTTACCAAAGGACCACTAAACAATAAAGCCAAAGTGTGGCTCCCTAGTCAAGCAAGACTCCACCGTCAGCACAGCTACACCTCCAAACTGCCTGGAATCACTGTGAGCACGAGGCAGCCATGTGCCTGTATAATCCAAAATCTAATTGGCTATGGCTCTCTCCTTGGAGGAATATAACCCAATGGCTGATGCTCCACAACCTTACATCCTCTCAGGTTTAGGAGATGTTACAAGCCACAGTAAGACCCTGTCCTATTTAACAGGGGGGAAAAATGTATTCATGGTATTAAACATCAATCCAAACCATATGTGTCTTTAAGGTAAAAGTAACCTACCATAACTATCTTAGCTGCTGCTTAAATACCTTATATGTCTACTTGCCTTGTGCTTCATTGTAAGGAATCGAAAGGTTATTCCTGGACAAACTGTCAGTCCATGAAACGAGCAACAACAGCCAGAATTGACGCAGAGTCCAAGTCAACAGCTCCGAGAGGTGGATTGTTTACCTCTCTCCACCTGTGCCCCTTTTCTAAGGGAACAATCTGCGGAAGAGGGGATGGTGGGGTAGAATGTAAGGGCTGCAATTGGGGGTGAATGAGTGAAACTACAGTATCTAGTCTGGACACTCGTTTGATCAACTTGATTGAACAACAACCTGTCACCCCCCACTGGATGGTGGGGCCCTGTCTGCGGGGGGTTTTTTTTTTTTTTTTTTTTTGGTTGCCATGGTTTTTTCAGTGTCTTACCGGTCTTTGACTGTCCAGCCACTGAGGGAAGAGGTCAGGAGCAGTACTGCAGAGGGGAGAGACAAGCTCATTCCCGTGAATTGTGGGTGGATGAGATGCATAAAGATATTAACCTATCAATTAATACTTTTAATAGAGTACACTAAGGTGCTTATAAATATGGTAATTATAGACATTGGAATTAAGATACTAGAGGTCTAGGTATGATCATGATCAATAGTAGCTTTGCAGCAAACTAATCACATTCAGTAAGTGACAAATTGGGAGAATAAAAATTTAACCTAAACCAAATGATTACACAGGCACCAGTATGAATAGAACTATAAATCCACCCCCATATCATTGGTGTATTGCAGTTGCTACGGTTGTTATTTGCTTGTTTGTATTTTTTTTTTACTTTAATAAGGAAGTATGTTGGCTTAAATCACAGGGACAAACAGAATCCTGATAGGGGGGAAAACTACTGAGTACCAGGAAGAACGTCCAATGATTGCTAACGACTTACTGAATTTCAACATTACTAAGAAAGGGGAACCAAAGGCTTCCTGTTAAATGTATTTGCTATGAGGAATAAAAAAATGATTTGGGGCCCAAATACTAAAACAAGTTATGGAGTAATTGTTAAGAAATGGAAACTTGTTCCCAAACTCAGCTTAAAACCAATGTTGGACACACTCAGGAAAGCAGGTTCATTAATAAAAATGTGTCCGATGTTTTCTTTTCTCATTATTGTAGCCACACACTTGACAACAAGGATCATAAAGAATACAGTATTCATATTGGTGACAGTTTGATGGTGTAGTCCTTGATAGTGGAGAAAGCAGGTCATTGGGAACAGCTCTTGGTCTGGCTGTGGTGACAAGAACACGAGGCTGCTAGCTCAGCACGTCAGAAAGCAGAAAGATGAATACTGGTGTTCAGCCTACATTTTCCCTTCCTTCCCTCCTTCCCTTCCTCCCTTCCTCCCTTCCTCCCACCTTCTTTTTTATTCAATCCAATACCTGCACCAAAGAATAATGCTGCCCACATTCAGGGAGAATCTTTCCTCTTCACTTAGTCCTCTGAAATGCCCACATATACTCACCTAGAGTTGTGCCTCAGTCTTCCAGGTGATTCTAAATCCAGTCAAGTTGATAATAAAAATTAACTATCACACCTTGAAGCAAGAGGGATAGGAGGCACTAGGGTTGAGTTATACATAGGCAGTTAAAAGTCAGAGACAAATCAAGAGGAGGATACATCTCACATTTGGATGCTTAGAGGTAGAAGCTCTTCCTTTGTGTTCTTTAAGTTCATGCTGTTCTGGTTCTTTACCAATTTGCATGTTTATTCTTATTGGTCCATTTGTCCAAATTGAAACAGTGATTTTATATTTATAGAATAATGTTATTTTTAATTATTTGTAGACTTTCCAGCCTCATTCCGATATAAAAGTAATTTTAGCAAGGTAAAATACAAAATTCTCTTTAACCTATAAATTTAAAATAGATGTTCAAGATAAAACAGGTATTTAAGACTTTTATTTACATTTTATAAAATTATTAAGTTCACAAAGCTTTACTGAAAAGAATTAATAATAACCCTAACTAAATGGGGAGAAATCGTGTCTTCTTGGATAGGGAATATTCATTATAATATCACACATATACAAATTGACCTATAGATTCAGTGAAATGAAAGAAAGCTAGGATGTTCCAGAAAAAGCTGAAGTGATTTGGGGCAGTTCCTTTCTGGACATCAGTTTCCTGTGGTGCTTGCTTAAAAATCAGTTGTGGAGTTGAGCAGAAAGTACAAAAATATAGCCTATAGTGTTCCTGAAAAAGAAGAAAGAAAGAAAGTACTAAAATAGATCCCATATCATCTGTTCTTAGGAAAAAGGTTTGTGATAGAAAAATTTCAAGACAACAAAAATATCTCTAATTAAGTTGCATTATATTCTTTTTATCTATCTATCTATCTATTCATTTGTTGTGTATGTCTGTGTGCATGTGTGGGCATAGGCAGGCCATAGTGTGCCTTGTGGCATTCAGAGGACAGTTTACCAGAGTCGATTTTCTTCTTCCACTTTGTATGTCCTGGGAATCCACCTCAGGTCTTAAGGTTTGGCAGCAAGTGCCTTTACCTGCTGAGTCATCTCATTAGCCAAATTGTGCTCTAGTCTTATAGAGATATATTGTCAGAGCAAAAACCTAAAGAATTAATTAAACAAATAGGCACCCAGGTGAGTTAACTAACCTCAAAATATAATGAGCAGGAAGAATAAATGGCAGGTTATATACAGTATGTAAAGAAAAAATCCAGCTGTTTCTAAGCTGTATATCTTTCATCAGCACATATGTATATGGTATAAATATTTAAAATAGTGAAAATTACAATAGTTCCAAGAGGAAAAGACCCATGTGCAAAGGGAAAATAGGTGTCTTTAAAGACACTGATTCTCTTTCTGATAAGTACATGGATAATATTTAGTTAACCACACTGGTTCCTCAGGCTGTTGTCAGAAGTACTACAACTGCATGCTTTGAACAAAGACCTTTGTTCTCAAAGTCTGGAGGATATGAATCTATGATTTGACATCAGGCTTGGGTCCTTCAGAGGGCTCCATACCCTTCCCTCCTGAATTCTGGTGGGTTGCTGGCTTATTGACAGACATGATGACATTTAGGATCTAATCTGCAGAGTCAGCTTTCACATCTCTTATAACTTTGCCCTGCGTAGCCTCAGGCCCTGTTCCACTTAGCTGCTCTATTTGTACTTCAGCAACCATAGGCTCAGTAGCTTGAAACAGTTTATCTCCTTAATAATTTTTGAGGTCATAAGTCTCAATTTGTTTTCACTGTGTAGAAATCAAGGTTTTCATAGGGCAACCTATTTCAGAGGAAAAGGAGAGAATACTTTTCCTTTCCCTGAGTTTTCCCAAGCCATTCCTTGGCTCCTTGTCCATTTCTTCATCTCAAAGTACTACTTCTTGCTTCATGTCCACCTTGCCTTTGCCTCCGTCTTCTGCAGTCAGATACTCCTTTGTCACTGTCTTGTAATCTAATGCTGATTACATTTAGGGCCCAGCCACATAATCCCTGAAAATCCCCCTATTCCATCACCCTGAATTCCATCACATCTGAAGAACTCCTTATGCCTCCTGATATATCTTTAACAGGTCTCAGGGATTAGTGTTAGAAAAAAGAAAGGCACCTATAAGTTGGATCTATCCAGGTGAGAACCCCAGATAAACGACAGGCACACCAGGCTTTAAGGTCACTTGGGGAACATATTTACTTTAGGAATTGCCAGGGCTGACACTCCTGTTGGCACATGGCAGCTATCAGCAAAAGATGGACACTGATGCAAGCCTCTTTAAACCCATTGGGCAGGGCCTCGGGTAAAGAGGAAGAGGGCAATGACTGACAGCTTCTGGAGGAAGTGGACATCTGTGCGTCCCTTGGAATCCTGGGTGACTTAGACCTAACAATTAGTATCTGGATATCCTTGGAGAATGCTGTTCAGCCAGACACAGCTGTTATTTAACCAAACCAACCAATATGCTTTTCCATCCTATGTTTTAAGTTTCATCTATGAATTGCCTTCATAATTTTAGATTCCTTGCAAAATTCAAACCTAAGAACAGATGTGGAGACATCCTACTTGTGTCACACTGACCACCAGGGGGCAAACTTTGTCACTGTATTCTTAGTCCTACTTCAAATTAATTTGACAGCCTAAATAGATAAATACGTTCTCTTAGTGCTGGTTAATCTTTTTTTTTTTTTTCTGATTGTTTTTTTTTAATTTAATTTTTATTGATGGTTTGTGCATTTCGTACATCATTTTCCAATTCAGATCAGGCATATTTCCCTTTCCCTTCCCCCCCCACCCCCACCCCATCCCAGATCATGTATTCTGCCATAGAAATGTCCTTTAGGTCACTTTAATGGCCTGTGGAAAAGATGATTCCTTTATCTGGTACTAAAATCAACAGTTGTTTTTCTGTTCAACAATAATTTCTTCCATTGCTACATTCTCTTATTCTAGTAACTTCTTTTTATAAATTTATTTATTTTTTATGTGTATGAGTGTGCTGTCTGCATGTAGGTTGGTGCACCCGTGTCGTGCAATGCCACAGAGGTCAGAGAGGACGTCGGATTCTCCTGGAACTGGAGTTAAAGACAGTTATTAGCTGCCATGTGGGTGCTGGGAAACAAACCCGGGTCCTCTGCAAGAGCAGTCGGTGCTCTTAAACCACTGATCCAAATACCTCCAGCCCTCTAAGATGGCCTAAGCGGTGTTTAAGGTGCTGACTCGCTATTTACAGGGCCCGGGTTCGACTCCCCAGCACCACATGGCAGTCGAGCAACGTCTGAACACTCCATTTCCAGGAGAAAACTCTCAGTTCCAGGGGGAAGTCTCCGCACACCCTTTCTTGACCTCGGCGCGCTAGTGCACGACACGGGTGACACCAAACTCACTGCATGCAGGACAAGTCATTTCATAACACCTGAGTACAGGAAGTAAACAGTAATAAAAAAAAATTTTTTTCATAGGTTCCAAATCTTATTGCATGTGGCCATTACTTTACCAGCTTTTTTAACATTACCTAATTCGAAGATTTTCCTGAACATGGTATTTGTCCATGCCTTTATTCCCAGGGCCAACACTATACCTACCTCCATTTTATCTTGTAGTTCTGTGCTTCCCCAAACATCGGCCCCACACTTTCCCGTTTTCATTACCGGAGCAAACTCATTTAACTCAATTCTTTATATCAGTTTTTTTTTATTTTCCCAAATTATATAGTCTATGATAACAGTGTAAACAATTCAGAGGCATCAAAATAGTTAGAAATATTATTTTCCCCACTTACAGAAAAACTGAGAAAAATATAAATTGAAATGAATTAAAATTAATATTCCACATATAAAAGTATCTCCTATTTTCCAGGCATACAAGTACAGGTATAGAGCCAGGTGTGATAGTGCATGCCTTTAATCCCAGCACTCAAGGAGGCAGAGCAGGCCGGACCTCTGTGAGGATGTGAGGCCACCTTGGTCTACACCAGAAAATTTCCCGGACCCAATTGGGTGTTTAGGGAGTGAGACCTGTTCACAAACAAACAAACCAACACACACACGGAAAAAAGCCCATCCAAAGCAGAATTACAATATAGTTAGTATGTAAGATCAGATGACTTATATCCATAACTTAGAATAGTTAAATATATATATTTCTATTTTATTTTTTGCAGTTTTGTACATTATACAACATTTCTCCAGTCCAACTCTTAGACTCATTCCTATTCACCGCCCCCCAGTCCCCCTGAGCTGCATCATTCTGCGCATAATGTCTTGTATCTTTTCTGATCTTTTACAAGTTTTTTCTACCCACAAGAATTATTGGTTAGGCAACGGTTTACTGTTTTAGTCAGTTATTTGTCCCAGTCCTTTTGTTGCTGTGTCCCTCCAATTGTGTTGCTTAAATATGCATATATATAATATATATATTAGATAGATATATAATATATATAATATAAAAAAAAAAAAAAAAAAAAAAAAAAAAAAACTGTATGTTAATTCCAAAATATATTTTGGAATTCACATTTTCCATTTAATTTTATATTACTTGAACATACACCATACATACTCTCCACCCATCTACCAAAATTTAAAGTTCTGAAAAATAAGTGGTAGGTTAAATTCTAGAGCGCCCTGTTAAGGGTTCACATTATAAGAGGCACACTTGCTTTTCAGATAAAAAGAAATATAACATTAACATTGCTCAATTTTCCCCTAACAAATATTATTTGTGCTAGCTCCACAAATGGAGGGATACCAATCATCTTTTGTTTTTCTGGGGACTGTGTTACTTCACTTAGGCTTAATTAGTTTCTCGTTCCATCCATTACCCTGCAAAGTTCATGATGTCAATCTTTCCTTTCTTTACCACTGCATAGAACTCCATTGTGTGCTTGTACCACATTTTCTTTATCCCACTCGTGGTTGCGGGGGGTCACTTGGGTTGGTTCTGGCTCTTTCCTATTAGGCAGAGACCTGCAATAAACATGGATGTGCAAGAATCTCTGCGGTTTTTTAGGACAAGTCTTGTGGTGACTGGGTCAGGTGGTAAGCTCATTTTGAGTCTTTTTTTAAATTAATTTATTCTTTCTGTAGTGTATGAAGTACTGTCTGCATTTGCAATTTGCTGCACCCGTGTCGTGCAAACGCCGCGCGTTCAGACAAGAGGGTCTCGATTCCCCTGGAACTGGAGTTTCTCCTGGAATTGGAGCTCAGACGGTTATCAGCCGCATGTGGGTGCTGGGCGATCAACTGGGGCCTCTGTAAGAGCGGTCGGCGCTCTTAACCGCTAGGCCATCTCTCCAGCCCCACATTTGAGTCTTTAAGGGTTCTCCAACTGTTTTCCCCGTGGTCTTGTATAGTTTACATTCCCACCAGCATTGGTTGATTGTTCCCCTTTCCCCAAACCTCTCCAACATTTGGTTTGTCTTTTGTTTTCTTCATCCTAGCCAATTTTATTGGATTGAGATGATATCTTAAAGCTGGTTTACTGCCTTCCATTAATATTAAGGAGTTGCACACTTTAGATTTGTTTCTCCACCCTCTTCACTCCTCACTGATGAAAGTCTGCGTCAGCTCTTTACCTCCCTATTTGAGTGAGTTCATTTGTTTTTGAGAAGTTTATATATTCTGGATATTACTGCTCTGTAAGATTATCACTGGTTAAGGTTTCCTCCCCCTCTGTGGTTTTTATTCACTTCCCTGATTGTTTCCTCGCGTACCGCAGAAGCTTTTGAGTTACATGAGGTCCCACTTGTCCGTTGTTGACCTTATTTCCTACACAGCTGCTGTCTGATTTAGACAGTCTTTCCATTGCTATGTATTGTAGGTTACTACCCATGTTTTATTCTCTCCTTTTCTGAGTTTCTGTTTTCACATTGAGGTCTTTGATCCCATTTAGAGTTGACTTTTATGTATCATGGTGTGAGGTAGGGTTTTCGTTTTATTCTTCTATAAATGGTGATCCAGTGTGCCAACATATTTGCTGAAGATGCTGTCTTTCCTCCGTTATTCTTGGTCCTTTGTCATGTATGAGGTGGCTGAAATTGATATGCCCAAGTTCAGATATGCAACTTTGATGTACGGATCAGTTTGGGTGCCAATGCTAGGCTGTTTTAAGACTATAGCCCTGTAATATAGTTTGAAGTTTGGTATGGTAATACCCCCTGTATCGCTTTTTTTGCTCAGGGTTTTTTTTTTTTTTTTTTTTTTTACTTTTTAATAATTATTTATTTATTTTATCAAATCTCTTAGACCCTTGTCCCTCACCCTACTCCCCCACCCCACCAGAGCTCATGCATTCTGCCAAAAATGCTTTTCCATCTCTTTCTCAGTCTTTTCTCAATATTCTCCCTGTGGAAGGTGACTGTTTTGAGCGATTACACTGTTTCAGTCAGTCTTTGATGCAGTCCTTTATGTTGTTGTAGTTGTTTCCCAATAGCATCACTCCCAACTGCTTGTAAAAAAGCTCAAGGGGCCATTCATAAGAAAACTTCCTACAACCAGGTATATGGCACTAGCATCCACAGATGAGGGATACCATTCGTCGTTTGTTTTTCTGGAACTGTGGGTCTACTTTCACTCAGCTGGATTCCTATAAAGCTCCAGCCATATTTCCTGCAACGATCATGATTTCATCTTTCTTTACGCTGCATAGCATCCATTGTGTCGATGTACACATTTTCTCTATCCACTTCATCAGTTGAGGGGCCAGCCTTTGGGTTGCTTCCAGCTCCTCGCTATTGTAAACAGAGCGCTGACTGAAATAAACATGGCTGTAATGTGTCTCTGCGATGGGTGAGGACTTGAGGCGTACATGCCTAGGAGTTTTATGGCTGGGTTGGGTGGCAATTTCATTCCAAATCTTCCAAGGGTCTTCCACACTGCTTTCCCTCGTGGCTGTACAAGTTTGGTTTTACATTCCCACCATAAGTGGATGAGTGTTCCCTTTCCCCACAACTTCATCCAGCACTTGGATCATTGTTTTCTTGATCCTAGCAGTCTTATTGTAGTAAGATGCTATCTAAAAGCGGTTTGATTTGCATTTCCTAAATGCTTAGTGATTTTAAACACTTCTTAAGGTGTTCCTCAGCCATCTCTAATCCTCACTTGTGAAAGTCTATGTTCAGCACTTTGCTCCATTCTATTGAGTGGGTGGTTTCGTTGTCCTTTTTGTTTTTTTTGAGTAGTTTATTATTGGAAAATCAATGCTTTGTCAGATGTTCTGCGTGCTGAAGGTTTCTTCCCCACTCTGTGGATTTCTCTTCACTCCTTTGATTGCTTGTTTCTTTTGATGTTACAGAAGCTTTTGAGTTAATGAGGTCCCATTGTCAAATGTTGACTAATTCTGCCACCGCTGCTGTTGATTAGGACGTCTTTTCCTACACCTATGTCTTTTAGGTTCTGCTGCCCAATTTTTCTTCTTGGCCTTCAGAGTTTGGGGTTGCACGTTGAGGTCTTTAATCCATTCTGGAGTTGACTTTTGTAAAAGATGAAAGGTAGGGGTTTAATTCATTCTTCTACAAGTGGTTCTCCAGTTTTGCAACACCCACTTGCTGAAGATGCTGTGTTTTCTCAATTGTGTCTTCTTAGCCCCTTGTCAAAAATGAGAGGCTGAAGTTGAGTGCTCAAGTTTGGATCTTTCAGTTTTGTTCCATTGGTAACTGGTCTGTTCTGGCTAGTACCAAGCTGTTTTTGCGACTATAGCCCTGTAGTATAGTATGAAGTCTGGTTCGAGATTCCCCCCATGTGTTGCTTTCTTTGCTCAGGGTTGTTTTTGTTTTTCCAAATAAATTTAAGGACTTTTTTTTTTCCAAGTCTATGAAGAAACTCTTGAGGATTTTGCTGGGATTATGTTAAATATATACACGAGTTTCAGTAGAATGGACATTTTTACCCATGTCAATTTTTCCCATCCCTGGCGCCTGGAGGTTTTTCCATTTCTGATGTCTCTTCAATTTCTTTTCTTTAAGGGTTAAAATTTTTATTGTAGAGGTATTTGGTATCTTTAGTTAGGTTTTTTTCATAGGTATTTTGTTGTTTTTGAGGCTATTGGAGTGGGAATTCTTTCTTGAATTCTTTCTCCATTTTTGGTTTGTTGTTGTGTACGAAAGGCCATTGATTTTTTTAGGTTAATTTGTAACCTGCTACTTGCTGAAAAAAAAAAAGCCTGTTAACATTTCTAGAAGTTTTGGTGTAGTTTTTTAGTGTCCCTTAAGTAAACAATCATATCATCAGCAAATAGGGATAGCTTGACTTCCTCTTTCCAATTAGTACTCCTTTAATTTCCTTTTCTTGCCTTATTGCTCTAGCAAATGTTTCAAGCACTGTACTGAAGAGGAGTGGTGACAGGGGGCAGCCTTGCTGAGTTCCTACCTTTAAAGGGAATGTTTCTGTCATTTCCCCATTTAGGATGATATTGGCTATGGGTTTCCTGTATACGGCTTTGATTACATTGAGGAATGATCCCTCCAATCCAATTCCTTCTAGGACTTTAAGCATGAAGGGATGCTGGATTTTGTCAAAAGCTTTTTCAGCTTCAATTGAGATGATGGTGTGGTTTTTGTCTTTCATTCTATTTATGTGTTTGATGATGTTTATTGATTTTCATATGTTGAACCATCCCTGCATCTGTGGTATGAATCCAACTTGGTCATGATGGATGATCTTCTTGATGTGGGTCTGTATGCGATTTGCCAGTTTAAAATTTTGGCATCTGTGTTCATTAGGGAGATAGGTCTATAATTCTCCTTTTTAGTTGTATCTTTGCCTGGTTTTGGTAATAGAGTGATGCTGGCTTCATAGAAGGAATTTGGGAGAATCCCCTCTGATTGTATTCTTCTAAACAGTTTCAGTAATAATGGTTGTAGGTCTTTTTGAAATGTTTTATAGAATTCTGCTGTGAAACCATCTGGGCCTGGGCTTTTTTTGGTTGGGAGGTTTCTTATTGCATCTTCAATTTCTTCATGTATTATGGGTTTGTTTAAGCTGTTGATCTCTCCTTGGTTGAGCTTTGGTGATTCCCAGAATTTCAGATATTCATCCATTTCTTCTAGTTTTTCAAATTTGGTAGAGTATAGGTTTTTGAACTATTCCCTTATGATTATCTGGATCTTTTCATTGTCTGTTGTGGTATTTCCCATTTCATCACGGATTGTATTCATTTGGAGTTGTTTCTTCTTTCTTTTGGTTAACTGGGCTAGAGGTCTGTCTATCTTGTTTATTCTTTCAAAGAACCAACTTTTCGATTCATTGATTTTTTTTTGTATTGTTTTCTTTGTTTCTATTTCACTGATTTCTGCTCTGACTTTTGTTATTTCTTCCTGTCTGTTGTGTTTAGGTTTCATCTGTTGTTGCCTTTCAAGTGCTTTTAGCTGCAGTGTTAGATCATTCACTTGTGCCCTTTCTGTTTTTCTAATGTAGGCACCCAGGGCTACAAACTTCCCTCCCAGGACTGCTTTTAATGTATCCCATAGGTATTGTTGTGTTGTATTGTCATTGTCATTCAGTTCCAGGAATGCTTTTATTTCTTTCTTTGTCTCTTCCTTGACCCATTCATTATTCAAGAGTGTGTTATTTAGTCTCCATGTGTTCTTGTAGGCAGTAGGGCTTATCCTGGTGTTGATGTTGAGCTTTATTGCACTGTGGTCTGATAGAATGCATGAAATTATATCAATCTTTTTGTATTTGTGGAGGTTTCTTCTGTGTCCCAGTATGTGGTTGATTTTGGAGAATGTTCTATGGGGTGCTGAGTAGAAAGTGTATTGTCTGGTATTAGTGTGGAATATTCGGTAGAGGTCTATGAGGTCCATTTGGTGTATCATATCGTTCAGTTCAGATGACTCTCTGTTTATTTTTTGTCCAGTTGACCTGTACAAAGAACTCAATGGGGTTTTGAAGTCCCCTGCTATGAGTGTACTGGGGTTAGTGTGTGACTTGTGGTCCTGTAGAATTATCTTTTTAAAGTTTGGTGCACCAGAGTTTGGTGCATATATATTCATAATTGTGAAATCTTCTTGGTCAATTGTTCCTTTGATTAAAAATGTAATAGCCTTCTTTTTCTCTTCTGATTTCTTTTACTTTGAAGTCTGTTTTGTCTGATATTAAAATAGCAACATCTGCTTTCTTTTTGGTACCATTTGCTTGGAATATTTTTTTCCATCCTTTCACTTTAAGGTGGTGCCTGTCCTTGAAGGTAAGATGTGTTTCTTGTAGACAGCATATCGATGGATTCTGTTTCCTAATCCAATCTCCCAGTCTATGTCTTTTGATTGGGGAATTTAGTCCATTAATATTTAAGGTTATGACTGATAGGTTTGTGTTGCTTCCTTTTGCCTTATTATCCATCTGCGGTTTTGATTTAGGTTTCTACTTCTGCAGTTATGCTTTTATTGATTTCTCCTTCTAGGTGCCTGGGGTTGGTTGCTCCTTTCTTCTGTTCTTTGAATTGCTTCAAGTATTCTCTGAAGGGTTGGTTTTCCGGACATGTATTCTTTCAAGTTGTTTATGTCATGGAAGATTTTCCTCTCTCCTTCCACTATGATTGACATTTTTGCTGGGTATAGTAACCTGGGCTGGCATCCATTGTCCCTCAACACTGGGAATGCTTTGTTCCACGTTCTTCAGCTTTCATAGTTTGCATTGAGAAGTTCAGTTGTAATTTTGATAGGTTTCCCCTATAGTCACTTGTCGTTTTTCTTCTTGTGGCTTTAAGGATTTTGTCTTTGTTTGGGGTGTCTAGCATTTTAACGATGATGTGGCGTGGAAGTTTCTTTTCTTGATCTTGGCTGTTTGGAGTTCTATGTGCTTCTTGTATTAGTATTTGGTTTGTCTTTTTTTAGTTTGGGGAAGTTTTCATCTTATTCTGTTTGAAGAAATATGATATCAATACCATCTCTTGGGATTCTTCTCCTTCCTCTATTCTATTATGCAGAGGTTTGATCTTTTCATAGTGTTCCCACAATTCCTGGTTGTTTCCACTTTTTGTATTTTAAAATTTTCATAAGTTTTACTTGAGGATTTTTTAGTTTCTTGCTCCCTGTTTCTTCCAGTCTTATATTCTTTGTTCTTTCTCCAGGTCTGATTTCTACTTCTTAGGCTTTTTCCATTCCTTTCCTTGAATGATGAGTGTTTGATTTCCTCCTTTTTTATTTCCTCCTCTGATTTCTTTGGTATTTCTTATGTTCCTTTTGGAGCTCTCTCAATCTCTTACCTGTAGCTCTTGCTTTGCTAGTGTTGTTTCCTTTTTTCAGCATGGATCTTCAGTGTTTGTACTTCCTTCTGGAGTTTTGTTATTACTCTCTCTCTAGGTCTTCTTGAGTTCTTCATTCTCTTTTTAATTCTTTGAGTTTGCTATTGTTAATTCTTGAGTTCAAATGGTTCACAATTGTTTGTTTCTGATATCTGGTGTCCTGGCCATCCCCAGGGGGATCTCACTGAAGAATCTTTCCATAGGGTGGTAGGCTTTCGTGCGGATTATACTGCCCCTTTCCCGTGTTGCTCTCTTTTGTTCCTGGCATATGGGCTTCTCTGCCTTCTTATTCCAATATGAGTCCCCAAATGCCTCTTCACTGTGTTGAAGGCTGCTTTGCTTGCCTCCTTCCCCTTCATAATTCCACACAGTTGCGGGGGGTGTGCACTTTAGGCCGTGCCCAGGTACCTGCACTTCAGCTGGTCTTGGGAGATCTCAGATCTCAAGACTCACACAACCCTACCTTTCTTATACCCAGCTGGGAGGATAACTGCCCCCCCCCACAGCCACAAAAGCCAATTAAGCCGAATATATCATAGGCAAAAGTGAGAACTTCATCCTGGACTAACAACCGGCTGAATCACGAGCTCCTACTCTACCTACCTGAGCTTGCTTAGGCTGGTCTTGGGAGATCTCAGATCTCCTCTTTTCTTTTTCTATATGAATTTTAGGTTGTTTTTGTTGTTGTTGTTGTTTTGTTTTTTTAATTTTTATTTATTTTTGTAAGTGTATGAATGCACTGTCTGCATGTAGGTCTGTGCACCCATGTCGTGCAATGCCACGGAGGTCAGAAGAGGGTCTCAGATTCCCCTGGAACTGGAGTTCTCCTGGAATTGGAGTTACAGACGGTTCTTAGCGACCATGTGGGTGCTGGGGATCGAACCCGGCTCCTCTGTAAGAGCAGTCGGTGCTCCTAACTGCTAGGCCATCTCTCCAGCCCAGTTGTGTGTGGTTTTTTTTTTATTTTTTTTTTTTTTGGTTTGTGAAGAAACTCATGAGGATTTTAATTGGGATTGCAGTGAATCTGTTTCTTTAGGCAGGATGGTCATTTTTACTCTATTAATTCTTGCAATCCATGAATGGGAGCTCTTTCCATCTTTTGGTATCTTCCTTAATCTCCTTTTTGAGGAATTTAAAATATTCATTGTAGAGAGTTTTAATGTCTTTTTTTTGTTTTTTTCCTAGATACTTTATTTTTTGGAGGCTATCATGAGTGGTAAAGTCTCCTTGTATTCCTTCTTCAATTGCTTGTTATTGGCATAAAAGAAGACTACCAAATTTTTGTTAATTTTGTATCCCACCACTTTACTGAACGTGTTGAGGGTTTCTAGAGGTTTTCTGGTGGAGGTTTTTGTGTCCCTTAGGTAAACTATCATGTCTTCTGCAAAAAGGGATAGTCTGACTTCCTCTTTTCCAGTTAGTACTTGTTTAATTTCCTTTTCTTGCCTTTTTGCTCTAGAGAGTGATTGACATGAGTGGGCATAGAGAGCAGCCTTGCTGGGTTCCTGACTTTAAGGGGAATGTTTCTAATTTTTTACCATTTAGAATAATGCTATAAGTTTGTTGTGTATAGCTTTAATTATGTAGAGGAATGTTCCCTCCAGTCCACTTCCCTCTAGGACTTTAAACATGAAGGCATGTTGAATTTTGTCGAAGGCCATTTCCACATTGATTGAAATGACCATGTGGTTTTTGTCTTTTAGTCCATTTATATGCTTTATAACTTTGCGTCTCTGATATGAATCCTGCTTGGTCATGTTGGATGATCTTTTTGATGTGTGCCTATATACAGTTTGCTAATATTTTGTTGAAAGTTTTTGCATGTATGTTTATTAATGTCATGGGTCTATAGTTTTCTTTTTTGGTTGTATCTTTGCCTCGTTTTGGTATTAGAGTGATGTTGGCTTCTTAGAAGTAATTTGGGAGAATTCCATCTGTTTCTATCCTCTTAAATAATTTGAGTAGTAGTGGCTCAAAAAATTGAGTAGTAGTGGCTGTAGATCTTCTTTAAATCTCTTATAGAATTCTGCCATGAGTCCATCTGGGCCTGGCCTTTTTTTAGTTGGGAGGTTTTTTTTGTTAAAGTTTCAATTTCCTCCTTTATTATGGGTCTATTTAAGCTGTGGATCTCTTCCTGGTTAAGTCTTGATTGTGTTTATGAAGTTCTCTGTCTATTCTTTGTCCAGTTGACCTGTTCAATGGGCTCAGTGGGGTATTGAAGTCTCCCACTATTAGTGTGCTGGGATCAATCTATGCCTTGAAGTCCTCCAGGGTTGTGTTTATGAAGTTCGGTGTACCAGTGTTTGGTACATATATATTTATGATTGTGAGATCTTCATCATTGATTGATTCATCTCTTCTGATTAGTTTTACTTTGAGATCTATTTTGTCTGATATTAAAATAGCAACTCCTGGTTGCTTTTTACTACCATTTGCTTGAAATAAGTTTTTCCATCCTCTCACCTTAAGATGGTGCCTGTCCTTGAAGGTGATGTGTGTTTCTTGTAGACAGCAGAAAGATGGATTCAGTTTCTTAATCCACTCTCCCAGTCTGTGTCTCTTGATCGGGGAGTTCAGACCATTATTATTTAGGATTAATATTGAGAGATGTATATTGTTTCCCCTCAGTTTATTTTCTGTTTGCATTTTAGCTCTATATTTGTATTTCTGGGGTTATACCTTCAGTAATTATTTTCTCTTTCTGCTTGGGGATAGCTCTTCCTTTCCTCTGTCCTCTGAATTGCTTCAAATATTTTCTGGGGGATTGGTTATCTAAACATGTATTCTTTCATCTTGTTTATGTCATGGAAGATTGTCCTTGTTCCTCCAATTATAACTGACATTTTTGCTGGGTACAGTAACTTGGTTTGGCATCTATAGTCATTTAGTACTGGGAAGACTTTTATCTAAGCTCTTCTGGCTTTCATCATTTGTATTGAAAAGTCAACTGTAATTCTGATGGGTTTTCCTTTGTATGTAACTTGTTTTTCTCTTGTGGTTTTCAGTATTCTGTCTTTGTTTTGAGCATCTAGCCTTTTGATTATGATATGTTGTGGGGAGTTTCTTTTCTTATCTTGTCTACTTGGTGTTCTATATGCTTCTTGTATTTGTATGGGTGAGTCTTTTTTCAATTTGGAGAAATTTTCCTTTATATTCTGTTGAAGATCTGATCCATTCCATTATCCTGGGATTCTTCTCCTTCCTCTATACCTATGATGCATAGATTTCATCTCTTCATGGTATCCCGCATTTCCTGGTTATTCCCCTCTTGTGTTTTTTTTTTTAATTTTTCTTAGTCTTTGATTGAGCTCTTCAGTACTTCCCTATTATCTTCTAGGCTTGATATCCTATTTTCTGCTTCATCCATTTTGCTACTAAGGCTTTCTCTTGCCCTTTCCTGTTGACTGCATAAGTTTGATTTTCTTTGTCATTTTAGCCTGAGATTCCTTTATTCGTTCCATTTCCTTCCAGAGTTGTTCGTTCTCTGTATTTGGTTCTTTGATTTCTTCTTTATATTCCTTGATTTCTTTGAGTATGTCTATAATTGTTCCTTTAAATCTGTGTCCTGTGTTACCTCCAGGAGATACCATTGTTAGAGTCTTCTGTAGGACTGATAGAGTTTTGTGGGAATTTATTATTTGCTTTTCGCATGTTGATTTTTTTTCCTTGTGCTTTTGGCATGTGGATTGGGTTTGTTGAGTTATTGTTTGTAATCTGATGCAAGAGATTCAGGTATTTCTTCCTTACATTGAAGACCTGTTCCTCTAGGCTGTCTGTGGATTGGTGGTTCACTGTCTCTTTGTCTCTTCTCTTACCTTGTGCTCTGGAGACACTACTGCTGTTTCCATCGGATGCCTGCATCTGGGGGGGGGTGCTGATTTGGCCCATGTACCAGCAACCAATGGCAGGCTCCAATGGTCTGGAAACCCACAGGAGCAACCTGTCACTCATTCTCTAGTATTTATTTCTTATATGAGTATTTTGTTTGTATGTATGTAGGTGTCCCCATGCAAATAATGCCCAGAGAGGCCAAAGAAGGGTTTCAGTTCTCCTGAAACTGGAGTTACAGTTGTTGGCTGCTGTGTAGGTGCTGGGAACCAAACCCAGGTCCTCTGCCAGAGCCACCAGTGCTCTTAACCACTGAGTAATCCCTCCACCCCTCCCCCAGTATTATTCTTTACAGTGATATTATTTTCTTGAACTTCATGAAAAATATCAGCTTTATTACATCCCCTTGTAACCTCCAAGTCAAAGGACAATCACTCCAAAGGTTATTTTTATTATATATATGTTTATTCTCATGTCTTTATATATATGAATAAAATATTTATTATTCTCTCTAGCTCTTTGACATTTTTCAATATCTTAATCAGATATTTTTGATATTCCAATTTGATTAGGCAGATTGGCCATATTGTCTCAAGATTTTCACCATAATAAACTTTACTTTGCAAGGGTTAATAAATCTATCTCTCATTAATTCGTTAATACCAAATCTCATCAGTGGCATTACTAGGTCAAAGGTATATGTACTTTTTTAAAAAAATATGTATCAGTACCTTCACTCAAGAGCCAAATTAGCTTCATTCTGTTGCTTACTCTTATAAAAGTGTTTCATTAGTTTAATTTTGTGAATCAGATAAAAATATAGCTTGGCAGGACAGCTGGGGCTATAGGGAGACCCTGTCTCAAAAAGACCAGAAAACTTAAATTAAATTAAATTAAAAATATTTCTTGATGGCTTCATGTTTATTAATTCATCCTATGAATTTCTTTATAACTTATTTATGATACATATTGCAGAGTGTATATGAAATTATTTTCCAGACTAGTCACAGTATTGAGATAGGAAAGTGTTTGAGAAGAAAATACAATTTCTGAAGGAGACAGGGATGAAATATGAGCTTAGTATTCTCTATTCTCTAGGTACTTATTTTGAGTAGATCAGAAAGTAGAGCTGTTTTGTGCCTTACAACCTTTAGCAAGTCTCACTTTGGCTCTGTGACTCACTTTTCCTTAAGAAAATTGGGAATCTGCACTCATGGGCTTCTTGTGAAGATACAATCTTTTTTTCAAAAGAGTCATCTTCCTAAACAGAATTACCACTTCAACAGAAACCTACAAGCTGGATAATAGGAGATACACCTGAAAATTCATAAACTCTTGCTTCCTTTTTAAATGCTGTTCCTTTGAAAGTGCTGAGAGCTTCTGCGTTGAAGTAGTATCCTTCAGTGCCTTGATGCCCCATGCTCCTTTTCAGTTCTTTCACTAGAAAAAGTCTTGCCCAAGGCTGGTATAGCATTCTATGAAGGTATGGTTGCATCATTTTCAATTAAATGTTTTAAGTCAGCTGGATACAATAAATTATCACAAATGTTATAGTAAGTTCAAGCTGAAATGTGAGCAGGAGAATTGCTAAAGGAGAGCATTGAAACTTATTGGCCCTGTGTATTTTCTACTGTCTCTGGTATATATTACTTAGACTGATGTGCTTAAAGTAGCTTTTGATCCAAATTAAAATATGGATTTGGCTCACTTTTTTGAGATCAAGACAACATTCAAATTAAGTTGGCTTTGGCTAATCATCTCACACTTTTGAAGCAACTAAACAATTGAGTAAGTAAATTATAATTGTTTACTTAGACATCTCAGAAAGGAAGTACACCCACATACTTTGTTGATAACTATGCCATTCAGTATGAGTGATAATGTACGCTGTATTCATTAATTTATTGCTGATGGAAAAGGTAGATGATTGAAAACTAACAAAGACCAATAATTTTTAAGAATATTTCAATGATATTTATAAAACTCATTCATTTTCCAATAAGTTATATATTTCTCTGACATGTTTGGATTTCAAATTGTCAATGAACATAGATAATATCTTAACTAAGCAAGTACAAACATCTAGTCCAACAGTTGCCAATGACTTGCATTCCAATACCTTACATATGCAACTATTGTTATCTTGCAATGTCCAGTGGATCAAGCTTATGTCAAGTAAATGATTGACACAACTGTAGTTAAGGTTTTCACATACTGGCATCATAAACGTTTTCTAATGTGCTTAAAATGTGAAATTGTTTTCTGTGTTTATCATAACAAAATTAGATGAAAATAGACAGGTTAGTTAAAAATTTATAGGATTGAGGAAAAATATGAGAGATTTGAAGAGGATGGAAAGGAAACTGTATAGAGTGACAAATGAGAATAAATGGTGCACAAGAATCTGTAGCCTGAAGAAGCATAAAGGTCTTTACTTAGTCACACAAAAACGTAGATAATTGTAAAATAAATTATTCTGACAAAATATCATTTTATTATCATATAACTTCTAGGTATTTAAATCTAAACATCCTTTGTCAGCTTTACTTGAGAGATTTTCCCTGGACTTGAGTACCAGTCCCATTGTTAATGCCACTTGCTTGACAAGTAATTACACATTTCTATATATGACTTACCAGGTCATTAAACTGTTTCACTATAAATTAACATTTCAACTTTGTTTTTATAAGTAGAATATAAATATGGAAATAGGCTCTCCGACCTATTTCTTGGTAATCTTTACCAACATTAGCAAAATATCTTGTGTTTTATGGAGATTTCAATTGTCTAATGATTAATGGAGTATAGTATATAGCATTCTTCATCAAAGGAAGCTATTCACACTATATTAAAATGAAAAGATCAGGTAGTACTGAAAACATATATGCACTTGTATGAAATTTGGAAATTCTGAAGCATGTATTTCATCAAGTTATTTACTTTGATCATGTGATATTCCTGCCACACAAGCTCTATGCATCTGGGCCAAGCTAGTATTGATCAAAGCTTAAGAAATGGAAAAAAATCTATGACTTACATTTTACAAATTCTGGTTCTAATGAGCATAACACTTGAATTAATTTCAGATTAGCCTTGAGCTGAATATATATAATCATAATTATATGAGCTGTGATAAATTATCCTTGTCTTGCACATAAATAATAACCTGGCCTCAGTAAAAAGTAATTGTAATAGTGGAGAAATAAAAACTGGACCTTCCATTGAAAACTCGATATGTGATCCATTCAACGTGGATAAGAAGTAAAGAATCCTGAGGAAAATGACCACCTGGATTAGGGCTTATACAAGTCCTATGGGAAGACTTGAATGTGACATTTCAGAGCAGGGAATATAGGAGGGAAGCACATGGGGACCCAGATTTTAGCAAGAGTGGTTTCAGGATATTTATACAGGGACTGATAAAATGGCTCATGGATAAATGCCTCTTACACAATCACAAGAACATGAACTAGAATCTCCAGTTTCCACATAAAAGTCAGGCATGTATGCACTTCGGTAACCTCAGTGCTGGGGCCTGAGGGTGGCAGAGAAAGGCAGATCCCTGAGGTTCACTGGCAGTGAGTTTAGCCAATTGGTGATAGTGATCAGGGAAGATGTCCAGTGCCCATCCCTGTCCTCCATGTGCACACACATAGACATCCACCTTCACCTGCATATGCACAGTCACACACCCATGAGCAAGTATGTATACCACAGGTACACACACACACACACACACACACACACACACACACTGAAATTTTTTAGAGAAGCTGTATTCGATTTTATAGCAAGAGATGCTAAAATAAAAAAATTTTTTTTTGGTCTTTTCGAGACAGGGTCTCCCTGTAGCCCCAGCTGGCCTGGAACTAACTCTGTAGACCAGGCTGGCCTTGAACTCACAAAGATCCCCCTGTCTCTGCCTCCCAAGTGCTAGGATTAAAGGCATGTGCCACCACGCCTGGCAAAAATAAAATATTCTTATAAATCATTCTTTCATTTCTTTAGTTAAAAAAAATGGTAGAGGCCGGCCATGGTGGTCATGCCTTTAATCCCTGCACTTGGGAGGCAGAGGCAGGCGGATCTCTGTGAGTTCAAGGCCAGCCTGGTCTACAGAGTGAGGTCCAGGCCAGTTGGGACTAAAGGGAGATCCTGTCTCAAAAAATACCAAAAAATGATTTTTTAAATGGTAGAAGGTCTAAAACTACAACTGAGTTAAGACTTCACACTGATTTTTAAATTTTTTGTTAAGATATGATTGACATACCAGTGGAATGTTGTAAATATGTATGTCTTGACTTCATCAAGTCATTTAAGAATATCTAATATTCTTTTGGAATAGAAATAAACATGGATACCAAGTAATAGAATAGTAGTTGTTATTGTGTTGGAGTGGCAAATCTTAATCTTCTATTCTTTGGGTTCTAAACAAATATCATCTAAATAATTATCCAGTACTGCTCAGTATATAATCTTTATTGCTATTCAAGGTTGTGCTGAAAGGTATGACTTTGGGTCCATAAATCAAATTAATGTGCTGAATTTGAACCCCAGAATTAGATTTTACATGCCTTGGATGTGAGACTAAGACATGATGCCCTCTGTGGGTTGCCTTTATTGATGAAAAGCTATGAATAGAGAATCAAAGTAAAGCTCACATTGTCTGCAGAGAGCAAGACTGGTTGAGCATACCCTAATGCATAAATAGAATTAAACACTTCACCTCCTCCTGGGAGCAGAGTAAGTAAAGAGTAGGAGGGAGGGGGTTTTGGTTCATGTTAAGAATAGTGAAAGGTTTGCCACTCTTAACTTTATCCCTTTTTTGTTCTCATTGTCTCAGGGGTCAAGGCCAAGGTATGGGAATAGTTATATATCAGCTGTTTATCAGGACAGCTCTCTTCTTCCTCTAGGGAAAGGGATAGTTCTAGTGACTGCTGTGGTATTCTCTTTGATCTCATGGTGGACAGTTTGTATTTTACACCCAGAAGTCTCTGAATTAAGTCAAAATAAGAGATATATAGAATAAACTTTATACCTATTTTTATGACCTTATTAAACTTTGATTCTGAAAGTACAGAAGCACCTTAGTAATAAAATTCCAATAACAGAGAAATGTCATCAAATGAATAGTCTCCCAACTTTACTATAAAGTCCTATTTTAATAGAGTATATCTGTTTGCAAGGTAAAGTCTAATATTCAAAAATAAAATTATTTTAGCCTTGTATGATAAAAGTCTTCAAATAAAATCCTTAAACCATTCTCAGTATTTTTAGATTACTTAATCTTAACCAGAAGCATCACTAGTTATCATATGGGATGGAAATCCTGCAGACTCAACACAGTTGTGTTTGTTCATTGCCATGTTATTTCATGGGTTTAGTTTTAAGGTGTACAAGTAATTAATAACACCAAAAATTCATACCACTAGTGCCCCCAATATCAAATTTTTAAAATAAGCCAATCCCATAGCAAGAAATGGCTCTACTAGAAGAAATGGCCTCTACTGTAATTATGGCCTCCACTTCTTAGCATGGCCTAGTGATATCAGATAGAAGATTGGGAAGACTGAGAACTTTGGTTTAAATCATGCTAGTGTTAGTACCTGTCATTCTTTATAAATTATCCAAACTTCCATGAACTATGAGTTTATCTCAGTTGCAAGAAAGGTACTAGTTAGGGTACTATGCATATTTCTTGGATAATCACTGTTGTCACCTTAAACAGTTTAGGCGTTTGTAATGATATCAGCCCCAAATGTATTGTTCAGATTTCTTTGTTACCAATTGTGTGTATATTAAGTAATGTTTAGTTTCTATTCACCCAATACTGAAAATAAAAGACTGACTGTATTTAGTAAATAGTACCTACTGTAAGTTGTGGCTAACAGGAGACATTTCTGTCTTTATATGGTTTTACTTCATGTCCTTATAACATTATTCCTCAGAAAAAAATGTTTCTGATATGTAATTAGAAATTCATACAGGGCTTTAGTCCACATGGTGAAGTGAGTCTTGGTTAAAACTACATAATTCTAAAGTTCATATTTGGTCCCAAGTGAATTATTCAATTTGACAACTATCTTTTCAGCCCTTTCCATGTGCTAAGATTTGACATAATGAACATCTCTTTAGTATTTATAGGGAGAAATATTTTAAACAAATAATAAGAAAAATAGCATGTCCATTGGCATGGTATTGAATACAATGGAGAAAAGCAAAAGAGGAAGCGAGCTAGTGAGTTATGTTTGTATTCGTGTATGAGTCTGTTTGTGTATCATTCTCACTCTCCCACACTTGGAGAGGCAAACTGCTTCTGCAGGATCAAGGGGAAGGGGAGGAGCTGCCAACTGCTTCTTGTAGGAGCTGGCACAGAGATGCTGCACCAGCAGACTATGAGAACTTCTGCCCCACAGCCAGGTTTGGCCTGGCTATTTGCCCAGCACAGACCCTTGGCCTTGGGGTGCTGCCCACCACCCTGTTATGGCTGCATAAATTCCATCTTCCAGGCACTGACACCTGGAGACAGATTTCACAGACTGGTGGCTTCTTGCAAGCTTCTGTTCAACCAAGATCTAGCTGGCAATTCCATACTCTTTTCCCAGGTTGGTGGCCCAAAAGGAGGACCCTATTTCAACCACTCTATGCTAATACTCACACAAAAGCCTGATGGGCTTAACTTATACACTCGTGGAATTAACGGATCCAGAAATTTCATCAGATGGTAATGGAGATTCAATTTGTTGTATGCTGTGAGTCACTTTTATAAGCAAAATGATGTCATCTCTCAAAGCCCATCACAGACCCCAGTCTTATGTCCCTAGATGCTGCTGTCCTGCCTAGTGTCATATGCCTGGGCTCTAAGTTGCTCCCTCATGGGACATGGTCAGATGAACCCCATGACTTCCACCTTTTACCCTGAGGGATGCTATCTGAAAACTAGCCCCTAATTCAAACTGGATCTTCCCACATTTGTGAAAGTGACTTAAAATTTAAGTGGGGTGGTAAGGGGAAAATGAAATTTTATGCAGAGTAACTAGTTTGGTTACCTTAAGAGTGAAGTAAATAACATTTAAAGCTAATTTAGGTTTTATATTATATATATGGAAATTGACTTCTTCATAGTTTAATAGCAACAAATACTGTTTTCAAGAATTTCTTTACTTGCCTTTCTCATATGATCAAATGATTAATTCAGCTTTACCTGCTTAGAAATAGTTGCATCTGTATGTAGTAAATCACACCTAAGGCTTTAGTCCATGGTGAAGCCAACTGATCTTCATTCTTTTTAGGTGCCTGATGACTTCTTGTTCTGTCCCTAATGTCAAGTAACTTACTTACTTTACAAACTTAGGCACAATAAACAGCAAGTGTCACAAAGACATTAAGTCTAATAGTTTTGCTTTTTATTTTTCAACTTGCTCAAATTCCAGGCAGAGACCTCAATAGTTCGTTTTTGGTTGTTAGGTAGGTGTTCATTTCTAGAGGAAGGGCTCTAAATAATAATGGATCTCTTTTCTTTTATCCATTTAAAATTTTTATCAACTAAGAAATAAATGTCTTGATTATAAAATTTAGAGGTTTCTGGGGAAATTATATAAAAATAGAAGAAAACTGTAGGCTAATTTGTTGGCAATCCCCCAGGCCTGCTGGAGAATTTCATGGTCCAAATGTGAACAAAAGGGGGTGAGAGGCACAGAGTCAAGATGCAGACCCTGGGGAGTCGCGTGAATGCAAGGAGAAGGCGAGCTGCTGCAGACTCATTTATTGGGGGCAAGGTTAGGGTTTATGTACTGTTCGCATTCTGCTTTCCTCTTAGTGCAGTCATCATATTGCCTGGTGTTTATTAGTGCAGTCATCATATTGCCTGGTGTTTGGCCCAGGTCTGCAACTCAGCTGCTTGTATGGTCACCTGCTTAGGGCAGGTTAGGTTGAAGAGGGACAAGCTCTGCACAGGCGCACTGCGTAATTCTCAGTGTACGGGCTACTACACTAATTGTTATATGGTCATATATGTTTTAGTGGTTGTAATATATCATAAGTCACTTAACTCAGGAAAGGTCACCACTTGGTAAGTGGTCTAGAGAAGATTAAGAGGGAGAAGATTCTATATAGCATTCCTGACTGTGAGACTGGATAAACCAGGAATGGCACGTAGGCCTCAATTGCTGAGGGACTGATTATGACAGAAGTGGACCCACTTCTGTCAGTTACACCATGTGAGCCCAACTCGTCATACTGTGTGCTTACAGTTGGTACAGATGATTTTACAAAATTTAAAAATGAAGAAAAGAATGTCTGGGTTTCTAGGTGAGCTACTTCTTAGTTACCTGAAACTACAGAGATTGGACATAGCCTGTGAAAGTAAGCTCAGTGTTTTAAAAAACATATCCAAACCCCATTTGTTTATATCCCTATGTAGAGGAAACCCGAGGTTATGAAATGTCAAAGTCATTAAATGAGTAACTTTTAGGATTTGCTTGGATTACCAGTAAATTGGGCAGCTTACTGTCTTGATGGCAGAGGCCCATGAAAGTTATTGACCTGATGAATGGAATGGAAGAAGAGGTCAATACAAATGACCAGATATGGAGAGATAGTTAACACATCAGAAGCACAAAGATAATTCTATGCTCTAGGAAAAATAGGATGACAACCACAATTGTTTAAAACAAACAAACAAAACCTGTAGCTGGTCATGGTGGTGCACACTTTTAATCCCAGCCTTTGGGAGACAAAAGCAGGTGGATATCTGTGAGAAAAGGCCAGCTTGGTCTACATAGTAAGTTGTAGGTCAACTGGGGCTACAAGGAAACCCTATCTCCAAAAAAATGTAACATACCAATGGAAAGTTCTGAATTCAGTTCACACATATTACCTCCTTGAAATACTAACTAAAGGAGACTTTTCATGATCAAAGCTCATGATTATGACAAACAACCCAAAAGTTATTTTAAAAACAAAGCAAAATCTAGTTTGACAAATAAAAGAATGCAATTTAATCTAAATTAGGAGAAATGGATCTACCATATTCCACATTAATCTGATCACATCTACAATGTTATATTCATTTTACATTTTGAGAGACACCTTGAAAAATTAAACACCAAAAACTGTTACACAAAAAACAGTTTGCCCCTACTCACAAGGCTGAGTAAGCCTCTTGAGGTCAAGACTGTATGCCTGGCTCTTCCCAGAATGCTGAAGTATCTCATAAATTTATGTTGCAGAATGAATGGAAAGTATCACAACATACCATCTGTTTGGATTAAACATATAAGAAGAATTTCAAATCCTTAACACATATTTAAAGGAATTTTAGTAAATTAAGTTATAAATGCCTTGCTTAACTCTCATGGTCAAAAAAGATCCCCCAAATACATGTTTTTATTCAGTATACGGTACTAACAGTGGCTGCTATAAGATTTGTTAAGAAGTAGTCCTTTTGCAGTCTCCTCACCAGGTGATAGACCATATGTCATAGAAGACAGACATGTTCTGCCTTACTCTTTGGGAATGTTGAATGAGATAACTAGGGTTCCATCCACTGTAAACTTGCATTATTCCAGTGATTCTGTTGTGGTCACTTTCTTCTTACATTTTTATTTTTTTTTAGTTGACACAGGGTTCTAAATATATAAGGAAGCTATTTTATATCAATCATCAATTATCCATTCTACATCAAACTACCCTTTACATTTAAAAGTTTCAAATAATTAAAATTTTTTCTCTTAAAAATTAATATCATGATTCCTTTCACAAAATATTGAAGACAGAACTCTGCATTCACTTCTCACTACAACTAGTTAGTGAGCATCCTAGGCATAGCCCAGTGTACTCTTCTAGGAATTATAGTTAGCAGATGGCTTCCTTAAAGAGGAATTTAGTCAAAGAACCACTTTTAAAGTTTTTCTAAAGTAATTTAACTAGTAATTCTACTAGTTAATAGCAAAATAATCACATTTTCTTTAAGAGAAATAACTTTAGAATATTGATTAAAAGGAAACTGCCAACATTTAGATGATTTATGTATCTCAGGAGATTTAAGTAACTCTTAAAGAACTTCAAAATTATAGTCCCAAACTAATATATTAAACATAAACCTTATACACAATGAAAAAGCTAATTGCATTATGTTGTATTACAATTTTTTAATCTGACAGTGAGGATGTTGTGGTTCAGAATTGAACCTTGAGCATTGTATTAATTCCCAGAATCGTGGGATGGGGAGGAGCTTTCTTTTGTAAATCTTTTTTTTTAATTTAATTTATTTTTTGTATGTGTATGAATGTACTGTCTGCATGTAGGTTTGTGCACCCGTGTCGTGCAATGCCGTGGAGGTCAGAAGAGGGTCTCGGATTCCCCTGGAACTGGAGTTCTTCTGGAATTGGAGTTACAGACAGTTCTTAGCCGCCATGTGGGTGCTGGGGATCAAACCCAGGTCCTCTGCAAGAGCAGTCAGTGCTCTTAACCACTAGGCTATCACCAAGAAGGAGAGGTGGACTGAAGGGTTAGTCTAGGCCTTGTTGTCACACGAATGTCCAGTCATAAATTACTGGAAGACAAGAGGCAGAAGTCCACAGGTCCCTTCTTTTGCAATCAGCTGCATTTAGCTTTCTCCTCCTCAAGATTGACTTAGGCACATTGTACCTCCTTTATGTCAGAGTCCGCGGATCAGCTGCTCTTCTTGAGAGCAGGACAAGCATTTCTCTTGCAACTTAGATGGCTGACATGGAGAAGCACTATATCCCACAGTGTAAGTAACTAGGGATTCTAGGTGTGAATTTTCTACTGTCAGTTTTATTCAGGTTCTCATTTTTGCTCTGTGAGGAGTCATAGGTATTAAACATCCATTCTGAGTATCTAGCTCTGAGATGACCTTTTCAATACTCATCCTTTTGCTCATTTTGATTTGCTCAAATAAATCACAACCACCTGGCCTTTTGTATTAAAGAAGGTTACATACAAAATTGACCTTTTGCTACTTATTGGGAGAGGGAAGTTCATTGTATTTGAGATTAACTGCTGTTGCTGTTTTCTGCTTATGTATTTGTTACTTTACTTGAAGATCATAAAACCTATTTCTTGTGCCTTTTAGTTTCAAGTAATTTCTTAGTCCATAGGAATAAACTTTCTGAGCAATATAAAGATAAAATTTGTTTTTAAAAAATAATGAATCTCATCTGTATAGCTCCTGTGCATCTGATCATTTAAAGATACTATTTTGATTTCTCTTAACCTTAATAAATCCCACATTATCCTTTCATCAGCCTGTTCCTCCTTGGCCTTGGCAAGATGTCCATCTTCCCCTTTCTTATAAAGTTGAAGCTCAAGCTTGCCTGGGGTATTCTGCACCTGCCGATTGTTTTAAAAATATCCCTTTTGTTTTCCTTTGTTACATTCTTCCAGTATTCCTTTTGCCCCTCAGTATTTCCTGGCTTCTGTGTAATCATACTGGGCAGTATAACTATTTCTGGAAGGTGATAGTGTCTTTACTGGATACACGCATTGTGAAGTTCATGCACCACTGGTCTCTTTATTTCCATGTCGTCTGGGAAGTCTTGGATTGAGATGGCACCCAAGCCACTGAACCAGTCTCTTGTGTTGAATTATCAAGGGAGTGGTAGACCTTTATATTTTGTGGGGCCAAAATTAAGTTTTCCACATTAAACTCCTGAATTTTGAAGGGTTGTTGTCTATTTTCTAAAGCAGTCCTCTCCCACTTTCTCTTTGTCCGGTCATCTTATGTTTTCCATGACAATTTGTTTCTGGTGTATTTCATTTAAGTTAAATAGACACAGCTAATAAATGCCATGAAATATGATTTTTAAGTACTCAGAATAGAATAGTCTTTAAAATGGATCATGAACATTTTGTGATTTCTTTTTACTTTATGGTTTAATGCCAACAAGTGCAAATACAAGTCAAAAATGCTGTTTCAGAGATCTCTTGTACTTCTGCTGCTCACCACAGTGAATAGCCTGTACCAGACAATGGCCCAATTTGTTCTACTCTTCTGAATGTACCTCTTCTGTGTGGTTTCTTTTATATGTGAAATGACATCATGTTCAGCAAATTCTGTCAGTAATGCCATCAATGTCCACAGAGATATGATTTAAAATCCACATTTTAATTTTTAAATTGCTTGAGGTAACCTTCAAAAAAATTATATAATCTGGGCGTATAGCTCAGTGATAGATCATCTGCTTACCATGCCTAAAGTCCTTGATTTAATCTTCAGGAGAAAGAGAGAGAGAGGGAGGGAGAGGGAGAAGAAGAGGGAGAGGGAGAGGGAGAGGGGGAGAGGGAGAGAGAGAGAGAGAGAGAGAGAGAGAGAGAGAGAGAGAGATTTGCTCACCAAAGCTAATGGAAGCCTTGTGGCTTTCAACTCGAGAGTACATAAATAATTTCTTCAATGTCAAAATACTGTCTGCTAGTTGTCTATCTCCACACTTCTAAGAGGTGTCTCAGAAGAATCTTGGCTATGTTTTTATAGTGGAGAAAGTTGCTGAATAGAATCAAGAGTCACCTCTCGCATCAGTTCTGACAACAGCTCTTGGCACATAACAGGAGATTATTTAAGATCTTAATGAGTTAATGATTTTAATTTTGATTAGTGAATAATTACACTAAAACTTTTTCTTCAAATACATCTAGATATAAATACATTCTAAGGATAGACTTTTATTTCAAAAGGAGGAAACAGCAAAATTCCCCCCCTAGAATTTAGTCTAAACTCCTCAAGGTCATCCTTTACAATTCTGAGTAAGGAAGCACTTCAGAATATGTTTCTGTTCTTTAGTGAGATTCCTTAACAAAGTCACAAGACAGGAGAAGTTTTTTCTTTTGCTAATACATGAAGAAATATGTCACATGATATGTTTTTTCTCATTGGTGGAGATAATAAACAGTGGTTGCGAAGCACAGAATACAGAGGAATGAGCATACACAGGAATAACATGTAATCAAAGATCTACATGGAAAATATCTTTACTATTAATAGACATTCAAATTGTTTAATTTTGACAAAGTGTTCACACCTTGGATTTCTTTATAACTGAAATTGATTGGCTCTTCTGGGATGTGCTATGTGTCACATAAAGAAATAGTGAAACTTCCATTCTCTTTGTATCTACTTCCACATATAGTAAGAAACGTTAACAAATATGTGTGATTTCTAGAGTAGATGTGATAGAGATAGTTGTTTCACTTTTTTGTCATTCTTATTAGTTCCATTCTACAAATTGACTTAGTCTTTTCAAAAAATTAGTCAATAAACCCTGTCCAGTGATATGAAGCTTCACCTTTTGGATAAGCAGTTTTATGGAGTGCTACAAGACCTAGCTTCTATATTGAGAAAAGTCAGAGTTTGGTAACATCCTATCCTGTTTAAGTTGAGTGTATTTTCACAGACTTAGAGTACTTGATACAACACTAGCATGTGTCCTCCATTTTTTTAGATTTAGACTCCCATTGGAAAGAATTGTTCATGACAGAAATATACCATTGGCTTTTATCGTGGTTAGTTAAGACTTCCTGATAGTAAATATGTAGAAAAGGAAGATCTATAACACATTAGTTTCTTTAACATTCCCTGTTAACCTAAACAAAGACAGACCCTACCCAAAATGCCTACCTCATTAATGTTACATATACGTTATTTAGTTCTCATCAATAGAAAGCTTTTATAGATCTCATTATATGGACTGGTTGGTATTACTGTCTGGCCATATAGTTTATATCACCTTGCTCTTA
Source organism: Rhizomys pruinosus (assembly GCA_009823505.1). Taxonomy (NCBI): domain Eukaryota; kingdom Metazoa; phylum Chordata; class Mammalia; order Rodentia; family Spalacidae; genus Rhizomys; species Rhizomys pruinosus. The sequence goes on from VZQC01000410.1 coordinate 4,175,991, forward strand.
TTAACATTAACAGTTTCCTAAGTGCCATGTGCCTAAGATCAATATGTAATACTCATAGCTTATAGAGACATTTCAATATAAACTGTAGGTGTCATTGTGAGTATACAAAAGTTTGTATAAAGAAACAGCTTCAGAACCAGAGTTAGATGAAAGAATAGAATGAAATCTTAGAATTTTATAAAACATTTATATATATATATATATATATTGCTTTTAAGAATACTTACTGATTTGTTATTTGCTATGGAAAGCCAGTTTTAAAATACTAATCATTATTTACATTTTAATTTTAGTTCTTGGAGAATTTCATATATAAATATGCTATTTACATAATTTTGACCCCTCTTTGTCTCCCTCCAACTTCTCCTGTGTACCCCCATCACCACCTCTTGAATTCATGACCTTTTTTCTATAATTATTATTACACACACGCACCATACAAATCCAATTACTGTTGCCCATATGTACAGGGTAGTAAAATCTATCAGGGATCTCCTCCCTGAAGATAATTGTTCCTCCCACCTTCAGCAATGATTTACTGCCTCTAGCTCTTCTTATTCAGTTCTCCCTGATCCACACTAGCATGTCTACTGGTGTCGTCATTATGCATGTCTTATGTGAGCAACCGTACTGTTGAAATTTCGTGCATACAACATTCCTCTTGTGTCTATGAGAAACTGTCTTGCAGCAAGCTCCCTGGTCCTCTGGTTCTTGAAATTTTTCTTCCCCCTCCCCTCTTCCTCAGTATTCCCTGAGCTTTTGGTGTAGGTATTGTGTGTATATGTCCCAATTAGGGCACCCCACAGTCACTGATTTTGACTACCTGGGTTCTCTGTAGTTACCCCAGTCTGCTGCAAAAAGAAACTTCTTTGACGAAGTGTGAGATCTGTGGGCCTAAGGATAAGTATTTAGAATATTGTAGGAAGCTATACTGATTTAGCAAAATGGCAGTACTAAGTTCTCCTCTATGGTTTGTGAGCTGTTCCACCACAGGTTCTTGGCTAGATTTACAATACTAGGCATGTTCCCTCCTTTTGAGAAGACTTGAGCCCAATTAGACAGTTGTTGTTTAGCCTCAGAAATAAATGCCACTATTGCACTATTTCAGATATCTTTCCGGGATGGTCCTTGTTGTGATTCATGGTTTGTGCTTCACAAACTCTACAGCTAGGCAAGACTTTTCATAATTGTTTCTTCCTTGGCACCTTATACTGCATATTCTGATCTTATGAGAGCTAGCCTTCATGGAGGAGGCTCTTAGATAAATACCAGCTTGATTCCTCCAAGTCCTGTGATGGAAGTGTTTATTGATTTCAGCAGTAGAGTTTTGCCTTTAAGTTCTGAGAGGCAAGCAAAGGCAATGACGATAGCCTATTTTGGGGTCTCATTGACCCTCCCCCCACCAATTACTTGCCTGACATTGTTTTTTTGTTGTTAGATTTAGATAGTCTATGGCTCCTGGGGGGGGCGGGGTGTATTATTACCCCATGTAGGGTAACTCCATTTAGACTACATATACATATATATATATATACATATACATACATATATATATATGTGTGTGTGTGTGTGTTTGTGTTATGTACTTTAAGGAGACTTCTTTTTTATTTAATTTATTATTCTAGCAAAAGTATAAAGTATGGAAAATTAGTGTCTCTGATTCATTTCAGAGCAGAGAAAGTTTCCCACGAGCAGATTTCAGTTTTCAGTACCTTTGAAAAGAAACGGAGGTAAAACACGTGGCAATGCCAGCCTCAGACCACTACAGACAGTTCTTGACTAACTGCGCAGTTCCATAACAGTGTGTCATCTGCTTTATTTCACTACATTTTGAGAGTGCCACAAAACACACACTTAAAGATGAGAAAGGTGTTCACTGAATTCACAGCTGGTGGTTAAGATGGAATGGCTATGTTGAGACAAAGGGAGGTCACAAGCTGGCAAGGAGGTCAGATGGACAGGCCAAAGGCACTGACGATGGAATACATGGTTTTTTTCTCCCATCGCACCGTGCAGCTTCCATCAGTAGAGCTGTCCCAGAAGCAGGAACTTGCCATGTGTAACCCAGCTCCATTCTTCTGCATGATTACACAGGTCACAATGTATTTAAATGGTTTCCCCAGCCTGGTGAGTTGGCTTAAAGTCTGTTCTACAACATCTGTGGTCCACTGATTGACTTTGCTGTGCTGGTAAGCATTACCACCCATGGCACTTTCTATAGCCTCCTTTACAACGTTGCTCACTTCATCGACCACAAAAGCAGTCTCCTCAGCAGCCTGGAAGTCTTCCATCTTTCCTCCTGCCTAGGAGACTTCTAAAATAATGTTTCCCTATAATTTTCAGTCATCTTTAGAGGTATTTATCCCTCATCTTTCCGTCTCCCTCTGTATTACCCTCTCTCCCCCCACCATAGTAAGTTCCCCTCCATTTCCCCTCCCCCTACATAACACCTGTGCCCTACTGTCCCCCTCTCTAAAACTCCCCCCACTAATAGTCTCTTTCTCCTTACAAACCTAAAAATTCAGAGTTAGGATACACAAAATAAGAGAGAACACATGGCATTTGTCTTTCTGGGTCTGGATTGCCTCACTCTGTACAATATTTTCTAGTTCCTTTGAACCCATTTTCAAAATCCTTATTTAGAAAAGAAGAATGTTGGATATTCTAAAATAATGTTGCTTGTTTTTTGAATATATTCAATTCTGTTTTATTTGAAAACATTAATCTATGATGGTTGACTAGTTCATCGAAAGAACTTGAGGATAGAAGAGTGACATTTTGGCAGTGACTGGGCATACCTAACTTCCAAAGTTAACAGGAAGTTAAGGCACTAAGACCACTGACAACATAGGAAAAGGTTGTTTTCTTTAAACAAAAGTATATATTTTTGCCAAGTTCATTGACTTTCTAATACCCATAAGTTACTCTTTAGAGGTCTATGATCCACAGATTGAAGTTTTGTCTTGTGGGATCTGTGAGCTCCAATAAGTCTAAAAATCTAGTACAACAGTTCTGATGATTAGTTTCAGTTTCCATCTTAGCAGGATCTGGAATCTCCTGGGAAAGGAGTCTTGGATTGTCTAGATTAGGTTGGTCTGTGGGCATATCTGTGAAGGATTTTCTTAATTGGGTTGATGGAAGTGAGAAGATTCATCCTGAATGTGGGCAACACCCTTTCCTGTGCTGGGCACAGTACTGGAAGAAAATCAGAGAGGGAGTCGAGCATGAGTTTTCCTTGTTCCCTGTTTCTGACCATGGATGCTCAAGCAGCTATGACTTCCTTAACCTTTTATCACAGCAAGAGAAAGGAAACAGCACAGTAGTTTTAATACCAACTGTATGATCAGTACTAGCCAAATAACTAAAGGGAAAAAAAAATTAAAACCCCCAACCTCTCATTGGCTGTCATTGTTTAATCTTTATTTGGCTTTTTGGGGGAACACTTTAGATTTGAGTTACACTGGGTTTACTTTGATTTATGATATACATAATTCACATACACATTCATGTTTATACTTCCACACAATTGACTTGCTCAAATAAATTTTGTGTATATATGCAGATGTAGCTAATTTGACATGTTATTATCAGTTTAGCTTACTGGTATTTTGATATAAGATCTAGTACTTTTTCTCATTTCTTCTTTGTCTTTCATCTGTCTGGTAGCAAGCTCTGTGATCATAAGGGTGTTTTGGCTTTGGTGCTTTACTGCTCAAATTCAACCCTGTATACCTGAGGAATCTACCTGGAAAATCTTTGGCTCCAGCCATGTGCCAGCTGAGGGTGGGAATTTGTTTCCAAATAATAAAGACTGAGTAAATTTTTAGACTTCAATAAAAGTATATAGAATTATTAAAATCAGTGAATAAATTGCAGAAACCCACTAACAAATGTTAATTTTTAATGAAAAAATATTTTTAAGAGTATAGTAGATAGTTAGAAAGTAGAGGAGAGTCACCCACAAAGCCAGAACAAGCATGTCTACTCTGACACTCCATCAGTTATGAGCATCTCTGCTTAGAAAGCCAATTCCATATTGGAAAATGAGAAGCTGAAGGTTTCCAGCCAACTCAACTAGTGTTTGAGCCCACTCCCTTGGAGATTTAGTTCTAGAAATGGTAGACTATGAGGTATTCCTAATTCAGTCGTACTAAAAGATATCAACCTTTTTTCTTTTCAGTCTAACACTAAGAAAACAAAATCAACTGCTTGCTTCTGCTTATTTAACTTCACATTCAGTGTGTTTGCATTAATAACAAATATCCTAGCTCTTAGAGTATTCAATCTCTACTTCAGACTCTTCATTAGAGTTTGCACTCTAAACCGATAGAAAAATCTTTTAAATTTTTTATTGAGCATTTGTACATCTGATACAGTGGTTCCTAATCAAATTTAGTACCCCCCCAGTGCCCCAGCTCTCCATCAGAACTCATGCATTACATCATCCAATTTAAGCCCTGTCCAGTCAAGATATTGAACACAGATGTTCTGTGCAAATGCATCCACTGGCAACTAGTCAGCACATCTAGAAATCTTAAGTAATGTTTACTCTTCCTCACCCAGCAGTGATCAGTCTCCAGTAGTTCTCTGTCCAGGGCCAGCCCCCCACCCATTTCTCTTGCTCTACTCAGAAACCTTGTCTAAGTTGGGATGGGTCCCATGCCTGATGCCAACATTGCCTCAAGTTCACATGTGAAAGCTTCCAGTAGTCTGTGAGCCTCTGCTTCCCTCCATTCATGCAGCAGCCCTGGCTCTTACAATCTTTCAGCCCCCTTTTCCACAATGATCTCTGAGCTGTGGGTAGGTGAGCTTTAATATAGGAGTTCTATCCTGGGATACACACTCTGGAGGCTCCCATTCTTTTGAAACTTGGCCATTCTGTTTGCATTGCACTCGATCGTGTAAGGAAACTTCAGTGGTGAGAACTGAGAGTAATACAAAATCTTTTTGTTTGCTCCCTTATTATTCCAAAATCTTGGAAATGTGATGACTTTATGAAATCTTTCCCATAATTTTTGTAGTATTACAATAAGGTACATAAGGACCAATATGAAACTTGTGGTGATTTGAAATTAAGGTCTACTAAATTTTCCATTAAAAAAGTCTCCCTACTTTGGAAGTTAAGATATATATTCTGTAATATCAAAGGGTATATCATAGTTTTAAAAGGTGACTCGTAATTAAAACCGATTTTATCATAACCTATCCTCATTCACATTCCTATGAAGAAAATTCTCATTTTGATTTATTTACATATTTTCTACTCAAAAAATGCCATTGAATCCCAATTAAGTGTTATACCAGATGAGAACTACCTTGAAAATAGAGCTTTTAAAGGCAATTCTAGAAAAAGCATGGAGGTGTAAAGAACCTGCACTACACTTTATAATATATAAGAAGCTCATAGAAGTGTGCCAATGGGCCACAGTGTAAAGTGCTTTCTCAAAATGAATAAGTGTACATAAAACAAGGGAGGGGTAGGGATGGAAAACTATTTATTTCAAACAGAGAAGAATATATTGAAATAAATATAAAAAACTATTCGGGGAATCCAAACATGATAAAGAGGTAGGAGATATGAGAACAGTTGGAGCAAAATTAGCTACAGTTTTCATTTCCTGCATATGTGTCTCCTTAGGGGTTATTATTCCCAAATTTATTTTTTAATGTTTTTTATTTTATGTGTATGAGTGTTAGTCTGCATGTGGGTAAGTACATCCGAGTCATGCAGTACCCACAGAGGACAGAAGAGGGCATTGGATCCCCTGGAACTGGAGCTACAGACAGTTGTTAATTGTCATGTGGGTGTTGGGAATCAAACCCAGGTCCTCTGCAAGAGCAGCCACTGCTCTTAACCACTGAGCCATCTATCTATTCCCTTATTCTAAAATGTATAAGAGAGTTATATATCTTACACTATTTCAAAAGATAGTATAAACTTGGGGAGTGATAAATTATTTTAAATAATACTATTAAGTAGAAAAATTATCTATAGTCATATGTACATTAGAATCTGTGCACTTAGTTATCAAATTTAAGTCTGAATTTTCATATTAATTTTAGTTCATTGTGTATTTTACATATTTTAATAATAAAATAGTTACTGTCAACAAAAATGCAATCCTATGAACATCTCTTGAATTTTTAAATTTTCTTTGTAGCAATATTTATGGCAGCATGATTATAATCCATTGGATTATGATCAACTTGTTTTCTGAGTTTTATTGTTCTGCTGAGTAATTGGCAGCAGTAGATTAGTTATAAAACAGATATATCTTCTGTATGGACTCATCTAGATGTACAAATTGTAAACTTTTATATAAAAATCAGAATCACGAAAAGTAAATTCTAAATGACTCTAAGAAAGTTTTTTGTATTTTTTCCTCTCAATTTCAGGTTTTTTTTTCATCATTCTTAGTCACAAATGGCAGAAAGCTGTTCCAAATCTAACTTCATTCTAACACAATAATGACATTTTCCAACTGTCTCATAAATTTGCAACATTTGGTAAAAGGGAGACTAGTAGAGCAGAATGTGTCACCAGTGCTGAAGAAAATGGCTATGGTAATTAGTGTGCTTCTTCAAAGTCAAAATTAGTGATGGAAATTCAGCATAATAATTGAACAAATCAACAGTTTCTGAGCACTCACAGTCAGCCCTTCTCTGTATGTAGCCTTTCCTGTCCTGTCCTCAGGACCTGAAGATATTGTTATTACTCCCATTTTATAGAGAAAAAAAACAAGTGTTTAAACAGCTAAATAATTTGGTCAGTCCAATAGCTAGAAGGTGAGAAGCTGTGATTAATAACAGGTCTTCTAAGGAATAGGTTTAGGTCCTACCATTACCTCCATCTCAAAGTTGAGAAAAATTGAACTTAATGAGACCTAAATCCTAGGATTGCTCTCACACTGCTAAAAGAGAGAGCTGGCTTTCAAATGCATATCCTTCTGACTGTTGTGGCTGTATGGCATGTCAGTACTTATACTAACTTTTAACAAAATAGTTGTCACCATGGTGTTGGAATTTCCTTTTGTCCTAACAAAATTCAAAATTCAGGTGTTAATTGGCAAAAAGGACAATTGTTAAGAAGACTGAGAGCCAGAAATTAGCAGCAAATCTTATTGCAGTGTCTTTCACTTTATTCCTTTAGGTCATCACACCAAAGCAAGACTTGCATGAGAGAGCAGTTTGCTCTTCCTTAGTGTCACAATGAAAATATTTGCCTTAGTTGTTCAAAGTCAGAAAACAGCCCTGTCAGAACAGTCCCTTCACTAGACTTTCAGCCCCACTAAGTGACCCAGAATAAATTCATCTCTCTAAATTCAATTTTGTACCCCATATCCATCATCATTCTTATGCTCTGAGTATCATTTTTTGCCATGTCTTGTTATACAACGTATAGTGTTTAAGGTCTAGCCAATAGTAATGTTCTTCTTTGTAGAAAATGTTGCAGGCATTCAGTTCTTTAACAGTGATTGAAACTCAAAGTTCAGAAGACAGATTTGAGTCTTTAAAAATACTTCTGCATTCGGGGCTGGAGAGATGGCCTAGCGGTTAAGAGCGCCGACCGCTCTTACAGAGGACCCGGGTTCGATCCCCAGCACCCACATGGTGGCCGAGAACCGTCTGAAACTCCAATTCCAGGAGAACTCCAGTTCCAGGGGAATCCGACACCCTCTTCTGACCTCCGCGGCATTGCACGACACGGGTGCACAGACTTGCATGCAGACAGTACATTCATATGCATACAGAAAGAAATAAAATTAAAAAAAATAAAAAAAAAATACTTCTGCATTCTATATATAAAATATTAATGGGTATGGCGGTGCACGTATTTAATCCCAGCACTCAGGAGGCAGAGGCAGGAGGATCTCTGTGAGTTCAGGCCAGCCTAGTCTACATAGTGAGCTCCAGGCCAGCTGGGACTAAAGGGAGACCCTGTTTCAAAAAGACAAAATAATTAAGAATTGAATAAAAGTATCAGTCACTAGATTTTCTTTATTTGTGAGTATTGTGGGTCACATTAATTATATTATATATTATATATATAATATATGATATAATATATAATATAAATATATATTAATATATATATTTTATTGCCCAAAATAGTGGACTTGGAATACTTTCCTGATTTGTGGTATTAAATATTCATTAATTTTATTTTGTAGACATTTTCAAGACCTCTTCAAAGGATAAATGAGGAAACAGAAGCTCCTTTGTTGAAAAAGCTTTTTATCATGTGCCATATGATTTATAAACTGAGAAAAGCTAATTTATTTGGGAAATACTGCTTATTATAGATCCTAGATAATTATGTTTGAACATAAACTTGAATTTACACTTTTCTCAAAGCTTCTTGTTATATTACTGTTGAAAAGGTAGATTATACAACTGTGCTGTGGGGTGTATGTGTGCAAGGGTGTATGTGTAACTTTTTACCCAGGAAAAAGAAATGGTACCTTCAGCCCTTAATATGGTTTGCCTATGAAACAACACCATGCTTACATTCTACACAGGGATGCTTAGCCACTCCTATTGAGAGAGCCACAAACCATGTTCTTTTTGCTAACAGCCTTATTTGGTTTTATTTTGAAGTCATATTAAAGTGAATAATTAGTAATGCCCATAAACTTTACTTTTTACTTTAAATCTGTGTTTTAGCATATATTCACAATGTCTACAAACGCATAATATAAAAAGTTAAACTATTATTAAGTTTCATTACTTATATATGACATTATTAGTTAAATGTTCTCTTTAGAAATAAGAAAGCAAAGTCAGGGGTGGTGGCACACACCTTTAATCCTACCACTCGGGAGGCAATGGCAGGCAGATCTTTGTGAGTTCAAGTCCAGCCTGGTCTACAGGGTGAGTTCCAGGACAGCTGGGGCTACAGGGAGACCCTGTCTCGAAAAGACCAAAAAAAAGAAATAAGAAAGCAAAATCTTAAATTATATTTTAGATCTTCATTTCATAAGCATTCTCATTGCTATGTCATATGTGTAAACATAAAAATGCTAAATAAGTAAAGTTCCATCAGGTGTGTCCTTCCTCATCTGCAGAGTTTTATGAATGATCCATTTACATTCAAAGACTAGTAGCTAACATTTTCAGCTAATGCCTGTGAATCTTTAAAGATCTCTATAAATAATGAAGCCATTCATTGTGTCCAAGGATTCTGCCTTCCTCACTGATATGATTTTCTTCTCATTTGAAAGAGTGCTTAATTGCATTGCTCATCCTTTTAATATTTAATAATAATTTTATTAGCTGTATAAAATGAGAGGCACAAGATTTGTAATATCTAGTGCTGGTCATCAATTTTTTTTCTTATCATGACTTAATGAATATTATAATTACAAGGAAAGGCAGAAATATAAATTAGCTTGGTACTTGGTTGTGACTTGTTAGTTTATTGGTTTAAGCTTGGCAAATACCAGAATAGGCACAAAGCAAAGGAAACAAATACTTAGGGGTGCTATAGAAGCTCTCACATAGTTTCTGCATCATATCAGTCATTCTTCACTTTAAATAAGGAGTACACAGGCTTGGATTAAAGTTCTATCCACCCTCAATAACAATTCCTGTCTCTTCTGTAGCAAATGACAGAGAATATTAACTATTACAGATCTTAGTCTCAGCAGGCATGTGTACCTATAATCTCTACTAATTCATTTTGGCAACTTTTTGTTTTAATTTCTTAAACATTTTTGCTATTTTCTCTTTCAATTAAGACAAACATATATGTTATTTTGAGTGGGAAAACAGCATATCCACCATCATAGCACTTTAAGTAGCAACTCTCACCTGAGTTTTCACAGTACTTTTGAATACCTTCTGTTTGGCCTATGGATGGAGGTCAGAGAAAAGATGTTTGTGGGCACAGTGCATTTCATGCCTCTGTGACAGTCTAACTCAGGTCTAGGAGAAAAGGTAATCTTCATCTTTAGCTGTAGCTATGGAGATATGTATGAAACCATTCTTGAATTTTCAATGCCATTTGTTCCAAAATGAAACTAATATTGTTGTAGTTTAATGTGCTTTTACGCCATCTTTAAACAGATCATTTTTAACCCCCTCCAGCAACTGCTTCGAGAGAGACAGCAGATGGCCAGTCGTCCCTTTGCTTCTGTTGATGTTGCACTGGAAGTAGGAGCTGAACAAACAGAGTTTCTTCAAGGGCCATTAGAGGTAGGAACAGTGGTGTTGAAAGAGGACCACTGTGATTTGCATATTTATATTGCTTCTCTAATCTGCATCTGCTTGTAAATCCACACAGAGTCTGATTACCTAGAGTTGACAAGATTCAGCTACATACATTAAGGTGTTTTTAAGGCATATAGTTTTAATGATATAAGTGTAACAAAAGCCACTGGAGAATCTATTAGCCTAGGCAAGAGTGACAGACTGCTCACCTGGCAGTCTTTGCCTGACAGATAGGAGCTAAAGGAATTTAAGATGTAGTTATGATGGGAGAAACAGAGTGTCAAGTTTAGTCCTCAGAGTACCTGGTTGCCCCTTGTTATCAATTCACATCTACCTTTATTAGCAACGTTTTATGGCAAACAGTATGAAGAGATGACCTATATTTTAGTTACATAGTTTTGCTTTTTAAAGTAGACAAGTACAAAGTATACTGAATAGTTGTATTTGTGGAGAATGGCTATTATCACATTCCTTTGTTGCAAATGCAGAAATAGAGTACAGTAAATAGAGATCATTATGTGCAAGTAAACATGACTTCAGAATCCTGAAGTAAAGCATGACATACTAACCTTCAAAAGGAAAAAAAAATCCAGAGATTTTGATTAATGATAAATCCAAGAAGTTTGAAGCAGGCTAATTTAATTGTATGCTTCTTATTTTATGTTTTATTTGTGGTACAATATTAAGTAGGAAAATTAAGAAACCCTACAGTTGAAATGTTTTATTTCCTTTTTTAAGATAAAAAATTCCCTTGTTTGCCTGATTATATGTTGTATCTTAGTATGTTTTTCTCCCAGGTTTTCTCCTAAAATCTAGGTATAAATATAATTTTATCTATAGCATTTTTATTATTATTAAAAAATAAAACTAAATTATACCTATGGATAGTATAGAAAGCACCAGTTTTGGAAGACAGTCAGGGAGGGAAGGGGCGGGAGGGGGAAGAAAAGGAGACAGACAGAGAGAGAGGGAGTTCAGCTTTTATATATGTAACCTTTTCTTTACTCTAGGTCACAAGTTGCCATGGAAACTTAAAACATAAGGCAATTCATGTGTGTATATTCCATTACCTGGAGAGAAATTAGAGACATAATGATTAAATGAAGTATATAGCAAATGCCATAATTTCATTTTAGTCCCTTGTTTCAAATAGTAATTCTAAAACCTTTAACAAGCAAAAAATGTAGAATATTTAAATCTAAATATTCTCTCTGTGTTTAAAACATTTCCAAATGTTGCTGAAATGAATGTAAGCAAATGTGTACAAGGCCATGAAGAAATGGAGGAAGTAAGAAACTCACACAGAGGATTGAATTCAAAAAGCATGCATCTGTCTCACCAGAGTTTCTCATGACAGTGCTCATGAATGCATCAATAGGTGCACACATGCTCTAGATCATTATATCGTCATCCCAGGGTTTTCTCCAAATTATTGTTTCTTTTATCACCTTAAATCCATTAGAGTATTTAAATTGTCTACCCTACTTTCTTTTAGTGTATACTTGAAGTTTATATTTTTAGTGTATACTTGCTGGTAGTCCTTTCATTCCTTTATTTCCAACATCTCTGTGTCTTTGCTTCATGCCAATTCCTTTTGGAAAAGACCAATAGCTTTCTACTTTCCAAAGCACAATGAGTCTGTGTTTTGATGGATGTTTACACTGACAAACATCACTGTTCTACTAAGACTTACTTCAGCTACGTGTGTGTGTGTGTGTGTGTGTGTGTGTGTGTGTGTGTAAGATCTGATTCTTTTCCCAGCTTCTGAGTTTTCATTATCTATTTTTGTGTTTCTCATAGTACCCCTTATTTATCATGACCCATAGTAATCATTGTTTTCCCCTCACAGTGTGTAAGCCTTATTAGTACATATTCTTCTTGCCCATTTCAAGCAAAATTAATACTGTAATTTGTATATGACTCCCTGTTTCTGTTTCCCAGTGTTAGAAGTACCCAATTTTGATACAGATATTATGCATGTCCTTCCTTATTATAGCACATTTAAATAACATGTAATGTTATTTAAATACATTTTACTTTTTATTTCTAGTTGTTTGTGCATTTGTATCTTTCATTTTCACTATTAGAAATCTTTAGAGTCTTTCCAAAGTAAATGTTAGTATCACATTGTACTTGGTTGTACCCACAACTTCTTTATCTGTTTCTTTTAACATGTAATGACAGTTTAATTCCACAGAAATTTCTAGATTCAAAGTTCTCTTCTTTAAAACACTAAAAAATACTGTTCTCCTTACATCTTCACTGAGGCCATTTTGATAGTTGTTGTTCTTAGTAAACAATCTTCATTTTCTTATGACAAACTGAGAATTTACCCTTGATTCTCAATGTTCTTATATTTTTCTCCACTGTGTGTGTGTGTGTGTGTGTGTGTGTGTGTGTGTGTGTGTGTGTAGTAAGCCATCATATCCATGCTGGAACAGGCCATGAGGAAAGCATCCATGCAAAAGCACAACACAAGGACACATAGCAAGGTTCAAATCCAAATACAAAATGGCCATTTGTTCAAATGTATTACATGGCATGTATTAACATGTCATTATATAGGTAGTGTGACATCACCTGCCAGGGGCCAATCCCAGACCTTTGTATCACCATGTCCCAATTCATGAGTGGAGACAGAGAGTCCTGTGACCCTCATCCTTGCCTCTGGGACATGCTGGCTGGAAATGTTAGCTCATGCACACACCTAAGCTCAGATCAGACATTCCAACATCTCTACCATTTTTTATTAGTTTCCGCAAGCTCAGAGAGCATCATAGAAATGGTGGTCAGTTACCTTTGTCTGCTCCAAATGGCCATGACTGCTCTGTAAAAACACTAAGACTAGATTATCACTTATTGTTAAAAAATGAAAAAAAAAAACTGAGTGAAAGATGCAGGACAGTTATGGCAGAATGCATGATCTGGGATGGGGTGGGGTGGGGTGGGGGGGAGGGAAAGGGAAATATGCCTGAACTGGATTGGAAAATGATGTATGAAATACACAAAGCATCAATAAAAAAATAAAAAAGGAAAAAAAAAGATAAGCATGTGCTAGGCATGGTGACGCACGCCTTTAATCCCAGCACTCCAGCAGCAGAGGCAGGCGGATCTGTGTGAGTTCAAGGCCAGCTTGGTCTACATAGAGAGTTCCAGGCCAGCTGAGGCTGCAGGGAGACCCTGTCTCAAAAATACCAACCTTATTATAGTATTGAAATTAAGTCTACTTAATCTATCAAATCGTGTTCATGCTCTGATTTTATATACTTGTATCTATCAATAAACATTGTGAAAAAAATTAAAGAATAAAAAAATAATAATAAGCATGAATTTACTCAAGGGAAAAGAGACTAAATCAATGCCCAAACAAAAACCAGTTACAAGGTAAACCAATTATCAAACATAAGCAATAAACATAAGCAACATTCATGCAAAACTAATTAGCAAACATCTGTGTCCAATTTTACACAGATTGAGAATTTGGCTGTACCCCAAGGTCTCAAATCTGTCTGGAAAGGCCTGCACATACAATTATGCTAACCAAACAAAAGTCCAGTCTGTGTTTGCTGTGATCTTGCAATTACCCCCCTGCATCCCTTATAGTCTGGCACACCCCCTCTTCTGTGAGTGGTCCCTGGGCCTTGGAGAAGGGGGCAAGAAAGGGTGAGAAGTGAAACAATCCACTTTTCTTCAAAGTGACACATTAGACTCTCAGGTCTACCCAAGCTTTGCTTCCAACAAGCTGGTGGCACATCCAAGGTGTGGGGATTCCATTTGCCTGGAGGACGTAGGAAGTCAGCAGGCACCCCCAGCTCTCAGGCTGGAGCCCTGATGATTTCCTGCTTGCTTCTGGAACCTGCCTGGTACCACTGCCTTTGATGCTTTGGGCACAACGTCATCACCTTCCTATAGTGATCTGGAGTATATGTTGTAAATTCCTGAACACCTCAACCCCCAGTCACACCTCACAAGGCTGCCCAGTACCTTCTCCCTCCCTCTCCCTTCTATGGCTAGGACCTGGCTCACTGACTGGTGGGCTGGAGAGATCCAGGGAATCTGCTATCACTAGCAACAGGCAAAGGGAGGAAGAACACCAAAAGGCTACACCAGGAGTCCCTTTGTTAATTCTCCTAACAAAACACAAACAGCAAGAAGTACAGGCACTTAAACAGACATGAATTATCACAAGTCATGTTATAGGCAAAGACAAATGTTTAGATAATATTTTAGTCTAGGAACTGTGACCTTTTGTGTCAAGAGATGGTGTAGCTTCCTATTGTGGCCTGTAATGTCTTTAGCCACTAGAGGGTGCATGCTTATGATATTAGCCATGTGATAACCCCCCAAGGAGTGGGCTATATAGTTAGATTTTTTTTGGATGCACTAATATTAGGCTGCCACTAGCTGCGCTATCTCCAGGCAAGTGAGGTATAGCTTGACTCAGAGACCATTTCCTTCCAGTGTTCTGCACAACATTCTCTGGCATCATGAAGCTCAGCTGTCCATTTATAATGCAAGGTTTCAACACAATTTTTCCTGTTTATGCTAACAACACATCTTCAGCATTGGGGTCTTACTGCCTTTTTGTGTATCCCTCAATATTATAGGCAAATAGTCTTTGTTGGGGGAGGCTTTTAAAGATCCTTTTTAAAAGTAGCCCATAACTGGTACCATAAGCTTTTATTTACCCATATGTCTCATCTGACCATAATGCAAAATTTAGAGGTAGGGCATTAATCAAAAGGGACAGCACAAATGTCCATTTCACCATACTTTCTGGATGATTAGACAAATCAGCTCCCCTACTGGTACCAAAGTCCTTCTTTACTAATAAGATTTATTCAACCATTAAGCTTTTAAATATTTCATAATTATACCTGGCTCTAGTACTGCTCCTTACTGATTTTACATTTATCTGTGTTCCTTCAGGTGTGTGGGATAAGTCTCCAACAGATTTCATCTGTATAAAACACTCAGACATTAATACTAGATTAAACATAAGCCAGGTCCAACATAGCATGGGAAGATTCTGTCTATTTGTGCCAATTGTTGTCTCAAGGCATTAATTTAGTTAACTCTTTAGCCACCTCTAGTCATTGTCTCAAACCCATCCTGTTATCCATGTGTCATTACCCATGACCTCCTTGTAGTTCTCTAGTTCTCTAGCCTTATACCTGGCTCTAGTACTGCTCCTTACTGATTTTACATTTATCTGTGTTCCTTCAGGTGTGTGGGATAAGTCTCCAACAGATTTCATCTGTATAAAACACTCAGACATTAATACTAGATTAAACATAAGCCAGGTCCAACATAGCATGGGAAGATTCTGTCTATTTGTGCCAATTGTTGTCTCAAGGCATTAATTTAGTTAACTCTTTAGCCACCTCTAGTCATTGTCTCAAACCCATCCTGTTATCCATGTGTCATTACCCATGACCTCCTTGTAGTTCTCTAGTTCTCTAGCCTTGATAGACTCATTGGGCCTGACTCAAGCTTTCTAGCCCCTCACAGGGCCAAGGAGGGATATATCTCCCCTGCCTCTCTTGTATTTACTGATTAGCTGAGTCAGACATGCCCTGCACCTGGATTTTGGCTATGATCCAAAACACCTGCTTTTTTTACTGACACCATCTGGCTGCTGGAGGAGGCCTCATCCAGGCAAACTGTTCCCACCCCAGCAAGATTTTTCTCAGTAAATATAGGTACTCTGTTTAACTTGGGAGGTGGGCTTCATTACCCACCCTTGAATAGTTCCCATTCTTTGTCTTTTGCTTGTGAACTGATCGTCATGCTCCAAAACCCTCCAGAGGCCCCTCAGCACAGAATTTGACCCTAGTAATCCTTTAATTAATTTCACTTTTCATTTTTTTGTCCCTTGGGGATAATGAATATCCCTCTAACAGACCTCATGTCTGTTAGTAAGCCAAAGGATGCAGCCAAGTAGGTTCCATAAGGAGTCTCTACCATAATGATTGATTCACAACTTAAAGAGATGCCAGCAGGAACACCAATATGTGACCCTGTGTGTTGGTTCCCTGCAAAGTGGCCTTTTCTTTTTTTTTTCTTTTTTTTTTTTAATTTATTTATTCTTTTATGTGTATAAATGTACTGTCTACATGCAGATCTGTGCACCCATGTCGTTCAATGCTGCAGAGGTCAGAAGAGGGTGTCAGATTCCCCTGGAACTGGAGTTCTCCTGGAACTGGAGTCACAATGTGGGTGCTGGGGATCGAATCCGGGTCCTCTGCAAGAGCAGTCGGTGCTCTTAACCGCTAGGCCATCTCTCCAGCCCAAAAAGTGGCCTTTTCTTAGACTTCTCCTGTTCTTTCTTGATGTTTAGTTGAGCCAGTCTGTCTGCTGGTGGCTTCTGGTCCATCTCCTATAGTCCAAGGAGAGACATTTCTTGCAGGCACCCGGATTGGATGTGGCTCTGACTGTGAGAAATATACAATCAAATCCTTTTCCCATAGTTAGTAGTGAATTGGGTGTTTTTCTTTGTCCCAAGATGTATCCTGCCATACTACCAATGACATTAATTATGGCCTGTCAGAGGGCTCCAATGTTTATGGATTGGGACTGTCATTTTTTATTTTAAAACTTGACAAAAGGTTTAGTGTAGAGAGTGGTCTATAAGCTGCACCCAGAGGGAGCTATATTTCCCTCCCCATTTTTTGTGTTTGTGCTATGAATAGAACAGTCTCTCTTGTATTATTGGACTCATATCTTGACCTATAGTTTTGTTTTTGTTTTTGTCTTTTTGAGACAGGATCTCCCTGTAGCCCCAGCTATCTTAGACCTCTCTCTGTAGACCAGGCTGGCCTTGAACTCACAAAGATCCTCCTGCCTTTGCTTCCTGATTGCTAGGATTAAAGGTGTTCACCACCATGCCCGGCAAGGATCTATAGCTGTAGACCAGGCTGGCCTTGAACTCACAAAGATCCTCCTGCCTTTGCCTCCTGATTGCTAGGATTAAAAGCGTTCACCACCATGCCCGGCAAGGATCTATAGTCTTTTAAAAGGCAGGAGTTGTATTACATACCCATAACAGGAAACAAGTTTTAAAGGTCTGCTAAGCCCATCCAAACTGTCTAAAAACCCAGTTTTTCTTGAACCAAATTATCTTTGTAGGCAAAATAAATGTCACAGGTAATATTTGTACAATACATAAAAACATGGAGGACACTTATGTACATTAATTCCAAAGCTGTCCCTGGGAATCTAGTACAAGTTAGGAGTCATTCAAATATTAATAAGAATTTTATATCCCCAATTAGCTTAAGTGTGTTACCATTTTTATATTGAAAATATTTGGTCAATTTTGTTTGATATAGGCATTTTGATTTATACTGAAGTTTTAAATACAATATAATGTGTAGATAAAGCTTAGGCAAAAACTGAGCATTTTTAAATAAACCTTGACCAGATATACATTTTGTTTTTAAACTACTTGACTAAACTATGACCTCAGAGAAGTCAAGTCTATTTATATAGTTCCAACTTTAATTTATTATAACAAACCCCTTTATAACTTTATTACTTATGTAGACTGTTTTATTATGTCTATATAAATCTTTACTAAAGTATTTCTATGTATGAAGATGCAACATTTATTTTAAACACATCATTTTAGTGTATAAACTTTAAGATATCTTAGTAAGCCTTGGAGCAGATGTCTAAATGACCAATTTTCTTTTTAAATATCTGGAGATGCTTTATTTAGTTTTGGCCCAAAACTCTGTTTGTTCCAAAGATGTTTTACCTAGTGATTAAATATCCTACATGTACAACACCTCTGAATATATACATGGATTGCATTAAAAGTATTTATTCTGCTGGGCATGGTGGCACAGGCCTTTAATCCTAACACTCAGGAGGCAGAGGCAGGTGGATCTCTCTAAGTTCAAGGCCAGCGTGGTCTACAGAGTAGTTTTCCCAGTCAGGCTTGAGCGTATTAGGGATACACTTCTCAAAAAAAAAAAAAAAAAAAAAAAAAAAAAAAAAAAAAAAAAAGAGGAAAAAAGTAATTATTCCTTAAAATTAACTTATGTCATTAAAGACTAAAACTCTATTGCAATTCAATAGCTTAAATTCATACAATAACCTGTTACAGATTACATAAAAATTTTTTTTCAGGTGTTGAAGAAGTATAACTAGTAGGTTGCAGTATATACCCAGTAAAACATTTAATTGACTGTATACATTTGCAATCCCATCAGTCACCTTCAATAAAGAAAAACAAAATATAGATAAAAACAATAACCTTTATTGAAATTAATTTATCTATTGCTTGTTTTGATTATATTAACAGACCTGAATCTGAGATGGAAGGGCCAGTTCCATCGCAGAGTTAGCCTTCAATGAGTCCATATATTATGTAAATACATTAATAATTTATATATGAATGAAAAATTAATACCAAATGTATGAAGCAAATAGCTTTTTTAAAAATAATTTTATTTTTTATGTGTACGAGTGTACTGTCTGCATGTAGGTTGGTGCACCCGTGTCGTACAATGCTGCGGAGGTCAGAAGAGGGCGTCGGATTCCCCTGGAACTGGAGTTAAAGATGGTTCTTAGCCACCATGTGGGTCTGGGAATCGAACCTGGGTCCTCTGCAAGAGCAGTCAGTGCTCTTAACCACTGAGCCATCTACCCAGCCCCCAGCTAATAGCTTTTGGTTTTTTTTGGTCTTTTTGAGATAGGGTCTCCCTGTAGCCCCAGCTGTCCTGGAACTCACTCTGTAGATCAGGCTGGCCTTGAACTCACAGAGATCTGCCTGCCTCTGCCTCCCAAGTGCTAGGATTTTATGAGTTCTATCTATTCACATGTGTTTATAGTTGAGTCTTTAATACAGAGAAACCTAGAAAGTCATAAGATATTAAAATATAAACATGTGTTCACACACACATGCATACACAGTTTTTAAGGTGGCCTGTAGGGAGGTAATTACATGATTATTTGATACTTATAGAGAAACATAAAACTTTTTTAAATCTCTATTTAAATTGAACCAAGATTTTTAGTTTATATTGTTAATATTTTTTACTAATAGCTAGTAAGAGGCAATTTATTGGATCCAGTGCTTTTTTTTTTATAGCAGTTGTCTTGAAATTCCACAGGCAGATCATGCTGGCCTCAAACTCCCATAGAAATCCACTGCCTCTCTTTCTAGAGTGCTAAAAATTAAGTCTATGTTACACCAAGTTAATTTTAAAAGACTGTTCAAAGCATATTTAAACAATAAATTTAAGATGAATTGTTACTAAAGGGTTGGTGGCTGGTGTGCACACAGCAGGCAGGTAGGGGATGCCGGATCACAGGCCACATGTGGTCAGGAAACTATAAGAAAAAAGAAACCTTTTTCTTTTTAGGTTCTTTTTTTCCTCTCCCAGCAAATTTAGGAATGTATTAAGGTTAATTTTCTGAGTAAGGTCTATAAGGCGAAACAAATTTAAAACACCAAAATGAATTTTAATGCCTAGGATCTTCAATTAATTAATTAATTGTGTACATATTTTTACTTAAAAGATGTTTGGGGTACCTGGATTTACAAGTAAAAATATTATATTTTGAATAGACATGCATGATGGAATTTAAACCAATAGATTTTATGCACAAAAATTAAGAGAACACTTTTAAATGGCCATAGCTTAAAATCATCTCTGGACAAAGTAACACATAAAGGCAACAAAACCATGTGATATTTCTCTGCATGGAAGTATATTAAATTGTAATATCTGGAAACATACAAGAACATGAAATGATGAGGAAATTTTTTAAAAACATGAATTAAAATTTAAAGGATAGAGAGAACTGGGAAACATTATGTAAATCATACCATATAAAAGATGTCAAAATCTAAACTAATCCTTTGAAAATAGACAAATATTACATGAACAGGATTGAAATTGAAAGGTGGTTACTTATGAGATGATCCATAAGACTGACGTCTTTTGTGTGCAGACTTCCAGAATATTCTTCCTCTCTGGACCAGGGCCCACAGCTTTCATGGGACTGCAAGCCCCTTGATTGTTTCAGCCAGCCAGTTAACAACTGTGGTCTTAGCCCTGGTAGAGAGGGGGAGGAGAGAGGAAGGGATGCCCAGTGAAAGAAAAAGAAAGAATAAAGAAGGGATGGACTCAAAGACAAGACCAGGAGGAATTCCATGGGGGAATAACTCATTTTATTGCTATAATCCAGGATTTTTATACCAGACTTTGTGGGGTTTGGGGTGTACAGGATTGGGGGTTGGAACATACAGGATTTCACACCATATACTCCAGATCACTACAGGAATGTGACAATGCATTTCCCAAAGTATCAAAGATATTTAGTGCCAGGCAGGTTTCAAAGGCAAGCAGGAGGTCAGCAAGACTCCAGCCTGAGGGCTGGGAGTTGCCAGCTGACTTCCTAAGTGCTTCTGCTAATGGAATCCCAACACATGAACACAGTTGAAGTTGAAAGACAATTACTTATGAGATGATCCATAAGACTCCATGGTGTTAAATAATTCTATCCAGAAAGGGGTTGAAACCATGATAAAACCTTCTCAAATGGATACCAAAACAGAATATAAAATGGTTAGAAAATACCATATTTAACATTTAGGTTAAGTGGATGCAGTGCAGTGGTTGGCTGTGAAATACCCTTAATTTTCATTAAAATATTTGGGCTTTAGCCCTGCAGAACTGCCAGACTCATTAATTTGCATCTGAGAAGATGAAGAAGCCATGGCTCTGTGGCACAGCCAAATTCACTGTTTATACATAGTACTGCAGAAAGTTTAAGAAAGAAGTCTGTTTAACTGGCAGTTAAACCATTTTTAATTTTTTTATCATAGGAGGGAGGGAAGTGGCTAATCCCAGGAACATGAGGTGTACACACGGAGCCTGGGAGACACAGGTGAAAATGGCACCTAGGCAAAAACACAGGGGCCTGAGTGAATAGTTGGGGAAGAGCTCAGGCAAAAATGTGAACAGGGTATGCACTAGGGGGCCCTAGCAAGCGGAGGGGGTGGGGCTTGGGTGAAAACGCAGGGACCTGTAAAGATGATTAAAAATAACGCCAAGGCCAAGCCATGCCTGAGGCTGACAAGCCTCATGACTATAAGATTTATTAGTCTTGTAGCCAGCACACAGCCATGAAGCTGATAGGCTTCATGGTCAAACTTATCTGGGAAGATGCTGGCTTCCACAGCCTGCAAGAGTGAACAATTAGCAAACAAGTGATTCAGGGGATGGTACCAACAGACCAGGAAGCTGCTGGTTTTCCATAGACCCCCATGCTAGCCGATGGCTTTGTGGGAAACCTGTGGGTGGGGAGTGGTTGCTCTCAGGCCCCACCAGGCCAGGAAATCACTGATTTCCATGGCCTGCATTCCAGCTGATGGCTTCATGAGCAAACCTGTGCCTAGACAGGACAGGAAACTGCCAATTTCTATGGCCATCACATAAGCTGATGGCTTCATGAACCAGGCCAGGAAACTGCCAGTTTCCTCCACACATGCAAAACTATGTAGCCCCAATTCACCAGTCATCCAGCCAGCTAACCATTCATGGGAACCAGCCCCATGTTTGCACAAAGAAGGATAGAAAAATGTTAATAGCAAAGAACCAGGATTGTGGGGTTTGCATACCTGAATTTCTCCACAATTTCTTCAAGCCCCACAATTTCTTCAAGCCCCACACATTTGCGGGCAACATTTATATTAAGCTGTCATTTCCACAATGGGGTAGGCCATGAAGAAAGCAGGTGCAAAAGCACATCACAACGACACATGGCAGGATGCAAATCCAAACACAAAATGGCTGTTTATTCAAATGTGACGTGTCATTATGTAGCCAGTGTGACATCACCTCCCAGGGGCCAATCCCAGACCTTTGTATCATCATGTCCCAATTTGTGGTTGGGACATGATGATACAAAGAGAGGTCAGATCAGACATGCCCACATGTGTATGTGTGCATGTTATGATTTCTGCCCAAGTAGTAGAAGACAAATAAGAGTTGATGTAATTGCCAAGACAGCAGTTATGGTAGGTAGAAGTGAATGCTTAGGAGTCCGTAAGCATCACTGTGAGGTCTCTCCCCCAAGCTCAGTTCTAGTATTACATTGCTATCAGTTTGCAGATTTGGCTTGGAATCGGATTGCTTCTGCTGCTATCCTGCCCCACATTTGGTGTTGAAAAATCAATCCATCTAAGACAAAGTGACTGTAGCCTTGCACTCAATGCAGGCTCCCCTTTCTTCCTGCAAGAAGCCTAAAGGTTTGCTCGTTCTCTTTTAGGGTGTTCTCGAAGACTTTGGAGGCATTACTGAATATCTCTGAGGTTTATCAGTGTTCCTCTCACATGTTATCCTCATGTTTAAAGTGAGGTGAAAAGACCAGTGACTCTTTCTGGTCTCCTATTTTGTTTGCTGCAAGAATATTGGTGTGTATTTTCTATATCTCAAAGTATTGTTTTACCATTGTTATCCTTATTATTTCCTTTCTGGTATTATTACTCACTTCCCTAAATAGCTCGTATGCCTTTCCTCTACTTCTTTTGTACCACTTCTTTTCAGAAATTTAGTTTCAACATATCAAAGGGAAAAATAATTATCCCATTTAGCAAAGCTCATTTTATCTGGGATTAAGTTCTAATTATTAATGTGTATCATTTTAAAATCTCATTGAAGTATAATTAATATAATATACATTCACTTAAAAATATTTAGTCGGTGGGTTTTAGTATATGCACAGAATTGCATAATCATGACTCAGGTTGATTCAGAGCATTCTCATTAGCACTCATCCACATTTCCCTCCAGCTCTCTTCTCTTGCTTTCTAGTCCTAGGAAAACACTATTATACTTCCTGTCTTTATAGATTTTTTTTCCCTATTTTGGGTAGTTTGTATGACTAGAATCATAAAATATGTAGATTTTTCTAATCTCTTTCTTTCACCAAGCATTGCAATTTAGGAGTTCATCTCTGGTATAGCATGTGTAACTCCATTTATTTTGTCATAAAATACTATTCCATTGTATATGTATACCATATTTCTGTTTGTTTGAGATAGTTTGCTGTGTAGCCTAGGCTAGCCTCAAACATTCAGTCTTCCTACCCTAGCCTCCTGAGTGCTGAGATTGCAGGTGTGTTCCACCAGGCTCAGCTCTGCTCCACTAGATTTTGTTCACACACTCCTGAACTGATAGACATTGGGGCTACTTCCACTTTGGGGATATTCTGAATACTGCTATCATTAATATATGTAAAAGAGCCAGGTGTGATGGCACACGCCTTTAATCCTAGCACTCGGGGGTAGAGGTAGGTGGATCTCTGTGAGTTCAAGGCCAGCCTGGTCTACAGAGCAAGGTCCAGGACATCTGGTACTAAAAGGGAGACCCTGCCTCAAAAATACAAAAAAAAATGTGTAAAGGGTTTAAGTGAGTATATGTTTACATTTCTTATGCCCAAGATTGAAATTACTAAAACGTATAAGCTTTTCACTATTTGTTGAAAATTAATGATAAATGTGAAAGTTTGTTTCTGGACTATTGTCCTAATCTATGTGTATTTTGGGGACAGGGTCATCCTATCTTGATTACTATAACTGTACCTACTGTACAGTTTGGAATCAGGAAAAGCAAGTCATCCAATTTCATTCTTTATAAAAAATATTTTGACTCTTCTGATTCCTTGAATTTCCATGTAAATTTTAGGAACATTTTCTCAATTTCTACCAAAAATCCTGCCAGTATTTTGCTAGAGACTGTACTGATTCTGTAGATCCATTTAGATGGTTGTATGGTGTTTTTTACCATCTTCCTTGCCACTGGGATAGTTTTGTTAATTGTGTACCTTTGTGTTCCATGCTGAAAACCTTAAATTCAAAATCATTATTTCATCCATATTGGGAAATAATTAAGACTTATTATTTAAATTTTTCCCTACAGCTAGTGACATCAAGTTAATTGATGCATTAGAATGTTTAAAAAATTAATTCAAGTTGAAAAAATTTGCTGTTGAGTAGATATTTTCAGAGTTCAAATTGGTTGTTTACTTTTTCCAGTTCAAATTAAACGTTCAAATTAAGTCTCAGCTGCTGCTAATTTCTTCCTTTGAGAACCTTTACTAAATAATAGAGGCAGAAGTAACATTTTAAAATTATATTTTATATCCCGTTTGGTATGTACTTTGTAATAGTTGCTACTGAATTGAACCTTGCTATTGAATCTAGAGGATATATATGTATACTGGTTTTCTTATCCTTGTTACAGAATGCTGAAACCTGTCCCAAATCCCTCTCTTTTGATATACATAACTTAGTAGGTTATGGTGTATTGATTTGCTTACTTGGCAAATTCTGAAATCACATTAAAGGCTTTTTTATATAAATCTAAAAATCAAAGTACTTTAAAAGTTCTTATGCGAGGCTTTTCTTAAAATCCAGTGTTTAAATTCAACACAAAGCCACGGGTTTGGTGGCTCTTACTGTTATGCAAAAAATTATTGACTGCTCATAATGTGGTTAGTTAAGCAATTGATTTCTCTTAAATTAAATTTAACTCTTATGTACACACTTGAATTTCACATCTGTATAGTCAGGGGAAAATGTAAAGTATAATAAGAAATGAATTAACTTTATATCTATAGCAGCTGTGCACTATAATACCCCCAGAATTCTATGAAGTAAATGTGTTCTTACGTTTTAGTAGTTTAGATGAATACAGAGCCTTTATTAGGCCTTTATAGTACAAAACCTTTGTAGGGAAAAGACAAAAATACTCATATGATGAAAAATCACTAAATTATTTATTGATAGATATCAATTATTGTATTATATTGC
This sequence comes from Rhizomys pruinosus, assembly GCA_009823505.1. Lineage (NCBI taxonomy): Eukaryota > Metazoa > Chordata > Mammalia > Rodentia > Spalacidae > Rhizomys > Rhizomys pruinosus. Next base: position 4,201,030 of record VZQC01000410.1, read on the forward strand.
AATGACAAAAATCACCTTTCATATTTAATAAGTGCATCTAGAATGTGAATTTCCCTATCAACACAATCTATCAGTTGATTTCACAGTTTTCATAAAGGTTGATTTTGTGGTAGTTCTGTAATTCATGGCATGCATTTGCCATTTTTCTTCCAAACAATAATAAGATGTATAAAAGCATGTACAGTAGATTTTTATGGATTATTTTCTCTGTGTCAATCATTGTCTGAACACGTGAAGAATATCAGGTAATACAACAAAATACCCTGTCCCCATGAAACCCATATTCTAGGAGGAGAAAGTAAATTATTTAATGTGGAGGTAAGTAGTAACTGCAGTGCAAAAAGAAGTACTCTGAATAAATCAAGATAAGAGGATTGGGCCTGCCGCAAGGGGTAGGAGAACACACTGTTTATAGAGTTACAGCAGCAGAGTGATTGATTGCATGGAGAAAATGAAAGCTGAGCAAGTCTTAGAAGAGTTGAGGGTGTTAACCATGCAGCAGATTCCTGGGAAGGGATGATACAGCCTAAGAGAACAGCTAGAGGTCCTAAGCTGACAGCCTGGCAAGCCCATAAACAGCAAGGCCATGGAGAGTACAGGTGTGGAGAGATGACTTTCGGTCCTGTAGACCTTTGTAGGGATGTTAATATTCAATTCTGAATAAAGAGAAGAGACAGTTTAGGGGGGTTGAGTATATTAGCTTGGCTTTTAAAATGATCCCTCTTCAGCCTTATAAATTGAGGGGTTTGAAGAGGGGTGGGTTTGTAAGGTTACCTGATAAACAGGCACTGAGACATGGACAGTTTTCTCATTCTCAGACTGGAGAATAAGCTGGAAGAAAGAGAAAAAAAAAAAAAAGGAAGACAGCTGGTATGTCTGTGTATGATACCTGCAGCTTAGCTACATAGGAAACTGGGACAAAAATATGCCAGATTCCAATATCAGGGTGATAGAGTTAAAGGTTTATAGCCAATTTCCAGTTAGGTATCAAATGAGGTATATGCCCTAAGAAATCACAGAAAACCTTCAGGTGGGGAAATTCAGATTTTGGCAGTTAGAAGCCAGGAGTTGAAACCAACCTCTTTTCTGATAGTAGGGGCAAAGGTCTCCTGAGGAGATGCATGTAGGAATTGATGTCACAGATGGTGCTGGCAAGGCCAGGGTGACAGTGTTTGGAAGCCATGAGAAGTAGTCAGATTCTGGGACAAAATTCAAGCTTATTGTGAATGTGATGTGCTCATTTTGAAGGTTCCCCAATGAATTCAAAGGTTTAAGCATAAGGAAATAATTTGTTTACAGTTTAAATATATTGATAATTCTCTAAGCTATGTTTATTCTAGTACACAAAATATAGCTAACATCTTTCAAATTTACTTTGTTAAAAACTGAAGAAACACATTGATATTTCTTGTCTATTTCAAAACTCAGCTTTACAAATGAAAATTTTTCATGGAGCGGTTGAAACTTTATACTTGTCTTGATGAAAATGAACAACAAAAATAGGGAGTGGAAAGATTGTAAGAGCCAGATGACTACAAGGAAACCATTTTCTAGACAGCTGGGAAGGTACTCATATGAACTCACAGCAGTGATGACAGCATGCACAAGTCCCATGCAAGCTCAGACCAGAAAAAAAAATCTGAATATGGAAGTGGCAAAATGGGTAAGAAGCCCCAACCTTAGCTGAGCAACTATTGGCAATCAATAACTGATAAGTAAGGGTGAGTATGTTATCTTTAAGGGTGTGCTAGGTTAACTAGGCTCCAATGGATAGATATATACCAAAAGACACCAAGGGACACAAACTTGACTCAATGGGTTTTAATATATATGGTAGAATACATGAAATCTGGTGGGTGAGGCTATAAGAGTGATGCAGATAGGGGAGAGGGGATCTACTGTAATCAAAATATATTGTGTGAAACCTGCAAAAAATTAAATTTTAAAAAGCCTTCAAAAAATTCTCCTTACATTGTCTGATACAACAAACAGAAACCTTTGCCACATACCAGCCTTATAGCTCTGAACATCCTTATTCATATTGTCTACTGTTTAACAGTATAATCCTCTGTTTGAAGTTATGGTCATAGTGCAGTCAAAAGAATCTAATATAAAATATTTTGTGCGGGGCTGGAGAGATGGCCTAGCGTTTAAGAGCACCGACCGCTCTTACAGAGGACCCGGGTTCAATCCCCAGCACCCACATGGCGGCCGAGAACCGTCTGAAACTCCAATTCCAGGAGAACTCCAGTTTCAGGGGAATCCGAGACCCTCTTCTGACCTCCGCTGCATTGCACGACACGGGTGCACAAACTTGCATGCAGACAGTACATTGATACACATACAGAAATAAATAAAAATGCCGTGTGTGGTGGCGCACGCCTTTAATCCTAGCACTTGGGAGGCAGAGGCACGTGGATGTCTGTGAGTTCGGGGCCAGCCTGGTCTACAGAGTGAGTTCCAGGACAGCCAGAGCTACAAGGAGACCCTGTCTCAAAAAAAAAAAAATAAATAAAATAAAATAAAATATTTTGTGCAAGTAAGAACACCAATTTTTATAAACTATTTAAAAATGGAAAAGGAAGAGATTCTTCTAAACTCATTCTACAAGGCTAGCATTACCTTAACATTGCAGTTACCCAAGGACATAAAAGGACTACCATAAGCCAATATTCTTGATTTATATAGATGTAAAAATCTTCGTCAAATACTAGCAAACAATAGCTAATAGTACATCAGAAAGATCACCCATAATGATCAAAAGGGAATCCTCAGAGATACAGATGGTTCAGAATACTAAATCCATAAACAAAATCTGTATCATCAGAATGAACAACATTTTTATAATTATCTCCATATCTGTACAAAATCTCTGTCTTATAAAACTCAGCATCTCTTTTTTTTTTCATTGTCAGAAAGGTAATGTGCCAATGCAAAACAAGATTTGAAGGCAGCAAATGTCACGCAGAAGCATGAGCACCCAATCATCACACTTATGAACCAAAAGAGGATCATCAGCATCTCTTTTTTTAATTTTCTTTATTTATGTCTATGAATGTACTGTCTGCATGTGGGTTTGTGCATCCGTGTCGTGCAATGCCGTGGAGGTCAGAAGAGGGTGTCGGATTCCCCTGGAACTGGAGTTCTCCTGGAATTGGAGTTACAGACAATTCTCAGCCGCCATGTGGGTGCTGGGGATTGAACCCCAGTCCTCTGCAAGAGTAGTCTGTGCTCTTAACCATTAAGCCATCTCTCCAGCCCCTAACATCACTTTTTTAAAAGAACTACCTACAATATTGTTAAGGACATTTATAAGAAAACAACCAAAATCATTCTAAATGAGGAAAAGTTGGAAGTGTTTCCTCTAAAATCTGGAATAAGACAAGCATGTTTACTATAATTCCTCTTATTCACCAAAGTATTGAGAGTCTTAGCTAGAGCCATTAGGGAACAGAAACAAAACGTATGTAACAGGAGTAAAGAAGCCAAATTATAGCTGTTCATATATTATATGATTCAGTGTATGTATATAAAAACAGACTACACCAAAAACTATTTATTAGAACTGACACCGGGTGTGGTGGCGCACGCCTTTAATTCTAGCACTCGGGAGGCAGAGGCAGGTGAATCTTTGTGAGTTCAAGGCCAGCCTGGTCTACAGAGCGAGTTCCAGGACAGCTGGGGCCCTTTCTTGAAAAGACAAAAAAAAAAAACCCAAAACAAAACAAAAAACAAACAAACAAACAAAACTGACAAGTTACAGGATTTAAAATCAAACTATAAAAATGAGTAGCACTTTTATATGCTAATAATGAATTTACTGAAGAAATCTGAACCCATTCACAATAACTACAAAAGATACCTGGGAATAAACTTAAGGAAACAAAGAACTCTACAGTGAAATTACACAAAATACTAGTGAAGGAAATTTGAAAGGGGTTATGAAACATTGGAAAGACCTGTGTTTATGGGGTGGGGGGGAATTAATATTTCTAAAACGTGCATACTACACAACTTTACATATTCAATGAAGTTCCTCTCAAAATACTGTTAGTATAAAATACTAATGTTAGAAATAAAAAATAATCCTAAAGTGTATATGGAAGCACTAAAACCCCCAAATAACTCAATAGATCTTAAGCAAAACAAAGCTGAATGCATCACAATACCTGATTTTTTTTTTTTTTTTTTTTTTTTTTTTTTTGGGTATTTGAGACAGAGGTCTCCCTTTGCTCCCAGCTGGCCTGGAGCTCACTCTGTCGACCAGCCTGGACTTGAACTCACAGAACCCAACAGATCCTCTTGCCCATCCTGGAGTGCTGGACTAAAAGGCGTACACCACCATGCCTGGTTAAATCACCAAATACCTGATCTTCTAATAAGGACATAGTATAGGATATACTAAGAAAGCTTATCCGGTGTAAACACCACACGAGTTTAGTCCAGTAATATAGAACTCAGAGAAAAAATCCATACATCCATAGTGTATTTCTTGATAAAAATGCCACATGCCGATCGAGATCTCCCAACGACCAGCTGAATGCCAGGAAGGTGCGGTAGGAACCTGGGTGGTATTCACGCAGAGTGAGTGATTGATTATATGTTATTGATTATACTTCTTTCTTTGGCTTTATTGGCTCTTCGTGGATGTGGGTTGGAAGTTATCCTCCCAGGTGGTATAAAAGGTAGGGTTGTGTGACGTCTTGAGAACTGAGATCTCCCACGACCAGCTGGAAGTGCAAGGTACCTTGGGCGCGGGCAAGGAGCACCCCTCAACGGGGATAACGAAGGCCATCTGAGAGGAGGCAAGCCAAAGCAAGTCTTCACACGTGACAGGGGCATTTGGACTCTATTGAATCAGGCAAGGCGGAAGCCCATATGCCAGGAACAAGACGACGACGAAGGGACAACCACGGGAAAGGGGCGGATAATCCCGCACCAAGCTTACCAACCCTATGGACTCTTCCTAAGTGGATCCCCCGGGGATGGCAGGACCAGCATACTACAGAACCACACATTTGGCAACATACTTAAAGAACGTTCAAAGATTATAAAGAGCAATCAAAGAATTAAGAAAATCGAATGAGAGAAAACCCAAGAAGCACCAAATGAGACCAGAGAGAGGAATGACAAACTCCAAAGGAATTAGGAA
>VZQC01000410.1:4208391-4437185 GCA_009823505.1 Rhizomys pruinosus
CAGACCCATAATACATGAAGATATTGAAGATGTGATAAGAAACCTCCCAACTAAAAAAAATCCCAGGCCTTGATGGTTTCATGGCAGAATTCTATAAAACATTTCAAAAAGACCTACAACCATTATTACTGAAACTGTTTAGAAGGATCCAAACAGAGGGAATTCTTCCAAATTCCTTCTGTGAAGCCAGCATCACTCTATTACCAAAACCAGGCAAAGATACAACTAAAAAGGAGAATTATAGACCCATCTCCCTAATGAACACAGATGCCAAAATTCTAAATAGGATACTGGCAAATCGCATACAGACCCACATCAAGAAGATCATCCATCATGACTAAGTTGGATTCATTCTAGAGATGCAGGGATGGTTCATCATATGAAAATCAGTAAACATCATCAAACACATAATGGAATGAAAGACAAAAACCACACCATCATCTCAATTGATACTGAAAAAGCCTTTGACAAAATCCAGCATCCTTTCATGCTTAAAGTCCTAGAGGGAATTGGATTGGAGGAATCATTCCTCAATGTAATCAAAGCCGTATACAGGAAACCCACAGCCAATGTCATCCTAAATGGGGGAATGACAGAAACATTCCCTTTAAAGGTAGGAACTCAGCAAGGCTGCCCCCCCCCGTCACCACTCCTCTTCAATACACTGCTTGAAACACTTGCTAGAGCAATAAGGCAAGAAAAGGAAATTAAAGGAGTACCAATTGGAAAAGAGGAAGTAACGCTATCCCTATTTGCTGATGATATGATTGTTTACTTAAGGGATGCTAAAAACTCCACCAGAAAACTCCTAGAAATGATTAACAGCTTCAGCAAAAGGGCAGGATACAAAATTAACCTAAAAAAAAAATCAATAGCCTTTACACCAACAACAAGCAACTGGAGAAAGAATTCAAGGAGACCTTCCCATTCACAGTAGCCTCAAAAACAATAAAATACCTAGGAACAAACCTAACCAAAGACACCAAAGATCTCTACAAGAAAACTTTTAAACCCTTAAAGAAAGAAATTGAAGAAGACATCAGAAGATAGAAAAACCTCCCATCCTCATGGATTAGGAAGATTAACATTGTAAAAATGTCCATTCTACCAAAACTCTTGTATAGATTTAACACAATCCCAATTAAAATCCCCAAGAGTTTCTCCACAGGCTTGGAAAAAAAAAGTCCTTAAATTCATTTGGAAAAACAAAAGACCCCAAAGAGCCAAAATAACCCTGACTGAAAAGAGCTACACAGGGAGGATCTCTATACCAGACTTCATACTATACTACAGGGCTATAGTCATTAAAACAGCCTGGTACTGGCACAAAAACAGACCTGTTGACCAATGGAACGAAAACAAAAATCCAAACCTGAGCACATACAATTTCAGCCATTTCATATTTGACAAGGGGGCCAAGAAGACACAATGGACAAAAGACAGCATCTTCAGCAAGTGGTGTTGGCAAAACTGGATCACCACTTTTAGAAGAATGAAATTAAACCCCTACCTCTCATCCTGTACAAAAGTCAACTCCAGATGGATCAAAGACCTCAACGTGAAACCCCAATCTCTTAAGGCGATAGAAGAGAAAGTGGGCAGCAGACTACAAGACATAGGCGTAGGAAAAGACTTCCTAAATCAGACTTCCTAAATCTGTGCAAGAATTAAGGTTGACAATTGACAAATGGCACCTCATTAAACCTAAAAGCTTCTGTACATCAAAAGAAACAATCAAGGAATTGAAGAGAAATCCCACAGAGTGGGAGGAAACCTTCACTGCAGATACATCCCATCTCGGTATAAAAGCTTGGCTTGATAGACCTTAACATGTATGACAGAATGCATGAAATTTGGTGGGAGGGGGATGTGGACAGGGAAGGGGGTATAAACATGTGTAGGAAGCTTCTCTTTCTGTAAGCAGGTACTGCACAGCCCTGCTAGGGAAGGGAAGGGAAGTGGTGGCCACCTACGGTCACTGCTGAGGGACTGACCCCTTTATGCAGAAGTCAGTTGGTTACTTTTGTAACTTAACCTGAAAGATTAAGGTTGGTGATTTGATTATTCTCCATCCAAGCCCATGCTAGCTTAACAGGTCAGCAATCTGATAGATCCTCATCGAACCCACTAGCTGTCCACACTTGAAATTCAGATCTGCTGTGGATCCAGGAATTCTGTGTGATGATGGTAATGGAGAATTCGATTTATTGCATGCTGCAAGTCATTTTTATAAGCAAAATGACATAATCTCTCAGAGCCAGTCACAGACCCCAGTCTCACACCCCTGTATGCTGCTGTCCTGCCTAGCCTCATGTGCCTGGACCATGAATTTCTCCCTTTTGGGGTGGGGTCAGAGGAATCCCATGACTTTCACATTGTACCCTTGAGGGATGCTAGCTGAGAACTACCCCCTAATTCAAACTGGATCTTCCCACAAATGTGATTAAAATTTATTGTATGAAATGCACAAATATTCAATAACAATATATAAAAATAAACAGTTGTCCAATAAGATACTCTATAAACACTGGATATTCATACGTAAAAGAATTAACTTGACCCATATCTCTCACCATGTACAAGAATTAGCCGAGAAAAGATTAGAGTCATAAATGTTAGGTCTGAAACCATGAAACTGCAAAGAGAACACTTAGGAAGTACTTCCAAGCATCAGTGCAATCAATGATTGTTTGGCTAAGACTCCAAAAGCACAGGTAGCAGAGCAAAAAGAGACAAGTGGGTTTTTTTTTACCAAACTAAGAAGCTTCTATATGACAAAAATCAAGAGTCGAGACAACCTTCAAAGTAGGAAAGCTTTTGCAAATTAATTAATCATCTGACAGAGAGTCAGTATTAAAATTTATGAAGGTGCAAGTCCTTCATATATTTTGAATATTGACTCTGTCAGATGATTAATTTGTAAAAGCTTCAAATGGAAATAGAATCCTACAAGCTCCTGGGACCCTGCTCATATCACCCTGCTCATTGGTGTCAGCAGGCACAAGACCCATGCAAGCTCAACCAGATAAAAACTCATCATGGAACTGCAGAAATGGGTAGCATAGCTCTATCTTAGCTGAAGAAATGTTGGCAGCTGATTATAGTTGGGTTAGAAAGAACTGGCCTTCTGTAAGAGAGGAACTCTGGATAGGCTGATTAGAGAGCAGAGGATGAACTGGCACTGAGGAATGGCCTAGGAGAGTAATTTGGCACCATGGGCCCTAACACAAATGACAGACTGTATGAACTCCAGAGGGGGGGATTGTGGGAGTGTGCCAATTGAGAAGGGGGTAGGTGTAAAGGCAATTATGACTGATTGAGATGTATGAAATATATAAAACTTCAATAAAAAATAAAATTTAAATAAAATAAGAATATATAAAGGACTATTTTGAAAAATGAGCAAATGAGCTGACTAGATTTCTTGGAAGAAGAAATTCAAATTGTCATCAAATTTATGGAAAAATGTTCAGCATCTTATCTGTTAAGGAAATGCAAAGTAAAATCCAATGAGATATGATCTCACCCCACTTACAATGATTTATCAAAAAGACAAAGACGATATTAGTGAGAACATAGAGAAAAAGAAACTTCTATAAACTACTGGTGGGAATGTAAGTTTATACCAATACCTTGGGGAAAAGTACGAGTGTTCCTCAAAGCCCTAGAAATAGATCTACCATGTGATTCAACTGTTTTACTTCTGATTTATACTCAAAGGCATATCAGTATATAAGAGATATATCTGCCTCCCATTTTTATTGCAGTATTATTTGTAATACCAAGAGATGGAATCAACCTGGCCTGTATATCAACAAATGAATAATGAAAATGTGGTATGAATATGCATAATGGTATTATTCAGCCACAAAATTCACCTTCTGCTACTTGTAACAATTTAAAGACAAACATGGGGACATTTTGTTAATTGAATAAAAAACACCAGACTCCAATAGCCAAATACTGTTGTCCTTATATGTAGAAGCTATTAAAATTTATCTGAATGTAGAATATTGGTTTCTATAAGCTTGGAAAAGAGGGGCTTTTTGTTAACGAATGCCAAAATGCAGCAATACAGCAGAGCACATGACTATAGTTCACATAACTCATTGTACATTTTATTAATAATGAGAAGAGAGAATCTTTCTAAACAGAAAGAAATGTTAACAAGATGAAAACATGGCCAGCAAGATGGCTTAGCAGGTAAAGTCACCCACCTGCCACCAAGCTTGATGGCCTGAGTTTGATCCTTAGATAGATCCACATGGTAGATGGACAGAACTGACTCCCTTAAGTTTATGGTGTGCATACACACACACACACACACACACACACACACACACACATGCACGCACGCATGCACGCATGCATGTACTCACCCACAAAAAATAAAAATGCAATAGTAAAGTGTTTTTTTTAAAAACAGGATGCAAAAATTAATTTCCCTGACTTGGTTGTTACACACTTTATATTTGTACCCCATAAATATGTACAGATAATGTAATAGTAAAGCAAAGAATGCCCAAGTAAAATCTTTTAAAATGTTTGGAAAGTAAGTCCATCAAAATGGTTTAGCAGTTCTTAGGCAGTATTTCAGCTATGAGTGAGCAAGACTGAATTTCCAAGACTGTCCACAACTGTCACAACCCTCTGATGATAGAATGAGCAGGTCCTGTCTGCTGTAACCAAATCCATCTGCAGTCTGTGAACCGGTAAATTCAAGTTCTGTCAAACTCTTAATATTCATTCTATGTATGCTAAAATGTACTTAATATCTGAACATAAACTGATATTAATATTGATGATTTACTATTCATTAATACAGGAAAATTGATACTAACATCCATTAGTACAGAATTATGTGCAATACTGCAGAAGCTGGTGATAATATTCTGGCTCCCTCTTCTAACATTTCAGATCGTCTTGATGCATTTGTTATGCTTCAGTCATTATCTATTTCCGTTTAATATTTTATATGCTATCATTTTCCAAGATAGTTGCTCTAACAGTATATATTTTGTTTGATATGTTTTTATTATGTTCCATATAAGATCAGTTACTAATTTGTCCTAAATTTTCTTCTTTCCATTACATATATTAGTAGATAATCTCATCAAGTTTATGTCTTCATTGTAATAACTGACTCTCAGAATTCCATAGAATTCTGTTAAATCAGATATAAATCCTTGGACAATAAAATACCAGATACTGGAAATGTAATATATTAATGTCTAGAACATAAGAAACCAGTGATACTACACTTTTGTTAAATAAACATCTTCATGTAGTCTCATACCTTGCTTTCTTGGAATATAAACTGTCTTGCCCTAGTTCCTGCAATCTCTTAATTGCCATGAGAGGAGAGCTTTGCTTTGTCATGTGCTCCCCACCATGAGATTCAACCTCATCTCAGTCCAGCAGCCATGGACTGACCTCTCCAAAACCATGTGATAAAACGTTCCCTCTATATAATGTACTTGTCAGAGCATTTTTATCACAGTGAGGGAGTTAACTAACACACATTTCTTGACATTTTATCCCAATTATCACAACCCAATATATGTATACTTGACTATCGGTCTCTGTTTCCTTGACCTACAAGAACTTGCTTGTGCAAATCTGAAATCCAAAAGTCTAGAGAGCATAAATTTTAGCAGGGGCAATTATGCTGGCTTTCAAACTCATGTCAAAATTGAGGAAAGCAGATAGTATTGATACTGGTAAATTGAATAAGGATAAAGAATCAAGCTAATAAGAGAGTCCAGAACACTAATAATATAAGAACTTGAGTTGCTGGAGGTAGGAGACAGAAGTTTGACAGTATAAGCAAGTATCTGTGGTTGACAGAGTGGATAGGACTAGAGACTTGAGTTTATTTAATCCATTGTTCACTTACCCAAAATTTACCATGTGTCTCCACACTATAGGCACTGAGTGTGCAGATACTGAATAACAGATCCCTGAGCACTGAGAGGGCAATTCAATGTTTAAGATCTCCAATGATTTCATATATGCTTATTAGTACTGCCTATTTTGTCTTACTTATTGATTATTCTGTTAGATAGACCTGTGTTATAAATCACTCAGTTTTACACTTCTTTTATTTAACTTCAACACCTGTTGAAGGTAACTCTTATTTAGCTTCAGCACTTATATAACTTTAATACTCACATTACCCTAGACTTACAAATTATAATGAAGAACAATAAAAGCACACTTTGTGTAGAGAAGAATTATTTTAAGGGAAGAGACAATACTTTGAAACATGTTCAAGCAGTGCATTGTACACATGTTAAAAGTACTGGTATGAGTAAATGTGGGTCAACACTAAGTACCATTTAACCTACTGTTTTTTAGCTTATGACTTCTTGTCAAAACAGACACTGTTTCAAAATTTTGAAATCTATATTGCATATATGTCTTCTCACTTCTTTCTTTGAAATAAGACTATGTGTTTTGGGAAATTAGAGGCATTTTTACAGTGTACCTGTACTAATTACTTTTCTGTTGCTGTGATAAAATACAAATACCAAGGCAACTTAAAGAAAGAAGAGTTTATTTGCCTTATGATTGCAGAGGGATAAGTCTGTCATGGCTGAAACGTGTGGCAGGAGGCCACAGAGCAGAAAGCTGAAGGCACACATAAGCAGGCACAGGGAGCAGTGAGGAGTGGAAGTAAGAATGAGGCTTATGTGCTCTCAGATCCCACCCCCAGTGACATGCTTCTTCCAACGAAGGAGCACCTCCTAAACCACCAACTACAGCCAAGTACTCAAGTACGTGGAGCCCATTTGGGACATTTTTCATCAAATCTCCATAATGCCTTTGCAAATAGAATAATTGCACTTATATAAAAGGAATTTCAAGCTGTTGAAGGTAATATTTTATTGAAAGCATACTAAGTTTTGATGACTCTGCTTATTAGCAACAATAATTACAAAAAAATGTATAACGTACTATCCTGGCATCCCAGATGTTGCAAAGACACAGCTGGTGCTCTCCAATGTCTACAAATCTCTGCTGAGAATGACATTAATTACCTCCCTGTTTGAATTCTTCCTTCTGACCCCTCACTGCCTTCTTTCTCTCATATTAGTTGTTACCCCACATTTTCCTATACATTATAATAAAAGTTCTGTATGGTGTCAAAAAAGAAATTCCCAAGAGATCCTAGAATATTTTAAATCATCAGAGAAAAGTTTGGTTTGGGCATAATTATGAATAAAGTTATTTTTGTGGGGGGGTCTTTTCAAGACAGGGTCTCCTTGTAGCCCCAGCTGTCCTGGAATTCGCTCTGTAGACCAGGCTGGCCTTGAACTCACAAAGATCCGCCTGCCTCTGCCTCTCGAGTGCTAGCATTAAAGGCGTGCACCACCACACCCGGCGAATAAAGTTATTTTTATAATAACATTGACATGTAAACCATGTTTCTTCCATATTTGATTAACAAATCCAATTTGATTACTTAGTCTTCTACTATATTGAACTAGTTTCAAATGTATACATACATAAATATATGATATATTCATGCATACACATATAGCACCAGTTACAAAAATCTCAAGTATGAAAAATGTGATTTATGCACTGTTTTATGTAGTCATTTTTATTTCATGTATGTGTGAGTGTCCGCAGAGGCCAGAATCCCCTGGAGCTGGGGTTTTATTTTATTTTATTTCATGTACGTGTGAGTGTCCGCAGAGGCATCCGATCCCCTGGAGCTGGGGTTGCAGACTGCTGTGAGCTACTGCATGGGTGCTGGGAACTGAACCCAAGTCCTCTGCAAGGGAAGCCACCTAACTACAGAGCAATCTTTCCAGTTCCTTTATTTTTTATGAACATAAATTGAAACATGTACTATGTAGGCATGGTGCCTATGTTCTTTCACTTTATGCAATGCTTCCATGTAACTGCATGCCTCAGTAATTTATTCTCATGTTGATATTCAGTTGTATGGATGCACCACCATTGGTCCAATAACCAGGTAATGGAAATTTGTGTTTTTTCCAATCTTGAGCTGTTATAAATGCCAGTAATGTTTGCATACTCATCTTTCTAAGGAAATTGCTTAACATTTTTCCAAAGTGGATTTACCTTTTTGATTCCTATCAGTGACATCACAAAGTTTACATTATTTCACTTCCTCTCTGGCACTTGGTATTGTTGCTTTTTTTTTTCTTTTTTGTCTTTCTAATGGGTGTGTGGTGATTTATCATCGTTGTATTTGCTTGTGAGAAGACCTTTATTACTTTCCAAGAAAGGAAGTACTCAGCTAGCCATATATATCAATACTCACCCACAAATATTTTTTCATAGACAGATTTACATAGATGCTGACAGATATAGATAATAGTAGCCAACAGTGCATTATAACGAAATGCCTGGTAGGTAATTATAAAGATCAAATGTTAATTTGGCTCACATTTTTGGAGGTTCAAAGTCCACTGTTGGGCAGCTTTTATTGATTTAACATTTGGTAATGTAGTGAACAATTACATGTGGTAGCAATTTGTCAGGAAGGAGTCACATCTCTAAAAGGAGCAGAAGCCAGATGGGCTCTAACTTGTTCCCTCTTTACCAGTCTTTTTGTAAGAACTCAGTGGGTCACAAGCCCCCCCTCTCAAGGACACCTTACTTCCCATCAGCACCAGCCTGGGCACTACGCTTTCAGCACTTGATCCTTTAAGGACATTCACTATCCAAACTATATCAGTAACTGTTAGGAGACAGTTTATATGTGCTTATAAAACAAGAAACAAAAATTAACTTTGCAAAAATATCTTCATTAAATAAATAGTTAAATTTTGTTAGCTGCCTATGAGGCCCTGTTTAGTGAAATAACTCCATTTATTAAGAAATAAAATATTAATATCCAGATTAATTTTAACATTAATAATAAAAAATTAAACATACATAGAAGAAGAGAGGTGAAGTGTGACCCTTGACCTCCACAGTTATGGTCTCTTGACCAGTGTTGCTTTATCTACACCTGCTCTCCCCAAGCCTGCACGTGATTATTCTGAAATAAATCCTAAGCATCAAAAGGTCAAATTTTAATTGAATCATAGCATTCTTGATTTATCATATTGGTATTGACAATAATTATTTTTAAATGCTTAAATTCTTAAATTTCTAGTAATGTTTTCTAAGGTTTCAGTGGCCTTTCCGCTTGACCTGTATACATGTGAAACATTTGCTAGGTGTGCTATTCCAGCATTTACTCAGTATGCAGTGGGAAATCATAACACCTAAATGTAAATAAAACCTCATTAAGTAAGATTGTTTTACTTTATTTCCATACTGTGTATATGGTTTCTTTAATAGCAATGAATAGTCATTAAATTATAAGAACTGCAGGTTTTGCTTAATGAAAGTTGCCACTTAAGTTAACAATATAAGCCATTTGACTTTTTATTTACTATATTATATTTTTTTAAATTACACATTGACTATAATCCTAGGAGTACTTTCTTAATTCTTATTAAAATACTGATCTAAGTTTTCTCACTGGGAAACTCAAGTGCACATCCAGTTTTAATTAAGAATGAGAAAAGAACAAAAGGAACTTTACATCATTAGGCATTCTGATTTTTGCTACTCTAACCCAAAAGACCATAATCATATGAGGTTAGTCTGGTGTAAGAGATGATAACTGTATTAAGGGTTGCTTATAACAAACTATAGTAATTGGGGAAGTAACCTTGACACATTTCAGTCCAACTATGAGTTTCTGTAGTTTATTATATTCCAGACAGTATCCATTACCCAAAATGTAGGACTAAATTAACTTTAATGTTGCACTCTTCACAAGACATTCCATAGCTAGCAATAACATTAAGATAATGCTGTTAAAATAAGAATTTCAATTATAAGCCAGATGAGACTCTGAAAAACATGACAGCCTTAATGAGCAGTAGGAGCTGGTATTCACTTTGATAAGGCACAAGTTATAGATAGAAAGGAAACAAAATACAGCCTGCAGGCTTTTCCTGTTGCATCTTGTCAGCCTCCTTTGATAACAGCTTTGGGTTCAAATTCATTTCTGTTCACTCTGCCAGACTGCTGCTGGGATGATGGTTCTGTTTTCTTTCATTTGATGCTGTAACACCTTTGCTTTCTGTAGTGCTCCATTCTTCCAGATAGCTGAAAGAATGTTTTCTTACTTGCTTTCATTATATCTGTTTTCAGATAGGGAATCACAGTGTTGGTCCATCTTGCAGGTGGGAAAACTGACTCAGTACCCCAATGTTGATACTGGGAGTAGATTCAAGTACTTGAAGGAACACCAAGTGCCTATTCACAGAACTGATTTTTAACTAAGTCAAAAACGTAGTAACTGTGACTCAGATATCTCCTAATTCTTTGCAGTTGTAGCAGGCATGTCCATGTTTTCACTTTAAAGTAGTAGATAGAGCTATTAGAACTCCTAGGACTCGGGCTGGAGAGATGGCCTAGTGGTTAAGAATGCCAACTGCTCTTGCAGAGGACCCGGATTCGATCCCCAGCACCCACATGGCGGCTGAGAACCGTCTTTAACTCCAGTTCCAGGGGAATCCGACACCCTCCTCTGACCTCTGCAGCATTGCACGACATGGGTGCACAGACCTACATGCAGACAGTACATTCATACACATAAAAAATAAATAAATAAAATTTAAAAAAAAGAACTCCTAGGACTAACAAGATCAAAGATTGTCATAGTCACAGAGACCTACCTATTCTGGTTCATTAGGGCTGCTGTAACAAAAATTCCATAAAGTAACTTATAAACACCAAAATTATTTCATGCACATTATGGAACCTGGTAAATCCAAGATCAAGCAGAAGTGTCTGATTAAGGCTTACTTTTTGTTGCTGTGATAAAACACTGAACAAAACCAGCTTGGGATTTATTTCATCTCACAACTATCAGGTCACAATCCCATACAAAAGAAAGTCAGGGCAGGGAATACTGCTTACTGGCTTGCTTCCCCTGTGACATCAGCCATCTTTCTTATATATCCTTGGCCCACCTACCCAGGAATGACATAGCTTACTTTGGACTATGCCCTCCTACATCAACTAGCAATTAAGAAGCTGCCTACAGATAATATCCAAGGGCAGTCTGACAGAAGAAATTCTTCAGTTGAAATTCCCTCTTCCCGAGTGTGTCTAGATTTGTGTCAAGGTGAAAAAAAAACTAACCAGCACAGCCCAACTATCTGATTCATAGATAATACCTTCTACTGTGTACTCAATTGACAGGAAGGACAAACCAGCTCCTCCAGGTCTCTTTTTTATAGGGGAACTAATCTCTAATAACTTTCTTGTGGCTCACTTCTTAATAGTAACACATTGAGGGCAAGGTTTCAACATGGGAATTTTGGTGGGAAAGAAATCTCAGCCCAAAGGCAAAGCTGTCTCTTTTTTTCAGCCCCTAAACATGGAGTCACTCCTGTGGTATCTCTGTTTACTGCACCTTTCCTGAAGTTTGTAAGTCACATACAATGTGTTACAACTGTTTTTCTATTAAACAGACCACACTTAGATGTACATGTACATATATATATACACATACCTGCACATACATACATGCATGTACATACTTGTACACACACACACGCACACACACACACACACACTTGTACACACACACACACAGAATGCCCTCAGTGTTGAGCACACTATTACCCATCCTGAAGCTTTCAGGTAGTTCCATACAAGTAAAGAAGGCAAATAAACCATCCTGCTTATCTGATCTATAATTCATTTAATGTTACTGATTAGCAGCATGTATTTTTTTTTGCCTGTGTTGTAAATTGTTAGGGATTATAGTTTCTGCTTGTCTACTTTGCATTTTTCCATTTCACATTTAAATGGAAGCTTTTCACCTTTTGGCTGTTTTTAAAGAATTAGAATGGTTTTCTACTCCTGGATAACCTGAAGAGGGCATTGATTTTAATCCACACTATATATCACTACTTATTCACCCCTTATATAATTAATGTAAACCTTCTCCCTTAATTCCTTTATACATACATCTCTTATAGAACATTTTCATCCATATTGTTTGCTATAAAGCGTGGCCAATTTTCAAAGTCTTTACTGCAATATGCAATATAATACCCATAATGTTTGTGCTGTCTACTCTTATATTTACTTAATCTATCATCAAAGGGAGCATAGCTGATGCCTTTAAGTGAACAAATCGATTATGTAGCATTATGTTTAGCTTCCACAAGCAGGAGTTTGCTTTTCTCCCCTAAGTACCTTAATTCTGGAAATGAGCATTCCATCTAGAGTCAGAGTGTTCATTTATAAAGTACAAATTAATTTTAGCTTACATAATAGATATTTAAATGGTAGACCCATAGAATAACAGTAAAAATGTATAGGCCATTCCAGTCTATGATGATCTTAAATATAATTGCAATGAGATTGATTTTAAATTACAAATATTATAGTAAATTTTTCAATATGAACTACAGTATTCAAATGTAAAATTGATATTCTTAATATGTTTTCTAATAAATTAAAATATAAGGGTATGTTGTCAGGGTACTTTGTGTTCTAGTTAGCTTTCCATTGCTGTGATGGAAATACTGACCAAAACCAACTTCAGGAGTGTACTATATAGCTTTAGTGTCAACTTGACACATCTGGATTGAGGGAGCCTCAATTGGGGAATTGCCTCCATTGGACTGGCCTATAGCTGTGTCTGTGTGCCATCTTCTTGATTTTGAGTGACATGGGAGAGCCCAGCCCACTATGGGTGGTGCCACCCTGGGCAGATTTTTCTGTATTATGTAAGAAAGCAGGCTGAGCATGGGCTAGAGGAGCAAGCCAGTAAGCAGTGTTCCTCCATGGCCTGTGCTTCAGCTCCTCCAGGTTCTTGCTGTGAGTTCCTGCCTTGGGCTCCCTCAGTGATGAGCTGTGACCCGGGAAATGTAAACTAAATAAACCTTTTCCTCCCCAAGTTGGTATTGGTCAGAGTGTTTTATCACAACTAAAGATAAACTAGTGGTCTCTCTGTTAGGACACTACAACAATTCGCCACCAAGCCTGGCTCAGCATGTTTTCTTATACAACACAGTACCACTTTCCCTGGGGTGGCACTGCCCACAGTGGGCTGGGCCTTACCATATCATACAGCAGTCAAGAAAATGCCCCACAAACCAATCCAATGGAGGCAGTACTTCAATTGAGATTCCAAAACCCAAGTGTGTCAAGTTGACAACTGAAACTATCCAGCACCTTTTTTAATCAATTTTTTTATTGAATTTTACTTACTGATTTTTATTTGTGTGTGTGTGTGTGTATGTGTGTGTGTGTGTATGTGTGTGTGTGTGTGTGTGTGTGTGTGTGTGTGTGTAGGCATGCATGTGCCATAGTGTACATGTGGAGGTCAGATGACCACCTTGTTTTTCAGCACTGTGTATGGCAGCCTAACTTGCCCCCGCGTATCTGGGAATTCCATGTCTACCTCCATCTCTCTCTAGGAACACTAGGGTTACAGAAGCATATCATTTGCTCAGCTAGCATGTTATCCACTGAGCCATCTCCAAAGCCCAACTCTTCATCTTTGTAAATGCAAATACATAATGGATTTCAATAATTTTGCATGTTTTTATTGCTTCTATTTTTGTTTTTTATCCTTCATTATTAGAAACAATAAATCAAGAATTCCAAAGTTTGGAGTAAGAGAGATGGCTCAGTAGTTAAGACCACCAGCCATTCTAGCAGAGGACCTGGGTTTGGTTCCCAGTACCCAAATGGCAGCTAAAAACTATTTGAAACTCCAGTTCCAGGAGATCCAAGGCCCTTTTCTGACCTCTGTGGGCATTGCATGACATAGGTGCACTTACATACATTTAGGCATTTAGGCTATACATTCATGCACATAAAATAAAAATTGCAAATAAAAGACTTTTAAAATAAATTTTAAGAAAAAAATTCAAAAGTAAAGAAAATTCACTAATTTTCATAAGAATCTCTCTTCTTGTCCATTTTTTTTTGTCCTGTTACTATTTCCTAAACTTCTTGTGGCTAAAACTTTGTGCTAATATCTGAACATACATTTTTTTTTGAGACAGGGTCTCACTAAGATTCTAGCTGACGTAGAACTAACTATGTAGACCAGGCTTACCTTGAGCTCATGGAGAGACCTATCTGCCTCTTCTGGTTTAAACTCATGTGCCACATGCCAGATGAGTATACAGATTTATTATCTTCATAGTATATTACTAAGAAAAATAGAAAATAAGTAAGAGGCATCTATATAGTATAGATACTAAACAAAAATGTTACTGCAGGTGGCTGGTCAGATAGCTCAGGGGGCAAGAACTCTCGTTCATCCAGAGGACCCGAGTTTGATTCTCAGCATTCATGTCACAACTGCTGGTAACTCCAGTGTCAAAGGATGTAATACCTTCTCTGGCCTCCACAGGTACTTGTATACAAGTCACACACACACACACACACACACACACACACACACACACATACACCTTTAAGAAATAAAACTGCTATGAGTCGGGTGTGGTGGCGCACGCCTTTAATCCTAGCACTTGGGAGGCAGAGGCAGGCGGATCTTTGTGAGTTCAAGGCCAGCCTGGTCTACAATGTGAGTTCCAGGACAGCTGAGGCCACAGGGAGACCCCGTCTCAAAAAGACCAAAAAAAAAAAAAAAAAAAAAAAAAAAAGACGAAAAACTGCATTTTTGTTATCATTTATCAATTTCAGATGTGAAATATTATTAACTTCAGATTAGTGTTTAAAACTGATTTTTTAATAAATATTCTTTTAGTTCTCATGAATTCTTTTGGTGGAGATTGATTCATATCATTTCTATCATCTTTAAAATAGTCATGTATATATCTCTCATGTAAAAATTACTTTAGAAGTCAAAGAGAGGCATCTAAAGCAAAATGAAATTAAAGCCCAAAATGTAATCTTCTTGCATGTAATGCAAAGAAAATTCAGATTGAAGTCAGAGACCTAATTCAACTTCTACTTCTACTTTTTGCTTATGCAACCTTAACAAAATAAGCATTTCTGAGCTTCCTGTTCCTCATGTATGAAGTGGGAATAAAAAAATTTCCTCCATGCTTGGTGCTCAGTTCTCACTGGTAGTGTTGTTATTGTTATTCTCAAATGTCAAAGTCAATGTATCATAACAAAATATCCAAGTGACTTGCTAGAGCAATAAGGCAAGAAAAGGATATTAAAGGAGTACTAATTGGAAAAGAGGAAGTCAAACTATCCCTATTTGCTGATGATATGATTGTTTACTTAAGAGATGCAAAAAATCCACCAGAAAACTCCTAGAAACGATTAACAGCTTCAGCAAAGTGGCAGGATACAAATTAACCTTAAAAATCAATGGCCTTTCTTTACACCAAGAACAAGCAACTGGAGAAAGAATTCAAAGGACCTTCCCACTCACAATAGCCTCAAAAACAATAAGATACCTAGGAACAAACCTAACCAACGACACACCAAGACCTCTACAAACAAAAATTTTAAACCCTTAAAGAAGAAATTGAGAGAAGACCTCAGAAGATGGAAAAACCTCCCATGCTCATGGATTGGGAAAATTAACATTGTAAAAATGTCCATTTTACCAAAACTCTTGTATAGATTTAACGCAATCCCAATCAAAATCCCCAAGAGTTTCGTCACAGGCGTTGGAACAAAAGTTCTTAAATTCATTTGGAAAAACAAAAGACCCCGAATAGCAAAACAACCCTGAGTGAAAAGAGCTACACAGGGGGATCTCTATACCAGACTTCAAACTATACTACAGGGCTATAGTCATAAAAACAGCCTGGTACTGGCACAAAAATAGACCTGTTGACCAATGGAACAAAACGAAGATCCAAATCTGAGCACATACAATTTCAGCCACCCATATTTGACAAGGGGGCCAGAAGAAGACACATGGAGAAAAGACAGCATCTTCAGCAAGTGATGTTGGCAAAACTGGATCACACTTGTGAAGAATGAAATTACCTCTCGCCCTGTACAAAAGTGAACTCCAGATGGATTAAAGACCTCAAGTAAAACCCAAACTTCTGAAGGTGGTGATAGAAGAAAAAGTTGGCAGCAGACTACAAGACATAGGCATAGGAAAAGACTTCCTAAATCAGACAGCAGGTGCACAAGAATTAAGGTCGACAATTGACAAATGGGACCTCATCAAACTCAAAAGCTTCTGTACATCAAAAGAAACAATCAAGGAAGTGAAGAGAAATCCCACCAGAGTGGGAGGAACCTTCACTGCAGATACATCTGACAAAGCATTGATTTCCAGAATATATAAACTACTCAAAAAACAAGAAAAAAGAAAACAATGACCCACTCAATAGATGGAACAAGAAGCTGAAGAGACTTCACAAGTGAGTGAGGAATTAGAGATGTCTGAGAAACACCTCAAGAAACTGTTCAACATCACTAATCTTAAGGAAATGCAAATGAAAACCACTTTAAGATATCATCTTACTCCAATAAGACTGGCTAGGATCAAGAAAACAAATGACCAGTGCGGAGAGGTTTGGGGAAAGGGAACACTCATCCACTGCTGGTGGGAATGTAAACTCGTCCAGCCACTATGGAAAGCAGTGTGGAGAACCCTTGGAAGACTTGGAATGAACTTGCCACCCGACCCAGCCATACCACTCCTGGGCATGTACCCTCAAGACTTACGCCACCACAGAGATACATGCACGGCCATGTTTATTGCAGCTCTCTTCACAATAGCAAGGAGCTGGAACCAACCTAAATGCCCCTCAACTGACGAGTGGATAGAGAAAATGTGGTACATCTACACAATGGAGTTCTATGCAGCAGTAAAGAAAGACGACATCACGAGCTTTGCAGGAAAATGGCTGGAGCTAGAGGACATCATGCTGAGTGAAGTAACACAGTCCCAGAAAAACAAACGACGCATGGTATCCCTCATCTGTGGATGCTAGTGCCAATTACCCAGTTGTAAGTATTTCTTGTGTGGGGCCCCCTGAGCTTTTGTACAAAGCAGTTGGGCATAATGCATTTTGGAAACAACAACAACAACAACAACAACAGAAAAGACTACATCAAAGAACTGACTGAAACAATGAACTTCTGCTCAAAACAGTCAATTTCCCCATGGAAAATATTGAGAAAGACTAAGAGATGAAAAGCATGTTTGGCAGAATGCATGAGCTCTGGCGGGGTAGAGGAATGGGCGGGAACACGGGTCTAGATTTGTTAAAAATAAATAAATAAATAAATTTATGTGAAAAAAAACAAAATATCCAAGTGAAGATTTACTATCAACCATTTTTATTTATAATTTTAAAATATTGGTTTATTGACTTTGGTCATTATGCATGGAGCCCTGCAATGTACCAGGGGAGAAGAGTGTAAAACAATACACAAACATCTCACATTCTTGTGGGGAGGAAGGAAGATGGAGTACCTTAATTTCAAGTCATTGATTTTAATTAAGAAGCTGTTAGTTGAATGTTGCCATGTCTGTGTAATTACTGTATAAGAGACAGTATAGTTTATAATAAAGATAGGAAATGAAGCAAAATTTAAAATTTAGATATAAATAATTTTTAATTTATTTTTATTTTATGTATTTGAATGTTTGTCTGCATTTACATAGGTACACCTGTGTCATGCAATGCCCACAAATGCAGAAGGTGCCATCAGATCCCCTGGAACTAGAGGTACAGATGGTTGTTACCCACCATGCAGGTGCTGAGAACTGAACCCAGGTCCTCTACAAGAGCAGCTAATGCTTTTAACCACTGAGCCATCTCTCTAGTCCCCAGACCAGATTTTACCTAAAAATTTAGTAAATGAAAAAGTACACATACCAATCTTTAGGGAAAAGATGGGCTTCTCATATCATGGAATTGAGATGCCTAAAGAGCTAGGTGGAAGAGAAAAAAACCCTGAATCTGTTCCAGATATTATATAAGCAAATTATAAAAAGACACAAAATTTCAATATAAAAATCATTATGTTATTAGAACAAAACAAAGGAGAAATATTTCTTAGCTGAGGAGTGGCCAAGTTTATAAACTCAAGTTCAAAATGCAGAAAGGGTTAGGTAAATACTAAAGCTGAGTCTATGAAAATAATCAAACTCTTCCTGATTAAAAAGAGTAACAGAAAGCATGAAAAATATTTTTAATTTGGTCATGGACAAAGGATTCACATCACTAAAATATAACGAGCTTTCCAAATGAAATTTTTAAAAACAATAAAATGATCAACATGAACAGTTCACATAAAAAGAAATGCAAAAAAATCTCTTAACATAGGAAAATATATTCAAATTCGCTCATAATAAAGATAATAATTAAAATTATTTGAAATTGTTTACTATTAGACTTAAAAATCCAGATCTAGCAGGGTCTGAATCCCAGCACTCGGAGGGTCAGGGGCAAATGCATCTCTATGAGGTCAAGGCCAGCCTGGGTCTACACAGTTCCAGGCCAGCTGGGGCTACATGGAGACCCTGTCTCAACTAAGACCAAAAATAAATAAACCCAGATATGACAAGCTACTTGAAATTAAAAAAAAATGGCTCTCAGAGGTGTCCATTTCCTAGCCCTATGACTTCATATGGCAGAGACTGGGCAGATCTGATTAGAGTAAGGATGTATGGGTTAGCATGTGTATAGATTGTCCAGATTACGTGATGGGCCCAATGCAGTCACAAAGTTCTTACCAGTGAAGAAGGAGCCAGAGCAGACTGGTTGGAGTGATGGGAGGAAGGTCAACGTGATGATATTCCTGGCTTCCAGGCTGGGAAGGGCTGGGAGGTAAAAACATGGAGATCCTGAGAAAAAGACAAGGAAATGGCTCTTTTTCTTGGGCCTTTAGAAGTGCCCTACCAGCACTTTAATTTTGGCTGAATGAGATACATTTTAGATTGCTAATTGCCAGAACTATAAGATAATAAATTTCTGACAATTTACCATAGTAATAAGACCTTAGTTATAAGAAAATAGCCTTTTTTCCCATATTGTTCAGAATATAAATTTCGGGCTGGAGAGATGGCCTAGCAGTTAAGAGCACCGACTGCTCTTGCAAAGGACCCAGGTTCGATCCCCAGCACCCACTTGGCGGCTAAGAACAGTCTTTAACTCCAGTTCCAGGGGAATCCAATGCCCTCTTCTGAACTCCGCAGCATTGCAGGACACAGGTGCACAAACCTACATGTAGACAGTACATTTATACACATACAAGAATAAATAAAAAATTTTTTAAAAGAATATAAATTTCATAGCCTCTTTAAAGGCCTGTTTTATTCTTTTTTTACATATGCATTTACTCTCAGGTTCCACAGACTCATCACTGCCTCTGTCAAAAATATAGAAAGATACTCATAAATCTATTGCAGCACTATTTAACGAAATAAAAGAGGACTAGAAAGCACCTAAAATATTGATATGAATATGATATAATGTTCTGTTTTGCAGCCATAAAATAAATATTGCCATATTTTGCTATGGAATGTTCTCAAGCAATATTATGTAGCAGAAGTATCTAGGTGAAAAATTATGTATAGTTTATTATTTGTCTAAAAGTAAGAAAATAAAATGTACATATGTGTGTACATACTTGCTTCTAAAAACATGAACTTTTCCTACTTGTTTTTGTGGTGGTTTGTAGGATTGAAAAGAAAACATCAAGAGTTGTAGCAGAGGTGGAAGGTGTATCTTGGCCTGGGATTATTTAAATGTATTAGAACTATTATATTTAATTCATTTGTGAAGGCAAAATAAAATGCCAAAACAGAAAGTTAAAACTAATATGGGAATAGATATGAATATGAATGAGCCTAAGAATCTTCTGATTTATAGGAAACATATCAATTTTGGTTGATAAAGGATGGAATTCTTTAACAAGTATTTATTCTGAAACAGGGCATTATCACATAAGCGAATCAAGTAATGTACAAGTATACTACAAGGGAGGTGATAGTACTGGTTTCTTTTTCTCATCACCGTGATATAATATCTGACAGAAATGTGTGGGGAAATACTTATTTTGGCTTAGAGTGTCAAACGGTCAATCTATGTTCACTTGACTCCGTTTCCAAGCCCATTATGGGGCTGAATACTGTGGCATTGGGAGCATATGTTGTAGGCTATTCTTCACTTTTTTTGTGGCTAGAAAGCAGAAAGATAGGGTATACAAAGGGACCAGGGAGACACGTTGCCCCAAGAGCATATCCCCAGTGACCTATATCCATCTACCAATCAAACCACCATATTCCCAGTTCATCAAGGTATTAATCCATTGATTATGTCTGAATCCTTATGATCTAATAGCCTCTGAAAATTCTCTAATAGACACCTAGAAATATCTCTTACTTAAGAATTCCTAGGCAGCTCTTTTTTTTAACTTTTCTTTTTGTTTGTTGACAATTTTGTACATGTATAATGTATATTCTGATTACTATAACATTCCTTCTGGTATCTCCCTCCCACCCCTATTACAGCCTTTTGGGGGTGTTTTGTTTTTGGTTTTGTTTTGTTTTGTTGTAAGACAGGATCTTCCTGTAGTCCCAGCTGTCCTGGAACTCACTATGTAGACCAGGTTGGCCTTGAACTCACAGAGATCTGCCTGCCTCTGCCTCCTGAGTGCTGGGATTAAAGGCCTGTGCCACCACACCTGGCAAGTTTTTTAATCATCATTGTTGTTTTTATGTGACCCATTAAGTTTAACCTTGATAATCTGTGTAACCTAAATTTGGAACTATCCATTAGAGCCTCCTGGGCTCTTTAGTGTGGCTACAACTGAAGAGACTGACTGTCCCAGTCTTAAAATCTATCAATAACCAGTAGTTCATCAGAAAGGGATGGGACCTCATTAGCCATTCCCTTTTCCATAATTGACCATTAATTGGCCCATTGCAGTCAGTCACAGCTGCCATGAGTTCATGATGGCATTGATTGTGCCATGCCAAGAAGTGAGCATTTTACAGCCCTTCTCCCAATCTTCTCACACTCACATTCTTTGCACTCCTTTTCTGCAGTGCTCCCTAAGCCTTAGGGAGGGTAGTATAATGTCCTATGTAGGGCTGAGTTCACAATCATCACTTTTGGCAGCCAAGTATATCTCTTAGCCCTTAACATTTGACTTCAAAGCTCATGTCCATTTCATGATACAGATTGAATTCAAGAGAGCTCATAATTAATCTTAACAGTTTCAATCATTATTTTTTAAAGTCTACATTTAGTCTCATCTGAGGCTCAAGTCAAGCTGTTAGCTGTGAAATCTTATAAAAATTAAAAACCAATTTACATACTTCCAACATACAGTGGTATAAAGGATATATCTCCAGAATGAAGGAATGTGGAGAATAGCACATTAAGAGTGTTGCCTCTGGTAGATCAACCATGCTTCCATGGATTGCCACATACATAATAGTATATGGACAACACATATTGGAATCAGTGTATATAAGGAAAAAAAAGAGTTGGGTAGGAAAAGAGAGTGGACCTGGAAGGAGTTGGGGGTAAGGGGTAAAGATGATGAAAATACATTGCATGAATTCCCAAAGTTTAAATAAATAAATAAAATAAATAAATAATTTATTAATTATTAATTTATATTTAATATATATAATTTAATATATATAATTTAATTATATATAATTAAATAAAATAAATAAAAAAATTTTATTATTTTTTTTAATTTTTTTATGCGTATGAGTGTACTGCATGTAGGTTGGTACACCCATGTCGTGCAATGCCACGGAGGTCAGAAGAGGGTGTTGATTCCCCTGGAACTGGAGTTAAAGATGGTTCTCAGCTGCCATGTGGGTGCTGGGGATCGAACCCAGGTCCTCTGCAAGAGCAGTCAGCCCTCTTAACCGCTAGGCCATCTCTCCAGCCCCTAAAAATTTTTAAAATAACAAATATAAGCCTTTTCTCATATGAGGATAAAAGGTAGAAAGGGGTTGATAATAGAGAGATGGAAGAAGAATAGGAGAAAGGAAGGGGAAGGCAATGAAGAGTATAGCAGGTCAGTATGATTGAAGTATATTCAATGCATGTATGCAAAAAGAAGCTTCTCTATGAGTGTTGAGCTACACTAATCTATGTGTATAAGGATGTCATTAGGTGTCAATGTAATACTATGGCCATTTAGCAAAATAACAATAGTGGGTTCTGTCCAAGGGCCTGTGACCTATCCAACTATAGGTTCTTGGCCCTGATAATGGTGATCCAGGTGTCATCTTGTGGAGCAGGCCTTAAATCCAGTCAGAAAATGGTAGGTTCCGTGACATTCCTGCCACTATTGAACCAATAAGCATATTTTGCCAGCCTGGTTGGTTTTTACTTAAGATGGTGACCTCTGATTGCATCTATTTTCCCCTTCCATTGACATTTCATTTCTTTATGGCCAAATAATATTCCATTGTGTATATAGACCACATCTTCTTTATCTGTCTGTTGATAGGTTGCTGGACTGATTCTATAATTTGAACTGATTCTATCTGGTTATTATGATTAGTTCCACAATATTCATGGATTTGCAGCTATCTCTCCCTGTGGTAAGCTTCCCTGGTTTCTTTGGGGAATGAACTCAGAAAGGGAACTGGCAGGATCATTCCATTTTAAATGTTTTTGAGGAGCCACTATCCTAATTTCCATCCATTCCAATCTTCAGTGAAAGAGAGTTGTTTTTCCCCTGAGTCCTTGCCATAATTTGTTGTTGCTTGTTTTCTTGATGATAGCCATTCTGCCTAGGGGAGATTTTTGGCTTATATTTCCCTAATGGCTAAGGATTCTAAACATTTTCTCCATATATTTATTGGCCATTTCTACCTCTTCATTTGAAAAGTCTCTCTTCATTTCCATTCCCATTTATTGATTGGATTATCTGCTCTAATACTTAATTTTTTGAGTTCTTACATTTTCTCGGTATTAAATCCCTTAGTTGGATATTTGGCAGACATTTCCTCCTGTCCTTTGTGTCCTCACTCTAGTATTGTTTTCTTTTCTGTGAATAATCTTTTAAATTTGATGCAGTTCTTTTTTGTTACTTCCTGTTTTCATTTCCTGAGCTCCTGGCGTCCTACCGAGACAGTCATTATGATACAGGGGAATTAGGGATTCCTCTTGGGGTTCTTCATTTGATTAATGAATGAATTTAAGAATGGGGGCTGGAGAGATGGCCTAGCGGTTAAGTGCGCCGACCGCTCTTACAGAGGACCCGGGTTCGATCCCCAGCACCCACATGGCGGCAGAGAACCGTCTGAGACTCCAGTTCCAGGAGAACTCCAGTTCCAGGGGAATCCAACACCCTCTTCTGACCTCCGCGGCATTGCATGACACGGGTGCACAGACCTGCATACAGACAGTACATTCATACACATACAGAAATAAATAAAAAATTAAAAAAAAATTTAAAGAATGGACTCAAACATAAGTTTAAGGACACTATGTTTAGAGTTGATGAATAAATTGTCAGCACACATAAGCTGTAAGTCACAATGGCTGCCGAGAAGATGAGTTAGGACTCAGAAAGATAGACAGACCCAGTTGAACCTCATGGCTGCCTGGTTTGTAGTGACTGTGCTTGGAGGATGGGAATTCTGGGAGGGAAAAAGTACAATATTTCATTAAAGGAATAAGTATTCCATCTATCTCCTTGGCATGCTGTAATGGGAGCTTGTCTTCCTAGAGGTGGTCCCACATTGCTGAGGGCTGGTCCCTAGCCATGGCATTGACTCTGTCCAACTGAGTTGTTAGGTCTACACCCAGACAGAGAATCTAGTCCCTTGACCAGTTTTCTCTTAATGTGCCTCTACCTATGCTCTAACAATTGCCCATGCCTAGATCTTCAAGTATTTCCTCCATGTTCTCTTCTGATCGTTTGAAAGCTGTAGGTCTGATATTGAGGTTTATTTGTTTTAGTTGTTTATGTGTGTGGTGTATGTAGATGTGGTCACCTATACATGCATGTGCGGAGACCAGAGGTAGACACTGATTGTCTTCCACCATCTCCACCATATTTGTGTGAGGATCTCCACCATATTTGTGTGAGGCAGGTTCTCTCATGGAAACT
Source organism: Rhizomys pruinosus (assembly GCA_009823505.1). Classification (NCBI taxonomy): domain Eukaryota; kingdom Metazoa; phylum Chordata; class Mammalia; order Rodentia; family Spalacidae; genus Rhizomys; species Rhizomys pruinosus. The sequence continues at coordinate 4,232,452 of VZQC01000410.1, forward strand.
GGAGCTCTTCATTTTGGCTAGACTGGCTATCCACCAAGTGTCCAGGATCTACTGTCTCTGCTTTATCCCAGTATTTAGGTTACGGGCAGGTGCCACTATGCAGAACTTGTTACATGGGTGCTGGTGATCCAAACTCAGATCCTGGTATTTCTGCTGCAGACACTTTGCTCACTGAGCTATCTCCTCATCCCCTTGGGTTGATTTTTGTTCAAGGTGAGAAATACAGATATAGTGTATGTATGTGTGTGTGTATGTGTGTGTGTGTGTGTGTGTGTGTGTGTATTCTTGATTATTCCTACCTAGATAGTGAAATAAATAAAAGTAAAAGATGAAACCAGAATTGCATATTACATTTACTATTCTGGAGATCCCTTTTTGACTATGGCCAAGTCATGTGCATTTCGCACCACCAAAACATCCATAGTCCCCCTACACTGATACAGACATTACCACATTACTACATTATATGTGATATACTTTTAAAGGAGTTGCCATAGATTTTATATTATATCGTGTGGTTAGTAAGACTGAGTTTTCAGTGAATGCTAATTTTGTCTATGAATAGATATAGAAATGATATATTTATGCAAATTAATGTTAATAATTTTTTTGTACTCATACTGTCCAACCTCTGAAATGTTTATGTCTGTTATTTTTATCATCAGTCATAGTAGTAGATAACACTTTCTGCACTTAGAAAACTATTATTTGATGTATCAGTAGATTCAATAGATAGAATATTTTACAGGTAGGATTCATAAATTCCAGCATGTCTAGGTGTCAAAAAAGACATGTACATCTTATAACTGTACAAATAATTTCAATCATAGATTTCATAACATTAAAATAATATAGTTCATAAATTGTAAATGCATTGATAGCATTAAATTACATATGTGTGAACTATTACCCAGTCATGTGTACCATTCAGCCTAAACAACTACAAATTTTAGTCTTAACTGAGGAAAACTTATCTGTTTTCCCTCCACACATTCTTTAAATATATTAGTAGTTTTATTTTATTAATAATAATAAAAGAGAAAGTAAAGATATTGTCCTGACTGTATTGTCAGAAGCCCAAATAAAAGTTATTATTTTAAAAGAATGTTTAGAGTGTTTACCTACACTCTACATGCATGTGTGCCATCTGCATGAAGCAGACCACAGAGGCCAGAGCAGGGCATGGGATAAAATTCCATAAAACCAAAAGATTTACTACACTTTTATAAATTGAACCATTCTGGTTTTCATAATGGCTAGTGAGCATGAGATTGGTAAAGGGGTAAGAATAAATCTGGAAGCCACCTCTGCCACTTGATAATGGGGTGCCATGGGGTGAATTTGCCCATTTTCTCTGTCTAGAAAATGACTATAGGACCTGCTCTCTGTGATTTTTTTCTAAACCTGGAATGAAATCCATAGATAGAAACTGTTGGTATTATTCATGATATATTACTTACTTTCCATTATAAAATTTTCTCTTGAAAACTTTTGTATCTTAATTCTTATGCACAAATTTTTATATTAATTCATTTTTATCTCACTAAGGAGAGTATACAGAAGAGTACATTCTATTTTTATAACTCTTCAATTTTTAATAGTATCAGTAACAATATATTTATATATTTCATTTTAAACATTCACTTTCATTTTATGTATGTGTGCCTGATAGCATATATATGCACCCTGTTTTTGCAGGTGCCTGAGAGGCCAGAAGAAAATGTCAGATCCTTTGGAATTTGAGTCAAAGGCAGTTGTGATATGCCATGTGGAAGCTGGGAACAAAACCCAGGTCCTTTGCAAGAACAGCCAGTGCTCTAACCACTGGCATGTCTCTCCAGCACCAGTATTACACTTTTAAAATGTTCCTTTCTGCCATTTCAACAGCATAGTGATACAGGATTTATACTATTCTCCTCATCTCATAAATTAATAAATAAGAACTTACCAATTCCAAAAATCAGTGCTGAATGTATTGTATTGTTTATACAGAGGCAGATGTGGGTAGTTGGATTCAATACGTTCTTGAGAAAATTGGGGACTTTAAATGCATTTCTGTTCCAATTCACATTTATCTTTGAACCAGGCTCCTTCAGCTTGGTTCTGCTGACATTGTGGACTAGGGACTCTTTGCTATGGAGAGGTATCTATAGGTCTGGTCTTACTATCTGTCCATATCAATAGTATGCCTGCTCCTGATGTGACAATCTAAAATACCTCCTACACACATTGCCTGATATATGAACAAATGAATAAGAAGAAATTGTGGCCAGTCTTAGATTAGAGTATAATAAAGCCTTAATTGGCTAGGATCAGATTACTGCTACGTTTTTTATAAAAATGTGAAAGTAATTTTTCTCCTGATATTGTCACTAAATATTTTATTCAATGGGATTTTCTAATTGTGAACATGTGAACTTGACCTGATAGAGTGTTTTGTTTTGTTTTGATTTGTTTCACTTTGCTATGCTTCATTTGTTGTTTTTGTTTATTTGTTTTGTTTGAGAATCTCATTCTATAGTCCAGCAGTCCAAAACTATATAGTCCAGTCAGACCTCAAACTTAGAGTAATCTTCCTGCTTCTACCTCCCAGTGGTGGCTGGGAGCCACCACTCTTAGATACATGATAAAATTCACAGAATATAAAAATGTAAACTTTACACAAGGTAAAGAAAAATATTCATATCCCATATAATTTATTACAATGACTTGTTTAATGTATACTTCCCACAATATACTGTTAAGGGCTGTGTAGATGGTACAGACAGTAAAGTTCTTGTCCCTCAAACATGAAGTCTGAAGTTCAAATCCCCAGCACCCATGTGTGAAACCAGTGTAGTTGTGCACACCCGTAATGCCAACCCTGGAGAGGAGGAGATGGGAGACTCTCTGGGTCTGCTGGTCAGCTTCAAGTTCAGTGAGAGCTGTGTAATAAAAATAATAATAAGGGGCTGAAGAGATGGCTCAGCAGTTAAGAGCACCGACTGGTCTTGCAGGGGACTCGGGTTCGATTCCCAGCACCCACATGGTGGCTAAAAACCATCCTTAACTCCAGTTCCAGGGGAATCCAACACCCTCTTCTGACCTCTGAAGCATTGCACGACAAGGGTGCACCAACCTACATGCAGACAGTACATTAATACACATAAAAACATAAAAAAGACCAAAAAAAATAATAATAATGTGAAGAATGATTTAGAAAGACACAGGACCTCAATGTCTGGCTTACACACACACGCACACACATATACACATGTGCATGCTAACATAAAAGCACAAAAAAGTTTAAAAATTATAATCCATATCAAATAATTACTAAATTCTTAATAAATATGCTTGTGTTTGGGAATGTTATTATTTGGATTTGTTTTCACAAGTACTGCTTACATTTTAGGAGGTCTTTTTTGCTAGTACTTCTAGCCTCACTCTTTAGATAGCATATTTTCTTCCTTTCAAAATCAGGGTTCATGTCTCTGGAGAGTGATTAAGAGTACAGGCTGCTCTTGCAGAGGACCTGGGTTCCATTTCCAGCACCCACACAGTGGCTAACAGCTGCCCATAACTCCAGTCTCAGGGAATCTGGTGCCCTCTTCTGACCCCTGTGGGTACTGCATGACATGGGTATACTTACATACATGCAGGCAATACACTCATAAAATTTAAAGTAATAAATAATTTTTTTAAAAAAATCAGAGTATTGAGGAATGGAAGATAGCTCAGTGGTTAAGGACAGTTACTACAGCTGAAGAGGTGGTTCAGAGGTTAACAGCATTGATTGCTCTTGCAGAGGATCTGAGTTTGATTCCCAGCACCACATGGTGGCTAACAATCATCTGTAACTCCAATTCCAGGCAATCTGATGCCCTCTTCTGATATCCTGAGGCATTGCATGACACACAGGTGTATTTACATGCATGCAGGCAATAGACTCATATACATAAAATAGAAATAATAAATAAAATACTTTAACAAAACAGTTGCTACATAATCATGAGTACCAGAGTTTGGATTCTAGTACCCATGTGCCAAGCCAGGAGACCCATGAACACTTAGAACTGCAGCTCCAAGAAAACCAATACTCTCTTCTAGCTTCTGAATGCCCATAAGCACACCCTGCCCCCCTACACCATAAGCGTACACTTACATACATACATACATACATACATACATACATGCATACATAAAATTTTATTATGTATTTTATGTACATACATAAAATAAATCATTAAATTTTTAAAGCGATATGAATGAAATTTTTCATGTTCATTGGTACTGAAATTTAAATGAAAAATAAGTTGTGACTATTTTTAAATACCCATAAAAAGCCTGTCTTGGTGATTTTTAAATAATCTATGGTTTAATTATATCATTTGTTAGGGCATATCTTCCTGTTATATAATTATCCTGGATTGAAAGAAAGATAAATATGTTGAGTTATCATTAGTATAATTAAGCCACTGAATTTTAAGCACCTTTCCCTTGAAAAGAAAACTTGCATCATTTAATATATTGTCAGACACTTTTAATTACCTTTGCATAAAGGAGATGTGTGTGTGTGTGTGTGTGTGTGTGTGTGTATCACATGTGGTTATAATACATTACAAGAACAAAGAGAGAACAGCAGTTAATATTTTTCTTCTCTTTACCTGAAAGTTTCTCAAGCTCTAAATACTGCCAGCAAAGCATGAAAATGATCTGTAATTCAAGAGTAAATCATACAAGGCATAGTTTGTTGTATTTTTAACTACAGAAGGCTGGTCAATAGCTGTACTCAATTTTCTGCAGTTTCCCCATGGAAAGCTCAGTTTGTTAGCTTTAGGATAGGCTCAGCCAATGGATTCGTTTTGACTAAGAGAAATGATCCACAGGAGATCCCCTGAGGAGGGAAGTCCTGAGAAAACCCAGGCAGCCTTTCATGCTGCATAACACAACTAGGAAGTAAGACTCTGACCTATTTGAGGTAGAGGTTCAAAGACCTAGCTGTTGGAGCTCTTTTTAAAAAAATCAATTCACATTATCAAAAGCAAGCTGAAAATGATAGCAAAAGGCTTATTTCATTAAAAAAATCTTTTCTTCTATTATAATAATACATTTTATGAAGTGTTTGAAATTGGCCTGGAATAATATTAAAACACACATTAAAGGTTACAGTGATTACACTTTGTAAGTTTGCCTATTGTTTGGCAAACCTCTGGCATCTCCAAGTGAGCAGTCTGAGAGGCGGGTAAACACATGGACTGGAGGTGAAACAGTGCTAGAATGTCATTAGAGCTGCACGACCTGATTCTGCCACTGGAGATTCATGTGCACCTGTTGATGAGTCACAAAAACCATAAACAACTTCTCCCTGTTAAGAATTGGTGGCAATTAAATTCTCCATTTGGAAAAGCAGAATTGAAGAGTGATGTCTTTTTTTGATTCATTAGGATATTTTTCATTATTACTATATTCTTATTTACCTGCCAAAATGCATTGAAATGTACATATAAATGAAAGAAGCAAAATAAAAATATATTTGTTGCTGTTGGGAAATGACAATGCTTTTCTATGCTGTGTTTATGTGTTTGAAAGAGTATTATCAAAGCAAACTTTGGGCTCAGACACGCTTGGATATAAATAGTAGTTTTTCTCTAATGTAGTAATTGACTTGGGGAGGTGAATTCAGTTCCTTGAACTTTGTTCTATTAAAAGCAGGTACATCAATGTCTACCTCTAGATGTTAGAAGGGTCAAGTGTATCTAGAACAAAGAAACAAGCAATAGACTTAGCTGTCACCCTGAGAAGATGGTTTAGCAGAAGCTTGGCCATAGGGGTCTTTTCTTCTTCTTCTAAAAGCACTAATTTCCAGTCCTCTAGGATCATAATAGTGAAAGAACATCCAAATTCCATATGAAAGAAACAAAACATTGTGGCATCCATTCATTTACTAAAGCTTCTGGAGGACTCATTGCCTATGAGAAACCTCTGACATGAACTTCGGGCTCATGAGGTTAGTTCCCAATGCACCTTTGTATCTTGCATCTTTATCTTTACTGGTGGCAGTGCTGGAGAAGGAACCCAGGACCTCAGCCATGCCAGGTAGGAACCCAGGACCTCAGGCATGTCAGGTAGGAACCCAGGACCTCAGGCGTGCCAGGTAGGAATCCAGAACCTCAGGTGTCCTAAGTAGGCACTCCACCACTGAACCATCTCCCAGGCTCAGTAAGTAGCTTTTCATATGCTCATATGCCCCTCCCATTTTTATATTTTCTTTGGTGAGGTGTCTGTTAAGGTCTTTGGCCCATTATTTTCTTGCTGTTCAGTTTCAGAAGCTCATTTCATGTTTAGATGACAGTTCTGTGCCATATATCTTTTGTATAAGTTTTTCAGTATGTGGCTTTTTTCTCATTCTTTTAAGATTGATATTCATCCTGAAGGAGCTTTTGTTTTAATCAAGCCTGGTTTATCAGGTCCTTTCCTGGAGCAATCAATCCTTAGGTCCTTAGTGTTGTATCTGTATGGAGCAGCTGCCTAGGTTTCCTCCTAGTGCTATCTTTACGGGTTCTGTAAATTTGAATTTTATATTTATGTCTATAATCAATTGTGAATTAAGTTTAATGCAAGGTATCCTCCCATCTTTAATGGCTACTTAGTGCCCCATAGTATTGTATTTACCTAGACCTCCTTTGATATGCAGTAGGCCTTTTTTCTGGATTCTAGTTATTTTGAACTACCCTGCCATCAGCATCGTTACCCAGGCCCCCATATTAACCTTCACTTCCATCCTCTCTTAAGTCATGTCATCTCCTAAAACGCTATGTATTTTTCTTATTTGTTTCATTGTCAGTACTGCTCCTGCCCCATATAAGCTAACTCCAAAAGGTAGAAATTTTGCTTTTGTTTGTTCCCTGATGTAATCTCACATATTAGAATAAATGAGGGCCTGGAGAGATGGCCTAGCGGTTAAGAGCGCTGACTGCTCTTGCAGAGAACCCCGGTTCGATCCCCAGCACCCACATGGCGGCTGAGAACCGTCTGTAACTCCAATTCCAGGAGAACTCCAGTTTCAGGGGAATCCGACACCCTCTTCTGACCTCCACGGCATTGCACGACACAGGTGCACAAACCTACATACAGACAGTACATTCATACAAATAAAAAAATAAATAAATAAAAATTTAAAAAGAATAAATGAATGAATTTTCCACCTGTATAAGTCACTAGAGAAAAATCACAAATGTGGAATTGCTGTTTTAAGAAATTTCTATAAATTTGACAGAGTTTGCAGAATTTTTTGTAGAGCAGAGTATCTTAACCTTGGCTGTCTTAACAGTTTGTTCTCAGTCTCCTTTGTTGCAAAGCAGTGCACACAGTAGGCTATTTAGTAGCGTTCCTGGCCTCTAACCACTAGATACTTTGAACATCCCCAGGTATGAGAGCCAAAATAGTCTCCAGACAATTCAAAATGTCCACTTAAGTGCTAAGACCTCTTCAATCAATTGTGCTGGCAGTTTTTTCTACACAACCTTGCAAATACCATGTTTTATCAGTTTGCTCTTTGAAATCTGGTGGTAAAAAGTAGTATCTCATAGCTTTAGCTTTCCTATGAATTTACATTCTGATATAACTTTTGTTTGCTGTAACACAAAACATATACTTGCTATATAACAAATCCCCACACTGTATACTGTAATGATGACTATAAGTTTCAGATTCTGTTGTAGAGGGAAAGGGATAGAATGCAGGTATTAAATCCACAATAACTGGGGGAAATATCTTTGCTCTTATTTTTCTTTGTTAAAATATCTAAGTATTTATAAATCATTTTTATCTTCAGACTACTGTATATTCAGAGGCTGAATCTTCCCTGAAATGAAATAATTTATCTTTGAATAATGAATAAAAATTGGAGTAAAGACTTGGATTTGAATGTAGGCTTTCCTAATTACTAGTTGTGTTACCTCGGGGAAGTCACATAAACTCTGAGCTGCAATTTGCTCATCTGAAAATTGTGAATAATAACATTTGCTCTCCTACATCACTGAATTATTGCAAGAATTATTTTTCAACTGCAAACCCTCTCGCAATTGCAAGGGCTTATGATAATTATTATGAAGATTTTATGACCCTCTGCTTCATCTCATGACTGAGTGTCCCAAGAGTTTCTCTCTTCTTGGAGCTTTTACAATCTACCCAAACTGTTCTCATTCATTTATTTATTAAATACAGACATTTTGTGACCTGATCATATCCTTAACTCTCTAGCCTTAAATCATTACACTGCAGTTTTTCTCATAAGTGCATATTCCAGATAGACTCATCATCTATTCATTCATTTCGTATCCATTAAAAATCAACATTACTATCTCTGAAACTGTTTTCCTTCCCAGTAGCCCCATTTTTCCAATGTCATAAGGGTAGCAACCTTATAGTCATCTACTTGGTTTCTAATCTCTACCCCTGGATGCTCAGTAGCTAAAACACACTTAGCATGCTAGAGCTCCACCTTCTACACCTCCCTCCCACTTGTTCTGGGATCCTCTGTTGGTGGTCAAATCTAAATTTTTTGGTATTTTCGAGACTGGGCCTCCCTTTAAGTCCCAGGTGGCCTGGAGCTCACTCTGTAGACCAGGCTGGGCTTGAACTCACAGAGATCCACCTGCTTCTGCCTCCCGAGTGCTAGGATTAAAGGTGTGCATGCAAAAAATCCAAATTATTAAGAGCAATGAGAAGACCCAGGTTTGGTTCCCAGGATCCACTTGGCAGCTAACAGTCATCTATAACTCCAGTTCTAGGGGATCCAGTATCCTTTTCTGTACTCCATTGACATTGCATGACATGTGTGTGCCTCCACACATGAAGTCAATATGCTCATACACATAAAATAAAAAATATAATAAATAATATTTTAAAAGATGGGCTAGGGGTGGTCCATGGACCACCCTTTGTCTGCCTTCCTAATGTGGCTACATTTAATACTTTCATCCTCATTTTTCTACTTTTCACTATTAACTTGGCTCAATTATTGGCTTTTGAAGTACCTGGCTGAACCTTGCTTATTGGAATACAGGCTGTGAACCCTTCCCCCACCTTAGAGATACTGTGAACCTGTTTTTTAATTTCTTACTTTATAATTTGCTATTTTATGGCTTGGTGTACTTATTTATACTGCTTTTGGAATTGAGAAGATAGGATATTGAAATCTTATCAGAGCACTGTGATTTTGTCTTTTAAATTTAGTTACATTTCCTTATTTCAAAAATCTTTTCCAGTCTTTCATTCTTCCACTGACTACAGCCTTGGTTAAAAGAGTCAGCATCATTACAAGTGTATTAGTCACTTTTCTGTTGCTGTGATAAAACACTATGACCAGGGCAGCTTATAGAAGGAAGAGTTTATTTGACTTACCATTCCAGAGAAACCAGAGTCCATAATGGCAGGGGAGGCATGCTGCAAGAGGTGGCCAGTGCAGAAAGCCAGTCGCCACATCTTCAGGCAGGCCCAGGAAGCAGACAGAGACCAGAAACCTGGCAAGGCTTAAGAACTCTTAAAGCCTGCTCCAGTGACATGCTTCCTCCAGTAAGGCCACACCCGCTGAGACTGCCCAAAATGATGCCACCCACTGGGGATAAAATGGCCAGATATTTGGAGCCTGTGGAGGACATTCTCATTCAAATCACAGTAGTTTTCTTTTTTTCCTGGCGGCAGTTCTATAAGTCATGAAATGCTCAATGCATGTATCTTACAGAATTCACCCGACACTGTCCAATCTCTGTTTTTTCCTCCCAACTTCACTTTAAGGGAAGGAAGAGTCATATTTATTAATTTAACCAATTTCTTGTTTCAATTTAATTATTTCATTTAATTTTTAAATTAAGAAAATGAAAGCATTAGTCTAATAAATTTAGCCTTATTTATTGTGCCCTTGTGATAATTAGCAAGGAAATATAAGTACTTTGTTTTCCACAAAAGACAATTACCCTATATATTACTTTTATTAAGTTCTATAACATGAAGTGAATCATTTTTCATCTTTTTTCTTACTAATGAAAAAAATTGAATCTGTGCTTTAAGTAAAAAATACAGACACATGAAAAAACAAACATTGGTTAATGACTTGGTGCCATTAAACTAAATGAAGACAACAACACAGGAATTAACCAAAGTTAACACATTGTCAACCATGGACAGAAGAACATTTTCAGAGCAGTTAAATGAAAGAAATAATTTGTTCAACCAGGAATATTTATGCTGTTTTTCTTTCAGTTTTAGAGCTACAAAATTAATATGTGAAGGCCATTCTCTCATGTCTTAAGCCTAAAAAGTGGACTGGTTTCTTTGGAATACCCATTTATCACTAAGGGTGTTTTTCTAAGTTAGTTAACTTTTTTATTTTTACTTCTTATGTGTATGAGTGTATTGCCTGCATGTAGGTAGGTGCACCCACATCATGCAATGCTGCGGAGGGCATCAGATTCCCCTGAAACTGGGTTTAAAGGTGGTTCTTTGTCACCATGTGGGTGCTGGGAATTGAACCCAGGTCCTCTGCAGTCAGTGCTCTTAACCGCTGAGCCATCTCTTCAGCCCCAAGTTAGTTAACTTTTATGAAGTATTGCTAAAGAGTGTGTAGTCACAGTTCCTAGAGTAATATGGCAGAAATTATATATATATATATATATATATATATATGGATAATATAGGAAGATTGGAATTAAAAATAAAAGTTCCTCAGTAATTTTGTAGATTGGCCTTCTTACAGTATGTGTGTATGTCTATCTACCTATCTAAATATCTATCTTATCTATCTGCACAAACAGGTGCATCCAATGTATGTTTGATTCTTAACTCCTCTGTAACATAACTATAGTAATTAAAAATCTAGTTGATGAAAGGATTAAGTGCATTTATTATGGATCCTGGCACTTAGTGGTCAGTACATTGGAGTAATAGGCCGTTTTGTTGAGAAATGATTCAACGAGAATATCACTGACATTGGAGTTATTCATACCTGAATTCACGTTCCAGATCTGTCACCTTAGAGCAGGCTGATCTGGGGTACTTAAAGATAGATAGTAGCAGTCTTTTAAGGTTGTGCCAAGTATTAATGAGGTCATATGTACAATAAGCAATGGCAATTATTTATGTTATTCCACTGCTAAGTATATATTTCTCTATATGTCTGTCTTTGAATGATGTCAGAGAGGCCTCTGGACTGTAGATTGACTTTAAAACTAGTGATGCTTAAGTTTAAGTTTCTTCGTTTGTATAGTTCTCTTCCAAACTGGTATTCAAAATGATAGTCCTAATTTCTTATTTTTCTTCTGAAGACCTCCAGAATTCAAAGAAGTTTCAGGATCTACAACACTTGGATCTAAGTTATGCTACCTGAAGATTGTTTTGCTTTTGTAAAATGAAATTTTCAGAGAATATTAATAAGGAAAAACAAAAAGTTATGTCATCTGACAAACATATTGTCATAAATATTTTCATTAAGATGCTATTTTAAATCCAAATCTTATAAATTCCAGTGTACATTAAAAATTATGGCATTCTGAGGAATAAAAACTAGAAATAACATGAATACAGTAGGCAAACTCAAAGAACTGTAACTATTGATATAGAGTTGTCTAATTTTGTGTACTCAATATTTTCTAATATGCTTTTGAAAGAAGTAAAAATGACCTACTTAAAAGATGGAATAAAGAACTGAATAAAGTCTTCATCAGTGAGGAATTAAAGATGGCTGAGAAACATCTTAAAAAGTGTTCATCATCATTAATAATTAAGGAAATGCAAATTAAAACCACTCTCAGATATCATCTCACTCCAATATGACTAGCTAAGATCAAGAAAACAAAAGACAACAGATGCTGGAGGGGTTGTGGGGAAAGGGGAATACTCATCCACTGCCGGTGGGAATGTAAACTTGTACAACCACTATGGAAAGCAGGGTGGAGAACCCTTAAAATATTCGGAATGAGCTTACCATCTGACCCAATCATACCACTCCTGGGTATATACCCCAAAGACTCATCATACCACAAAGATATATGTATATCCATGTTTATTGCAGCTCTCTTCACAATAGCAAAGAGCTGGAACCAACCCATATGCCCCTCAACAGATGAGTGGATGACAAAAATGTGGTACATCTACACAATGGAGTACTATTCAGCAGTAAAGAAGGATGGCTTTATGAACTTTGCAGGTAAATGGATGGAGCTTGAAGCCATTATGCTGAGTGAGGTGACACAGTCCCAGAAAGACAAACAGAGAATGGTTTCCCTCATTTGTAGATGCTAACACCAAATCCCCCAGATGAAAGGCAAGCTGAATGACAGTATGGTTATATTTCTGGTTTATCCGTAAGCAACTATGTTGTCATAATGTGAATCCCTCAATGGGCTCTAGAATCCACCCGCCAATTATTTTCAGACTCTGTAATTACTGTATATGGGTGGAGAGTATGTATCCATATTTTAGAATAACATGAAATTATTGGAGGGAAATGTGAATTCCTAAGCATAAAAAAAGACTGAGAGAAAGATGCAGGTCAGTTATGATAGAGTACGTGACCTGGGATGGATTGGGGTGGGGTGGGGGGAAGGGATAGGGGAATATGTCTGAACAGAAATGAAAAATATGTATGAAATACATAAAACATCAATAAAAATATTAATTAAAAAAAGAAGCAAAAATAGTTTCAGGGGTCAGTGAGAAAGTTAACCAATTAAAGTGATTCAACATAAAAGTATCAGTTCTCTTCAAATTGGAGTATGTCAAAAGGACATAGAGGCATAGATTGTGCAACAAATTCAACTTCTGTTACATGCACAATAATTGAAGCTAAGAAAATTACACATTTGAAATCAAGAAAATGAATCTAGATTTTAAAAGTAAGCTATATTCTCTCTCTCTCTCTATATATATATATGTTCAAATTTCAAATGGCCAGCTTTAAACCTATATAAAATCAGTTTTAAACCTATATAAAATCAGTTTCAAGTGTTCCTGTTGACATCAGTTGGCTTGATTAAAACCTACAAACCACTGGAAATATATTGCACTGTACATTGTTCATCTTGATCTTTAAAGAACTATTGATTTATTTTTAAATTAAATTTCCATGTTCAGTATGTATAAAACATGAACAATATGTATAAGAGGTCAGAAAAATATCTTTGATGTGCAAAAAGCAGGTGATTTTAAAATATATGCCCTCTTTAAAGTTTATTGCTAATTCAAAATAAGTACATAAAGATAATTCTTCTAAACCTGTATACTTTCAAACATAAGGAGAAGTCATTAACTTTAGGAAGCTAAATGTAATGGAAATTAAAGCACTCAGTGACAAAGAAGATTTATCATTATTCATCAAGTATGTTTCTTACCATTGGGCAAGAAATATTTCCCTTTTTTTAAATTTTTTTTATTAATTTTATTTATTTCTGTATGTGTATGAATGTACTGTCTGCATGCAAGTTTGTGCACCCGTGTCGTGCAACGCCGCGGAGGTCAGAAGAGGGTCTCGGATTCCCCTGGAACTGGAGTTCTCCTGGAATTGGAGCTTCAGAAGGTTCTCAGCCGCCATGTGGGTGCTGGGGATCGAACCCGGGTCCTCTGTAAGAGCGGTCGGCGCTCTTAACCGCTACGCCATCTCTCCAGCCCAATATTTCCCTTTTTTAAATTTTATTTATTTCTGTATGTGTAGGAATGTACTGTCTGCATGCAGGTTTGTGCACCCATGTCGTGCAATACCACAGAGGTTAGAAGAGGGTGTCGGATTCCCCTGGAACTGGAGTTCTCCTGGAATTGGAGTTTCAAACGGTTCTTGGCCACTATGTGGATGCTGGGGATCGAACCCCGGTCCTCTGCAAGAGCGGTTGGTGCTCTTAACCGCTAGGCCATCTCTCCAGCCCAGAAATATTTCCCTTTTATAACATCTGAGTAGCCAGAGCTCAGTAGCTTTCCCAATGTTATCAATGCATAGAGTCCGGTGTTCAATTCCTGCTTCTTATCTGCCTCTAAATCTTTTGAGTTGATCATCTCTCAGCATTTTTTATTTTATTATTTTTATTTAATGTGTATGAGTGCATTGGCCCGCATATGTCTAAATGCACCCATGTCATGCAGTCCCCTCAGAGGTCAAAAGAGGGTGTCAGATCCCACTGGAACTGGAGTTTAAGAACAGGTGGTTCTTAGCTGACACATGGGTGCTGGGAATTGAACCTGAGTCCTCTGCAAGAGCAGACAGTGCTTTTGACCAAATCTCTCAGCATTTTTAGTAAATGCTCTTTTATTATATTTTTAGCAGGTTGTAAATCTAATATTCCAGTTTTACCCATTTCAGTGCTTTTGCTCCTGACAAATACTTCTAAGAAACAAATTATAGTTTTCTATCTTTTCCAAATAGTTAAAAAACTAAAAACTGTAGATGTGGTAATCTGTTTAGAGCCCAGCTGACTTGACTGGGAAGCTCAATTTTACTATAATAGCCAGATCTGAAATGCTTACCCCTTCACAATCCTTTTTTTTTTACCACAAAAATTGTTCATAACAAGAACAATCTTGGGGAGGGGGAAGATGAGATGTTTCAGACAGCTTAATGGGGCTGCCACTGTTCCAGATAACCATTGTTTAGAGCAGCCTCACATTAGCTGAATGCTGGTGAAGACTGAACATATCGAACAGTGTCGTAAGCTGTACTTTACAAGTCAGAAAAGACAGGCCTCAAAGAGACGAAAGCTCTTTGACCATTGCAGGTATACTGTGGCTAGAAATGAAGCACCATAGTAACAGGTCGGAGCATGCTTCTTGTGGAATTTGGATCCAAGGTGAAAATGAAGGTTATATATTTTTAAGCTTTTTTTCCCCCAAGAACAGAAGTTCCAAAATTATTAGCTGCAATATATTCAGTGATGTTTTTACACTGTGTTTAGTGCTTAAGAAGGACTTAGAAGAGAGTAACATGCTTGATATTTTGGCAACTAATTGCCAAATTCTTCCAACCAAGGCTGGCTGAATTGTTCCCTTACAATAAGTGAGAGCTCATTAAATATCTAACCATTGATAGATCCATTTCTAGAAATGATTTATTACTTTAATGGACTTACTTGTTTAATGCTTAATGCTTGTTTGATAACATTCAGGAGGAAAAATATCTTAATTGAAAGAAACATAGTTTCTTCCTGATTTCATGTATGTGTGTATACATATATACACATATATACACACACACACATATTTATGTTCCTAGGCAATTTTAGTACATTTTCCCTATGAGGTAAAAGCAGTATTTCCACAGATATTTTTACAAGTGAAATTGGTTTTCATTTGGCCAAAACTAAACCTGTGATTCATCGTAGCTTAGCGCATGCAAGGCCAAGGAGTACATCGTGCTTGCTTTGACTGACATTTTTGCAGTCTAAATCAGACCTGCATGATTCAGCAGCACTGAGATTCATTATGCCGAAAGAGGAGAGATTTGGGGGTGGTATAAAAGAACATAAAGGGAAATTGTCTTGGAAATTGTTGCTAGTGATGGAGGTAAAAACCAACCAAAGCCGATAGGCATTTTGGATTGGCATTTGACTGAGGAGGCAACATTTTCTTGCCACCCTTTTATAGAAAACTAGCAAAGAGCATTAGAGAGACTTTTCCTTTGCTATGAAAAATGAAATTAAAGTATGGAACAAGAACAGCATGAATTGCTCATTTAATATTGCTCAGCTCAGTCATTAAAATAAGTCACATGGGCAGTGCATATAGAGGAAAAGTGAAGACAAATCCATTATCAAAAATATTTTCCAAAATGTCTATCAGTTCAGTCCTTTTCAATTTCCTCTTCAAGTTGATTCTTCAGTTACCTTTAAATTTCACATGTCCAGAGTTAAAAATCATCCTCCACCATGCATTTTTCTGTCTACTTAAAGGACAAAGGGAAGACAAGAAAATTGTTTTGGGAAGATCTAGCATTAGAAAAGTGAGGTGAGGGCTGGAGAGATAGCCTAGCAGTTAAGAGCTCCGACCACTCTTACAGAGGACCCAGGTTTGATCCCCAGCACCCACATGGCGGCCGAGATCCGTCTGAAACTCCAATTCCAGGAGAACTCCAGTTCCAGGGGAATCCGAGACCCTCTTCTGACCTCTGCGGCATTGCACGACACGGCTGCACAGACCTGCATGCAGACAGTACATTCATACACATACAGAAATAAATAAAATTAAAAACAAAAAACAAAAAAGAAAAGTGAGGTGAGAGTGCTGGGGTATATTTAATGAGTGCTGAGCTTGGATGGCACAGTCCTTGGGTTTGAACCCAACACCACAAAAGGAATAAAGTGATGTGTATAACATAGCCCATGGGGCAGTTTTGCTTAAAATTCACTTTATTCTTTCTTACTGTGGCAAGGTGGCATATAAGCCAGTCATAATGAAATTAGTCCAGGACTGGATAGATATTATATAGGAAAATGCAAATGTGGAATTGCCTGTGAAAAGCATATTGAGTTTTTGCCCAGGATGGATGTGTGCAAGGTCCTGCATCCCTGGGTTTGTTCGATCCCCAATAGCATAAAACAAACCAACTTAAGAATTTAAGGATATATCCAAGCTCAAGGACATTCTAAAACCAAGGCCACAGGTCAACATCCCATAAAAGTCAGTTCTCCTGTTCATCATTATGTTGACAATATTGGTGATGAATTCTAAACTTGGTTAGGAGAAGTATTTCCCTAAATATTATGTAATATTTTGACTTGTGAATCCTCAATAGTAATGCCAAAAATTTTTACCTATATTCTTTTTAGGTTAGTTGGGGGCTTTAAAGATTATTAAATTTTATCTCCTTATGTGTCTGACTTTCTATTGGGGATATGCTTATATATCCTTTTTTAAGATTTATTTTTATTATTTTATCTTTTAAAGTAATATTAATTTTTCAAGAATTTCATGCAATTTATTTTGATCATATTCCCCCTGCCCCTCCCTTAAAAAACGGGAGACATGAACTCTCCAACTTCATGTCTCCCTTTTTTTAAGCCCATCAGTCCAATTTGTGTTACCCAAATACTCTTAGATGTGGGTCTATCTCCTATATGATGATCAACCTGCCCTTGGTCACACCCTTAAAGAACTGACTCTCCCTCCCCTCCACAGGCATTAGTTACCATTAACTCCTCTAGTTATAGGGTTTCATGTCTCCATCCTCCCTCCATGCTGGTATTTTTTCTGGCTTAAGCTTGCATAGGTCTTATACATGCTGTCAGAACTGCTGTGAGTTTATATGTGGGGCTGCCCTGTTGTTTAGGAAAACAGATTCCTTGTAGTTATCCACCTCCCCTGGGTCTTAGAATTTTTCTTTCACCTCTGCTATGACAATAACTGAGCCTTGGGTGGGGAGGGTTGGTGATATAGATGTTCCATTTAGGACATAGCACTCCCCATTCAGTTGTGGGTCTCTATGTTAATCTATATCTACTGCAAAAAGAAGCTTCAATGATGAAGGTTGAGAAATGCACTAATATTTGATAAGTCATTAGGAGTCAGTTTAATACTATATCCATTTAGTAGAATAATATTAGTAACGTGTTCCGTAGAGTATATGGCCACAGGTTCTTGGCCCTGATAACTATACCAGGTATGTGCTCCACCTTATAGAGCATACCTTAAAACTGATCAAAAAGTGGTTGTCACTCCACTAACATTCATGGGACAATTACATCAGTGGGAGGCCCAAGTTGATCATTACTGTAGGTAGCAGGGTTCACAGCTGCTTAAGAATGATGATTAATGGGACTGGAGAGATGGCCTAGCGGTTAAGAGTGCCAACTGCTCTTGCAGAGGACCTGGCTTCTATCCCCAGCACCCACATGGCAGCTGAGAACTGTCTTTAACTCCAGTTCCAGGGGAATCTGATGCCCTCTTCTGACCTCCGCGACATTTCAGGACACGGATGCAAAGCCTACATGCAGTCAGTACATTCATACACATACAAAAATAAATAAAATTAATTAAAAAATTTAAAAAGAATGATGATTACTTTTCTCTTCTGTTAGAATACATAGCACCTTCTAGCACTATGAAAGCTGGCTAGTAAGGATGAAGTTTCAGGTTCTGTAGCATGAGTATGTAGTATCTTCATCTACAGGATCTTACACTCAGGTTTTGGAGAATAACCAAGAATAATGGTAATAGCCAGTAATGTCCAAGGGGATGTGAGAAACACCCCCCAACACACACACACACACACACACACACACACACCACCGCCACCACCACCACCACCACCAATAACTCCAAAAGAGGTAGCCCATTCCTGACACTGGGCTTTCTTTTGTTAGTATGTTGTGTCTAGTAGAGGCATGGCCCCCCAGCTATAGGATAATTTCACTTAAACTCTTTTAATGTATGTATATGTACATATTTTAGGAGGTTTCTACAGTAAGTTTCTAGGCCCTTTCAAAAGGCCTTTAGTGTTACTTATCCTTTCCCATACTCCCTCTTCTGCTCTGCCCTTCCATCCCCTGCCCCATTTAGCCCCGTACTTGTATTATTCCCCTCTCTCCTATATATCACTGCATTCTATCTCTCCTCTCCTGAAAGCCCCTGCTCCATAGCCCTTACTAGTTTCCTGACTTCTATGGGTTTCCAAACAAAATGCTAATATCCACATATTTTTGAAAGAAAGCATGTGACATTTGTCTTTTACCATAAGACCTGAGACCCTGAATCTGATAGTGGAGAAAGTAGGGGATACAATGGAACTTAATGGATTAGGAAAGGACGTTCTGAACAGAGCCCTAATAATGCAGGCAGCAAGACCAACAGTTGACAAATGGGACTATGTGAAACTGAAAGTACTCAGCCCAGCAAGGGACCCATTAATGGGACTACATGAAACTAAAAGGACTCAGCCCAGCAAAGGACCCATTGTTCTTATTGAAGTAAAGAGAGAGCCTACAAACAGAAAAAAATACTACTAGCTATACATCTGACCAAGGGTTAGTGTATAGAATGTACAAAGAAGTAAAAAAGAAAGAAAAAATAAATTGAACACCAAGAAAACAAACAGCCCAATTAGAAATTAAGGCAGAAAAATGAAACAGAGAGTTCTCAAAAAGTAAAACACAAATGGTTGAGATATATATTTTTAAATGTTTGACATCATTAGCTATCAGGGAATTGCAAATTAAAACAACTTGAGATTAACCCAATGAAAGTGGCTGAGATAAATAATATTTTAATTATATGTGTGTGTGTGTGTGTCTGTCTGTCTGTCTGTCTGTCTATGGTGATGGTGAGCTGCTGGATGGAGATGATGGGAACCCAACTCCAGTTCTCTGAGAGAGCAGTACATGCTCTAGACTGATCAGCCATCTCTCTAGCCCCATTATATGTAGAATCCTAAATGTCCACTCCTTCATTTTAGGTTTGGATTCAACATCCTCACCCTTAAAACTGATTTTCAAATGCCTGTTCCTCATTTACTATTCCTAACTCATGAGCCATCAAACATAAGTAGCTGAAGGCTGCTTTGGATGGCTCCCAAACCAGCATCACACTGGAATAATCAGCCATTGCGCAGCCCCAGCTTTGGAGGTAGGATGGCTGTAGAGGATACCTCTCTATGCCAATCTTGTAAGTGGACTAATAAAGACTAGGAGTAACAGTGAAAGGTGCTCTAAATGGGCTTCCTCTTAAGGTTCAAGTAATAGGGAAATTAACCCTATAGGATTCTTGGTCACCTAAACTGTAAAAATCATGCTTGGGTAGAAGACAATTCACATTGCAATTAAAGTTTGAGTGTATTTCTATAGAAGCCAGTACTGATTTTCTTCCTAACACATTTCAGGTTTAGTCCAAATAATAGGATGCCTTTTGATTCTTTGATTAAATTTTCTTTCCTTATCTTTAGTTGAAACATCAATTAAATATACTATATTAGAAAAGCAATAACCTGCCACTGAAGGAAAAAGGCTCCATGATTCATCCTTCCTCTCTCTCTTTCTTTTTCTCTTTCTCTCATTTCTGCTCTCATCACTGATCCCTGAGATCTCTTCTCTCTAATGTTTTATTCAATGATGTTTGGAGTAACAGAGATCTTTCTTTTTATGTAAGGCAATGTTTCTTCCTCCCAACCCCATCCCCCAGGCCTCAACAGAAGTTAAATAAAACAATGGTAGTTTTCTGCTGTTGAGAGTTTTGAATGATCAGCTATTTTCACTTTTAATATTATAGTTTAGAATTATCAATCCTGCTTTTTACCATTAAAACCTCCTAGTTTTAAAGTCATACATAATGCCATTATGTCTCTTGTAATTGTAAGTGCATGCCTGTGAAATCTTTGTCCTCCCATGTTTCCTCTTAAAACATATAGTCTTAGTTTGTAAGCTTGCTGGCATGTGAATCTGAATAGTTTAATTTTAAAAATATTGAATCAGCCTTTCATACTTGGCCAGATTTTTAAACCAGTATTATTCTTTTATCGTTTTCACAGAAACCCCCTAAATAAAATAGCCTTCATTTTAAAAATTCAATTTGTTGTACACAAACTTTTCTATTACAAATAGATTATTTTGACTTTAGGAAACAATATTTTCTCTTCAATACGAAAAAGTAACTACCTTTTTATGATGTTGGCTCTTCTGAATTGGATCTTTTTTAAGATTTTATAAGCTTCCAGTTATAGTCCAATGTAACAAAATAAACAAGAAAGCAAAGCTCTACAATATGAAAAATGTTTGAACTTAAGAAGACAAGTGTACAGCATGTACTTCAAAATATACGAGAAGTCTGAAGTCAGTGCAATAATTTGCTTAAGGCAAAGTATTTAAGAAAAGAAAGTTCAACTATAGAAAAGCCAATTTTTTATGGATAGAACTGCAATATGTTAGAGGATGTAACTTCAGTACTGTGCAAGATGTTTGTTTTCTTGGTGAAATAGCCAATTCATATGTGATTTAGTCACTTCTCGAGTTTATTGTATACACAGATGATCTATCTTGAAAATAAATGAGACAGGTTGAGAACAAGTAGATTATTATCTAATAGGTAAATTCAACACCAAAATCAGTCCCTCTGCAGAGTAGACTTTTTCCTCCAAGTTAAAAGCATGTGTTGATCTGAGAATAGAGCATCTGTAGGTAGATAATGTCAGTGTGTACATGTCATTTGGTCTTCCAGAGGATATATGAAGTCTTCATAATAATATACAATTGCTAAATAGTCTTAGATTTTTACTAGATTAAAGATGATTTCTATCATATGTGGTGGTGTGGATATCTAATAACAGCACTTGAGAGACAAAGAAAGAAGGATTGCCACAAATCAAGGCTAGCATAGGCTACATAATGAGTTTAACATAAACCTGGGCCATACTAGGAGACCCTGTTTCAAGAAGAAAAACAAGAAAATAACAAAAGACAAAGATGACTTCAAATTCTTTTGGTAGCCCTCTGTTAAGAGGTAGGGTCCCAAATTCCTCCCCTGGAATGTGGATGAGATCTGTAGCTGACTTACAGAATATAGATTGAAGCTTGCAAGTTTGAGAGTTTTGGTTTTAAGACACTGACAGCTTTCCCACTTTTCTCCTCAAATGTTTACTTTTGAAACTAGACTGTCATGCTACAAAATGTCCATATAGTCCAATATAAGAAGAGATCTATGTAGAAAATAACCAAGGTGCCTGCTGACAGGCCTTGATCAGTTGACACCCAGCACTAGCTTGCCAGGTATATGATTGAGTAATTCATCTTGGAAGAAATTTCCAAAGATGAGCCACATATTCAAAGCCCAGCCAAAAATCACATGTTCAATAATTCATAGGAGGCAAGGGCCCAAGACAGCAGAAAAATAGAGGTTCTAAGAGTATATCTGTGTCCTTCAGCTTTGATTTAGAACCTTCCCCTATTTGTCTGTAGATGAAACACAGAATTATAACCCTTTTTATAATGGCTAATTAATATAACATCCATGGTCCTGAGAATGGTGACAGTATTCACCATTGGACACACTTGTGCAGTACATGTTGAGCAGATTTTGCTCCTGTCAGGTAAAGATAATACATGCCTGCTGAATTGGAGTGAGTGTACTGATAGAGAACAGAGGTAATTAGGATACAGTTATGTTGTTCAGAGTAGAGCAACTCTTCTAAACAGAGACTTATTTTATCTACTCACATCTTTCTGGAGATATAAAATGCCATTTGATCATGCTGTTCAATCATTCTCTTAATCCAAACCTCTCAAAGGGCTTCTCTGAATCTACTAAAGTTCAAATTCCTTAGCCTGGCATTTAAATGCCTCTGCCAAACACCCTTTACAATTTTCATCCTTATCTCCCATGCAACTCCAGACCAAACCTCTGTTCCCAACCATACTGAGCCTGAATGTGCCTTTGTACTTTGCTCTTACTAATCTCTTAGTAGTAAATATTTTTATTCTCCTGAAAACTTTGCTTGGTGTTAAACATGGAATTGAAGTGTTCTGTGGAATGATTTCTAATTGAAGCTGGTATTTTTTTCTACATTTCCCATGCTTCCCTATAGTTCTCATAAAATACCACCTTCTTTATTTTACATTTCTTTCTTCTTATCACCTCTGTAAATAGACCAATAATACTCTGAAATTCTGGTAAAGTGTCTCTCATTTCTCTGAAATTGTCTGTGTGGTCTTATCAGTGTGTTAATTGAGTAAATGCTTAATAACTTGTTCATTGGTTACATATTCACTCTTACTGAAGATAGAGTCGATTCCATTTATATTAGACATGGAAAGTGTTGTGTTACCTGTATCTCTTACTACTAAATAGAAGGGACTTGAAAGGATTCTAGTCTTTGTTTGCTATTGATCTCTTAAATAATAAAAGTTTATTCTTAACTACCTACCAAAGAAAAATGAAAGATTAAAACAAATGAGTATAACAAATCACCTATACAGGAATTTTTAGAAATTAATTAGACTTGAAATATGGAGTATTTCTGCAGGGAATAATTTGAAGCACTTTTAGAATATAAGAAAATAGTATGCTCCATTATATTACAGTCACTTCCTAAACACTGAAATTCAAGTAAGAACAAAATAAATTTTTTTTGGAGGCAGAAGTTGAATTTTATTCTGAAAAAAGCCAAAGTCCCACCCTCCCACACCTAGCCAGGTTTCTCCAGGGCCCTGCCCCTCCCAAGGTTATCACTTTCTTTGCTGATCCAACTTTTATCAACATTATTAGGACACTGCCACTTGGGTGAGTGGCTCCTCCAGGTACTGCACCAAGGCCTGGGCCTTGGCTTTGAGCATTCCAAAGCCCACAGCCTCCTTGGCATACATACGTAGCAGAAGGTTGGCTACCCTGGTGATAGCTACATGGCCCTCCATGCAGTCCATAAGGATGAATTTGAGATTGTCTTCATTAAACGCTTGGTTTACGTTCTGGTCGTACGCTGCCCAGATGTTACTGGCAATGGCCACAGTGACCCTGGCATCTGTGTCCCCATAACCCCAGTAGGCCAGCAATGATCCCTCGTTATTTAGCAGCAGGGTGCTTTGGACTCCTCCAGTGTTGGCCTGGCTTAGCACCTGTGTCAGAGCATTAGGCTGCAGCGTGCCGGCGGCTGCTCACCCAGACCAACACCCTGATACCCCAGAGTTGCCTTCTGCTGCTCCCTCAAGAACAAAATTTAAACATTTGCAAACAGCTTAGCTACACTCTGATTTTATTCAAATGAGACTTGACCAGCAAGCTATGGTTAGCTGTATTTTTCTTACATTGTGACTGGAGCTTCCCTTTTATTTTTCTCTTTCTGTAAGGAACTTGCAGCTATTGTAAATCAGTGGCTCTCAAATCTTAACGTATATCAGAATCTACAGGAAAATGCTGATAAATGATTCTCTGGCCCAGCCTCATCTGAAATTTTAACTCAGCCAGTCTTTAGTATAATTTTGAATTCTGTGCTTTAAGTATCCCTCTTGAGTCTGATGGAGGGCTTCCTTCCACTGAGAACTAATGCCAAATTTGAGTATGCTTTCTTCTGTAAGCTTTGCTGAAGTGGCAAGAGTTTGGAAGAGGGAATTGCAGATGAAATGGATAAAACCCAGAATGCTCTCATCTGAGCTACTCATCTATGAAGCTGCATTTGCCCACTGGACGGTCCATGTGAATATCACAGCTGAGTCATTGGCCAGGGCATATTGGTTTTCTTATTTGTACATTATCATGAAACTATTAAGGCAATGCTCTGGAGGTTATAGGAGGTCAATATCAGCTTAAAATTAAATTACCACAGTAATTTGGAATGGGTACAAGAGGGGACATGCAAACGTGTATTTGTCGAACAGACTGGATATCTTTTAAGCATGTGGACTGTCATGTTTTATTTGAGCTTTTGAATCATAACTGTTATGCATCATTAGTATATCACTGACTCTTTTTTCGTCTATATATGTATAGTTTGAAAACTGGACAGAAAATATAAAACAATAATAATTCTGAGAAATGGGCCTACCTGTTTACCTGTTTAAAATTAATACAAGCTGTAGAATGCTGGTCTCGTTTAAAGAAATGTAAGAACCTGATTTTTGACATCATATCCTATACAGCATGACTATTCTTAGCCCTACAGTAGAGATAATTCATATATTTGAATTGCCATACTGAAAAATAAGTAGCTATGGAAGGTTAGAAATCCTATCAACTCAAAAAGGGGAGCATCTGATGAAACTGAAGTTTTCTTCAGTACAAACAAATATCAACACTGAATAGCATTATATGCTTAAGATTTTACAGATGAGCCAGGCGTGGTGGCGCACACCTTTAATCCTAGCACTTGGGAGGTGGAGGCAGGCGGATCTTTGTGAGTTCAAGGCCAGCCTGGTCTACAGAGTGAGTTCCAGGACAGCTGGGGCTACAGGGAGACCCTGTCTCAAAAAGACCCAAAAAAAAAAAAATTTTACAGATGAAATATACCAAAACCTGCTGTTTATTTTGAGCCATTTTAAAAACAATGGATTGATAAGTGCACATAATATAGATACAAGAATTAATTATTATAGATGTAAAAATTAAATAAGATGTGAGGTGTTTGAGGGCTATTAAAAACTTAAAGAGGGCTGGAGAGATAGCCTAGTGGTTAAGAGCACTGACTGCTCTTGCAGAGGACCCAGGTTTGATCCCCAGCACCCACATGGTGGCTAAGAACCGTCTATAACTCCAATTCCAGGAGAACTCCAGTTCCAGGGGAAACCGAGACCCTCTTCCGACCTCCGCGTCATTGAACAGACAGTACATTCATACACATACGAAAATAAATTAAATTAAAAAAAAAAACTTAAAGAGTGCAAGTGATCTTTTAAAGTTGAAATCAGTTTTTATGTTTAGTAGTAATTGAAGGAAATTAAATTATTTGTTCATATTCATTTCTTTTAATCATGTTTCCCAAAGAAAGAAATAATAAATGCTTTAGCTGATGGTTTTGTCCATTTCTGTGATCTGATCATTAAAAACATGTTTTGAAATGTCACTGTAGCCCATAAATGTGTATAATTATTGTGGCGGTTTGAATGAGAATGTCCCCAGTTGGTGGCACTGTTCTGGGAGGTGTTAGAAGGTGTGGCCATGCTGGAGGAAGTACGTCATTGGGGGCAGGCTTAGTGAGTTTAACAAGCCTTGCCAGTCTCCAGTCTCTCTCTTGACTTCCTGTGCTCATTGCGAGATGTGAACCTCAACTATCTGCTCCAGCCCCAGCCACCATGCCTCCCACCACAATGGACTCTGATTCCCTGGAACTGTCAATCGTAAGCTCAAATAAACTCTTCCTTTTATAAGTTCCCTTGGTCATAGTGGTTTATCACAGCAACAGAAAAGTGACTAATACAATTATTATGTGTCAATTAAAAGTAAATGTAATGTGTTTGCTCATGCCTTCATCCCAGCACCGAGGAGGCGTGGGCTCCTTTGAGAATTTGAGGCTAGTCTCATGTACATAGTGAGTTATGGGTCAGCCAAGGCTACATACTGAGAGCCCATCTTAAACTTTTAAAAAACTGGAGGTGGGGGAGCCAATGTACAAATAACTAATATGTGAACTGTTATATGAAACAATGTTGAATATCAATAATTATCAGGAGCATACAAATTAAAAGTCACAATTAGAAACCACACTTGTTAAATTATTTCACTGTGCCAAGATAGCATGTGATGTGATGGATATGTTAACCAGCTTGCTGAAGGCATTCTGCATGTATATGCATATCAGACATTACATTTTACCATATGTATATATATATATATACATCATATATATATATATACACACACACACATACACTCACATACAATTAAATGTTGGCACATGCCTTTAATCCTAGCACTTGGGAGGCAGAGACAGGTGGATCTTTGTGAGTTCAAGGCCAGCCTGGTTTACAGAGCAAGTTCCAGGACAGCTGGGGCTACAGGGAGAACCTGTCTCAAAAAGACCAAAAAAAAAATAAGTTAAACGTGTAAAAAGGAATTCTGGCTGGGCATCGTGGCACAAGCCTCTAATCTCAGCACTTGGGAGATAGCAAAAGCCAGGGCACTGTGAATTCATGAGCAGCCTGGGTATATAATGAATTAAAAAAATAAGAGAGGGGAAGTTCTGTAAACTTGGCTTGTGGCCAATAGTGAACCAATGAGAATTAAAGGGGCCATTTTAGTAGTGTGGTTAAGAGATGATGAGATTGTAGACACTAGTAGTAGGGTAGGCAAAGAGGACATTTTAGAGAATATTCAAATCACTGACTTGATTTAGAAAGTGAGTTAGAAATAGTAGACAGATGGCAGTGGTGTGGTGTTGATCAAGATACTGCAAGCTGGAGGGCTGGGGAGATATCTCAGTTGGTATAGTCCTATGTGAGCATGAGGACCTCAGTTAGATCCCTAGAGCCCTGTAAAAAAAGCCAGGTGTGCTAGCCTGTTTGTGATCCCAGGGCTGTGGAGGTAGAGACAGATAGATCCCTGGGGCTTGCCGACCACCCAGTCTATTTTACTTGGCGAGCTACAGGCCAATAAAATACCTATCTGAAAACCAGGGTGGAAGGTTGACCTATGGCCTCCACATGCATGTAGCCATATGTGTACCAGCTCTTCCCCCAACATGAACACACATACCCACACACACCCCCAAACAAAATGTAATGCAAGTTGTAGAAAAGTGCTTTTTGTTATTTTATTTTGTTAGATGAAGACTCTGCAGAAATGAGTGATGACATAAAGACTTTATTTGGGGGCCAAAAAAAAAGTTTTTGTTGTGTGTGGTTCCACCACTTTGTTGTGTGGCATTGACAACTGTTAGTGTAAAAAAAAACACTTCCAGGCTGGAGAGATGGCTTAGTGGTTAAGAGCACCGACTGCTCTTGCAGAGGACCACCCAGCACCTGCATGGTGGCTAAGAACCATCTCTAACTCCAGTTCCAGGGGAATCCGAAGCCCTCTTCTGACCTCCGCAGCATTGCACGACACAGATACACCAACCTACATGCAGATGGTACATTCATACACATCCGACGCCCTCTTCTGACCTCCATGGCATTGCACGACATGGGTGCACAAACCTACATGCAGACAGTACATTCATACACAAAAAAAAAATAAATAAAAATTTTAAAAAATCATGAAAAAATAAATAAAATAAAAATTCCTTTAAAAAACTTATCAAATTCAGGATATAAAGGACCTAATACCTTTAAGACTTTTTTTTACATTTCATCTTAAAAAGTTCAGTTTTAATAAATTTAAATTATATATAAATATACAAAAAAATTTCCCTTTCGTCAAGTTGTCACTGCAAAATAATGTCACTATTAAAGCATAAATAAATACTAAATTGATCTCTAAATGAAATTTCTTTTTGTGGTACTATTAATTACTTTAACGTATCAGAAGAATTCACATAGCAGGCCAGAGAAAAAAAGAAAGAGATAACAGGTGCTTCAGTTCTACCCATATTACTTACTAAGACCACAGTGTGGGCAACAGAGTGTAGATTCATCGTAGTAGTTCCTTGAATGCAAGATTCTACACAGAATCTTCCACAAACACAGGTTTTTGCAGTATCCAAATCTTGGCAACGATGAAAAGGAACCATCTGAGAGCCATACGGAATCCTATCATTTAATACGGCCTGCAAAGAAGAGTCAAGTAAAGTTAATGGTACCTGCAGCTTTATAACTGGAAGGACTTTGGGCTTTTCAAAAGTATTTCCAAAAATTCCAAGTATTCCAGGGATAAATGTTTAAATTCACAAGGTAGATTTAGAAGTTTATTTCGAGCTGCTGACAAAAAAATGAAGGTTTATTAGCTGTCCTATCTTGAAAGGAAACTGAATCAGTTCATTATCATCAAGGTTTAAATTTGTAAGTTTTTGGAGCTGGCAGAACTGCACAGGGAGTGCCTTGATTTTGTTCTTGCTGAGATCTAAACTCCGAAGTGACTTCTGGAGTGTGGACTGGCAAAAGAACACACTAAATGACTCCAAGTGATTGTCACTCAGGTTAAGCTCTTGAAGATGAACGAGGTCTCCAATTGTAGCTGGAAGCTTTTTTATACGATTGTGACTCAAGTCTAACTTCTTAAGTTTTTTTAAGCAGAGCATACACATATCAACTCAAACAAGCCCACAATAAGAAGCCTGTAGGTGCTCCAGAGAATATGGAAAGTTCTTGGTCAGAGGTTAGTCCTTTTTGGATGTGATGACCATTTTGGCTTTAAAATTTTCAAATACTGAAGTCTTCACTGGTGTGAGTGTTGAAAGTGGTATGTTGACAGCACAGCCTCTATGAGCCAGCCTCAAGGCTGAAAGGAAACCTTTCTTTTTTATTAATTTTATTTATTTCTGTATGTGTATGAATGTACTGTCTGCATGCAAGTCTGTGCACCCCTGTCGTGCAATGCCGTGGAGGTCAGAAGAGGGTCTCGGATTCCCCTGGAACTGGAGTTCTCCTGGAATTGGAGTTTCAGACGGTTCTCGGCCGCCATGTGGGTGCTGGGGATCGAACCCGGGTCCTCTGCAAGAGCGGTCGGCGCTCTTAACCGCTAGGCCATCTCTCCAGCCCCGAAAGGGAACCTTTTAAACTGCCAGAACTGGCCTTACTGAGACAGATATCAACTGGAGGCTCCTTTAATCGGATGGTGGCTTTTTCCTCATCCACAAATTTGGTGAAGAGATGCTCAATGTTCTCCCTTAGCTCGTAGCGGGTCCTGCGCTTGTCCTTCATGGTGGAGACCAGCAAGCAGGCGCGACCGCTCCCGCCAGGCCGTGGCTCAGTGCTGAGCAGCTGCTGGTACAAGCTCACCAAGGCTCGGACACCCTTGCCGCGGTTCTTGAGCCCCAAGGCTGGCAGGTGCCGGCTGAGCACCTCCACCTTGCAGTGCATCCTCATCTCGCAGCCAGCCGCCACCTGTCTTTGAAACTTAAGACATTTAAAAAAAAATAAGAATACATATATTTATTTTTTAATCTTTTTTAAAATTTTATTTATTATTTTTCATGTGTATGAGTGTACTGTCTGCATGTAGGTTGGTGCACCCATGTTGTGCAATGCGGAGGAGGTCAGAAGAGGGTGTCAGATTCCCCTGGAACTGGAGTTAAAGATGGTTCTTAGCTGCCATGTGGGTGCTGGGAATCAAACCCGGGTCCTCTGCAAGAGCAATCGGTGCTCTTAACCTCTGAGCCATCTCTCCAGCCCCAGAATACATATACTTAAATCCTCATTGTCTATATTCATTGTATGTCACTGTGTTGATGAGAACACTTTAACACAAGTATACATTTACACTGAGCTCATTTTGTTGGAGGCATAGTACTAGATGATGTGGATAGCATTATAGAAAGGCATGGGTTCTGCTTTCAAATCTTCAGACTAATGTGGGGAAAATAGCATCGAACAAGGCAGTGTCAATACGGAATGTTGAGCCTCATGATAAAATTGTGCACAGAGTACAGAGTGGTGATGTTGGACCAGACGTCTTAGCAGATGGTCCGAGACTAGGAGTTGACAAGTAACATGTATCAATTGCAAGATGGTTCTGTGTTAGTTTTTATGGATGCTACAATAAGTTACCACAAGTGTAAAGGCATAAAATCACAGAAATTTGTTTTCTTTTGGTTCTCAAAGCCAGAAATCCAAAATCAAATGTAGTTCCTTTCAGACACTCTGTGGGAGAGACCATGTCATCGATCTGTCCTGGCTACTGGCAGTTGCTAGTATGACTCCAGTCTGTCTTGGTCTTCATCTCGCCTTTTTCCTTGTATGCTTTATATGGCATTCTTATAAATAAAAAAATATGGTCATTCTATTCATTATAACATTTGTGTTCTCTAAGGTGGCAGATGCAGTCTCTAAACTTCTTTCACCAGGCTTACCTTTTCTTTTTTTTTTAACTTTATTTATTTTTGAATGTGTATGAGTGTACTGTCTGCATGTAGGTTTGTGCACCCGTGTCGTGCAATGCCGCGGAGATCAGAAGAGGATCTCGGATTCATTCCCCTGGAACTGGAGTTACCGACGGTTCTCAGCCGCCATGTGGATGCTGGGGATCAAACCCGGGTCCTCTGCAAGAGCAGTCGGTGCTCTTAACTGCTAGGCCATCTCTCCAGCCCCACCAGGCTTACCTTTAACGCCCACATTTGCACCAGTTTTTTCAAGCTATGTAAGCTTCTGCTAGTGTGTTCCACCAAATTCTTCCAGCCTCTGCCCATGGCTCCATCAAAGCCATTGCCAAATATGTAGATACTTGTTACAATGGCATTCTTTCTTTCTTCCCCAAAATCTGTGTCTGTTTCTCACAGCTGCCACAAAATCACCAAGGCTAGGGTGGCTTAAAATCAGATGTTTATACTCTCACAAGTCTGGAGGCCAGAAGACAGAAATCAACATGTAGGCCATATTCCCTTGAATGGCTCTAAGGAAGGATCCTTGCCTCTGTCCCTCTTCTGGCGGCTCTTCAGCATTCCTTGGCTTAAATCTACATCACTCCAACTCTGCCTTCGTCATCCCTCCCTCCTTAAATGCCTTCATAAATGTTTCTCAGAAACAATAAATCATGAGGGTCAAGGTCCATCCTAATCCAATGTAACATTTTTTAACAAAGTATATCTTAATGACCCTGTTTCCAAATAAGGTCATGTTTCAAGGTTCTAGTGTTCTTTATTTTGGGAAAAGGACAAGCATTATTGAACTCATGAATTGTAACGGACCTCTGTTTTTCATTTATCCTCTTTTTGGTTGATGACATAACGTTAAGTTGCTGTGCTGATAGTTTATTCATTTGACCTACTGTCTCCATTCTAATCCTCTATTTCTTTTCCAACTATGTTTCTAAAATGTTAAATATTCACACTGATAGATAGACTGGTGGCTTCATCTTGAGAAATCTGAACATTATGTCCCACTGGAGATTGGAACCTTGCCAAGATGAGGTCAGAAACAGTAAAACATTGTTTTTGGTTCATTGGATTAATATGTCTGCCTGCCACTGGCTGTGGTTAAGTAACAATCTTTGTACCCAATACTTATTCAAGCTGAAAATATTAAATTTCTTTAACTGATTCTGTGAATTGATATTTAATACATGGTCTGCCATGGCTGCCCAGCCTGGGATTTGTTACTTTAACATATCAATCAATGGTAAAGTCAATGTGTAAGCTGCTAGTGATTTTGGAAGTGTCTTTGTTTTCAACAATCTTGTACTTTGTTTGTAATTGAAGGTCATTCTCTAAGAGAGGACTGATAACTAAGACTGTGAATCCATTGTACTTTGTAAGCTCTTGAGAATGGAGATTTGAAGCATCAATATGTAGCTGAGCTTTATCCATTCAGGCTACTGGACTGAGGTTCATAGCTTTAATTATTTTCCCTTGATGCAGCTAATTCTCCTTTCTTGGCTCTTAGAAAAAATATTTATATTTTTATTTAAGACCTATAAAATAATACCTCTTTTTTTGTTTTAGTGCACCTGTTTCTCTTATCAATATGTCTGTAAGAGTTTACTCATCTTCAGAGCAATCCATTGTACTATAGATATTAGAAATTTCATTTCCTACTGTTATAAACTGTATTGGAGTTTGGCTTCTTGAGGATCTTGAGGAAAACATGCTCTGAGCTCCTATTTCATTTGAGTTTCCTTCTTGGGGAAACATTTTTCCCACCCCTTTGTGCTCCCTCAAAGATACTGTATACTATAAACTTTTGAAACCTGTGAATGTTACCTTATTTGGTAAAAATGCACTTGTACATATAATTGGATTAAGGATCTTGAGATGGGAGATTTTCCTGGGCTTGTGAATGACTCTAAATGCAATCCCTAGTGTCTTCTTGAGAGGAACAAAGGAGAAATTTGATAACACAGAAGAAAAGCATTATGGGCTAGAGGCAAATACTGGAGCTTTGCAGACAAGCCAGGCAATGCATGAAGCCACAAGAGGCAAGGGGCAGGATCTCCTTAAGTCTCTAGGGGAATGCTTCCAGACAGCTCTTCCACCTCAGCCGGCTCCACCCTGTAGCTCAGTCAGCCCCTCCACCCTTTGCGGAGAAACTTACCAGAATTCCAGAACTGTGAGGACGAGTATCATCATGTTAAGCCATCAGTGTGGGTTCATTGACTCCTGCTGTCTCAAAACTCCAACACAGGTGTGTAGCATCTCCTCTTGGAAGATGTGAGACATTCCACTCTCCTAACAGAAGCACATCTTTACTGTGTATGTACTTTACAACTTCACTATGCTTCTCGGTCATTTTGTAGTTAGCACATCCTCTGAGGTTATCTGAGCTTGGTGTAATGTGCCTATGCTCTGATCCAAGGTGGAAAACAAACCTGACTATCAAAAGTAACTCTACAAATCCAATTTTTAAATTAAAAGACCATTTCAGTGAAATTCTTTAAAACAAGACACATCTGCCCCTACATCCCAGATTTCCTACCATTACATTACCAATGTAAACATTCACCTTTCTTCATTAAAGCCTCCAGTTCTGATCAGTTTTCATTTCACCTTATAAATTGCACCAAATTAAGCCAAAGCTTCCTTTCTTTATGGGTGCAAAATTGATGGAACAACTAATTGTTCTCTCAAAAGGCTAATTATATTTCTAGTTGCCTACTCAAAGGTCTAATTAGCCAATTGCATATGCTTTTGTCGGGACAAAGAGGTAATTGGCATTCTCAAGCAGGTAATTAGAAAAGCAATTAGTAGTGCCCACAACTGATTTCAAAAAAGGAAAATTATCCCCACCAAAATGGTACCAACTTTTTTTGGCAGAAAAGTCAGTCTCTGGAAGGAAACAGACTTGGTGTGTCTGGCAGTGTTAGGATGGAAACAAGCCACAGCTGGACCTACCTGGCATCTCAGTCGACTTCTCCAAGGGGCCGTCAGAAGCCTTCCTTCTGTCCTAAAGGACTGCAACTGAGGCAGCTCTCTTATTGCCATACTAACCTGCCCAAATGCTTGCCCTGCCGTGAACTTTCATGCACACCAGGAGGACTGTAATCTTCAAAGTTATTTCATTTGTAGAAATAATGTTCTAGAGCACTGTTTTGTTTTTTTTTGTTTGTTTGTTTGTTTTTGTTTTTTTTGTAGTCTGTTATTGGCATCCAGTTTTCACATGTTGAAAAAAGGTCCTGTGGGGAGCATCATTTGTTTGGGGTTGGTTTCAACTGTATCCACCAGTTGACTGAGTTTCTAAACTTCTTCAGCTAAATGATTTAGCAGAAGCTGTGGCAGAAAACCTGTAACAGAAGTTTCCTGTGGCCAGCAGGCTTTGTCACTAAAATCCCAGCAGGTTTTATGGCTGGCAGTGCTTCTTACTGTGTTCTTCTGTTCTTCTTTCTTTGTTACCCAACTAGTCATTCCATGTAAATAAGGAGGGGCGGAAATGGGTAAATTTGTTTTATCTGACAGCAAATTTAGTTCTTAGGTAACAAGAAAATAAAATCTATTGAGAAAGTTGGTACCCTGAATACTTGACAGTATTAAGCCTGCTGTCAAGTCAGATAAAAATGCCTGAATCACTACATCACCTGACACATTTCAAAATGGGTATACACAGCACAAATTATAGAGTGCTTGATGGCGCTGGTGGTAATAGCATTCAACGCTCCTCCCAGAGCTCTAGTGCTACTGCTAAAAGGGTTCAACTGTGTGGGTTGTACGCTGATAGTTGCCTGTAGGAGCTAAAGAACATAAGGTCAAGGTTCTAAAAATGAAGCAAGTATATCAGAAGAATTAATGATTTAGCAAGGATTGAGAAAGGGAAAAATTCTGTTGGACTGCTTTCCCCTATTTTTTAATTTCTTTGCCCTTTCCTGTTTTATCCCCATCGTTCTTGCCCAGTCTGTCATGTGCTTTAATCAGAACCTCCTGCTTCATAAACCAGAGCTAAAGTCTAGGACTAAGGGGAAGTTTCCCTTAAGTAAAAGGCAGAGCAAATGTAAATCTGTTACAGTGCTGAGCAGTTTAAATGCTATAGCACAATTAAAGATTAAAATCTGGAAAAAGATATTCAACATCAGTATACAACCAAGAGGTTGCTTTTCAAATTAGCAATGACTGAAGCATAATATTAAAGGCATTAATTACACAACAGATAAAGAATAAACAGAATTTGCTTCAAATGAATGTCATATGGTCTTGTTAGCCAGAGAATACAGGGGTTTTTATTCTATTAAAGAAATTTTATTCTGGGGCTGGAGAGATGGCCTAGCCCTTAAGAGCACCTACTGCTCTTGCAGAGGACCCGGGTTTGATCCCCAGCACCCACATGGCAGCTGAGAACCATTTTTAACTCCAGTTCCAGGGGAATCCGACACCCTCTTCTGACCTCCATGGCATTGCAAGACACGGGTGCACCAACCTACATGCAGACAGTATATACACATAAAAATAAATAAACATTTTTAAAAAGTTAAAAAATTTTATTCTATCTAATATTTTTTCTGTGATTTCATTTTTCCAAAACATACTTCATGGTGTGCTGTCTATATTTATATATTCCCCATGGGGTTTATGGGGTCATAGAATATGTAATATATCATTTATTTACCTGTTCTGTTTATCTCCTCTAAGCAGGATTATTTGACAAATGATACCTAGCCTCTATCTCAATGATGAATCCAGTGGTCCCTTAAAGCAGTTTTGTTAATTAAAAGAAAAATATCCCATTGTTTGAAAGTTCCACCTTACTTGAATTGACTTTGTCATTAACTTCCAAGTACTACTTTTTTCCTCCAAAGATGCCACAGTTGTTTTGTCCCTGATACAGTGGTGATC
Source organism: Rhizomys pruinosus (assembly GCA_009823505.1). Lineage (NCBI taxonomy): Eukaryota > Metazoa > Chordata > Mammalia > Rodentia > Spalacidae > Rhizomys > Rhizomys pruinosus. Next base: position 4,267,727 of record VZQC01000410.1, read on the forward strand.
TCTAGGGTCTGAAAGACCTGCATGTCCACAAGGCCCTTCCCTGTGCATGAATTTTAGCTGATTGAATGTCTGCTCTTAAAAATCACCCAAACAATAATTTAAGCTTTTATCCAACCAGATGAATATTACTCAGATTGTGGAGGGAGTAGAAATAAGGAAGTAAGAAATACTAGCTGTGAAATTTTGTAACTTCACTCTTTAAGAAATCTGAATACTCTGGTTCTATAGAGGACTAGCATGAATGCTTTTAGAAATATCATCTTAAGGTACCATTTCACTTGTTTTTCTAACTTTATTCTCTTCTTCCTACCTTCTCTTTATTTCAACAAACTCAAATTGGAAAAAAAAAATTAAAATGTACATATTTTCTTTGCTCTTGGCTTCTTGCTTCATGTATATTTCATGCTCTACTTGGAACATTCCTTAATGATGAAGACAGGAATGTTAATGGGTGTGAACTAGATATGGTTCCTTTTATTCTGCCATGTTACCAATGAATGGTTTCTGTATGATTTATGTGAATCTGCCATGTATTGACTAGTGACAAGGAAATGCTAAGAAGAATATATTATGTCAGTTTCCCATCTCAAAGTCTTTTAGCCTTCTGTTCCCTTTTAGTGGAAATCTTTTCCCCCCAGAAATCCTCAGAGGATATACCCTTACCCATTTGAGTCTGCCTAAATAACACCTTCCTGGTGAGGCCTTACGGAATCAGACTTACGAAGTGAATGGAGTGCAATAGAAAGTTCTTAACTAGCACCTATATCTTGTAGATGTTTTCTTCTAACACTTTCAGTGATTCAGGTTTCACACTGAGGTCTTCAATCCATTTGGAGTTTATTTTTGTGCAGGGTTACAGACACTGCTATAATTTCATTTTTGTATACGAGGACATCCAGTTTTCCCAGCACCATTTGTTGAAGATGCTGTCTTTCAGTGTGTATTTATGTTGTTGATAAAATCAGGTGCCTATAATTCTGTGAACTAATCTTTGGGTCTTCTATTTTGTTCTATTGATCAATATGTCTGTTTTTGTGACAGTACCATGTTGTTTTTATTAAAATATCTCTGTAATATAGCTCAATATCTGGTATGGTAATCCCCACAGCTTTGCTCTTTGTGCTCAGAATTGCTTTGGCTATGTGGAGTGTATTGTGCTACTATATGAATTTTAAGATTTCTTTTTTTTTTTGTCTTTTTGAGACAGGGTCTCCCTGTAGTCCCAGCTGTCCTGGAACTCACTCTGTAGACCAGACTGGCCTTGAACTCACAAAGATCCACCTGCCTCTGACTCCCAAGTGCTAGGATTAAAGGCATGCACCACCATGCCCAGCATGATTTTTTTTTTCTATTTTTGTGAAGAATGCCATGGGGATTTTGTTTGGGGTTCCATTGAATCTGTAAATTGCCTTTAGCAGGATGGTCATTTTTACAATATTAATTCCAACAATCCATGAGTATGAAGTCTTCCCATCTTCTAGTGTCTTCCTCAATTTCTTCAAAGATTTACAGTGTTCATTATAGTGGTCTTTCATCTCCTTGGTTAGTTTTATTCCTACATTTTTTGAGGCTGTTGTGAATGGGAGTTTTCCCATGTTATCATTTTCTAACTGCTTATTATTTTTTTTTAATTTTTTTATTAATTTTATTTATTTATGTAGGTGTATGAATGTACTGTCTGCATGCAAGTCTGTGCACCTGTGTCGTGCAATGCCGCGGAAGTCAGAAGAGGGTGTCGGACTCCCCTGGAACTGGAGTTCTCCTGGAATTGGAGTTTCAGACGGCTCTCGGCCGCCATGTGGGTGCTGGGGATCGAACCCAGGTCCTCTGCGAGAGCGTCGGCGCTCCCAACCACTAGGCCATCTCTCCAGCCCCTCTGACTGCTTATTATTACAATATAAAAAGGCTACTTATTTGTGTAATTTGATTTTGTATGCTGCCAATTTTCTGTAAATGTTGATCATTTCTAGAAGTTCTTCTGGTGTTATTTTTAGGATCCCATGTATAATATCTGCAAAGAGGGATAATTTGACTTACAATCAATATCCTGTTATTTTCCTTCTCTTGTGTTATTTGCTCTACCGAGAGTTTCCAGCACTGTATTGAAAAGTAGTGGGGACAGTGGACAGCTCTGTCTCAGTCCCAATTTTAATGCGAATGCTTCAAGTTTTTTTCCATTTTGAGTGATGTTGACCTTGGGTTTGTTGTATATAGCATTAATTATGTTGAGATATTTCCCTTCAAACCTATTCTTTCTAGGATTTTTATCATGAAGGCATGTTGGATTATATGATTTATTACATTTATTGATTTATGTATGTTGAACTATCCCTGAATATCTGTAATAAAGCCACTTTGATCATGGTGGATGATCTTTTTGATATGTGTCTTGATGTGCAGTTTGTAAGTATTTTACTGAAGAATTTGTGCATCTGTGTTCATCAAGGATATTAGTCTGTAGTTTCCCTCTCTCTCCTTTTCTTCCTCTCTCCCTCTCTCCCTTTTTCCCTCTCTCCCTCTCTCTCTTTTGTGTTATTATTTCTTTACCTGGCTTTGCTCTTAGTATAATACTGGCCTCATAGAAGGAGTTTGAAATTCCCCCCTTTTTCTATCTTTTTGAATAATATTTTAAGCAGTATTTGTTATAATTCTTGAACATTAGTAAAATTCTGCTTTGAATCCATTTGGACCTGGGCTCATTTTGGTTTTATATTACCATTTCAGTTTCCTTATATATTGTAGGTCTGTTTAAGTTGTATATCTCTTCTGGGTTTAATTTTGGTGATTCAGTTGTATCTAAAAGTTTCATCCATTTATTTTAGGTTTTCTAATTTGATGGCATGTAGGTTTTTTAAGTATTACCCCAAAATGCTTTGGATTACTTTGATGTCTGTTGTGATGTTTCCCCTTTCATCTCTGATTTTGTTGATTTGGCTCTGTTCTTTCTTTAGTTAGTTGGGGTAAATGTCTGTAGATCTTATTTATCTTTTTAAAGAACTAGCTCTTAGATTCCTTGATTCTTTGTATTGTTTTCTTTGTTTTTATGTCCTTGATTTATGCTCTGATTTTATTATTTTGTCTCAACTGCTGAGTTTGGGTTTAGCTTGTTCTTGTTTTTCCAGACACTTGAGTTGTACCATAAGATCTTGTTTGTGCTTTTTCTGACTTTTTTAATGTGGGTGAATGCTTAGAGCTATACATTTCTCATGTAAGACTGCTTTTAGCATGTCCCAGAGGGGTTTTTTGGCATTATATTTTTATTTTCATTTATTTCCAGGAATATTTTTATTTCTTTCTTGATTTCTTCACTGACCCATTCATCATTCATTAGTGTGTTGTTTAATCTCTGTGAGTTCATATAATTACCAGAGATCATTTTGTTAATGATTTTAAGCTTTGTTGCTCTGTGGTCAGATAAATGGAATTATTTCATTGTTTTTATATTTGTAGAGATTTGTCTCCAGATATGTGGTCTATTTTAGAGAAATTTTCATGGGCTACTGAATAGCATGTATATTCTTTGATGCCTGGGTAGAATGTTAGGTCCATTTGATGTATAATATCATTTAATTCCATTGTTTCTCTGTTTATTCTTTGTCCAGATGACCCATCTATTGAAGAAATGTATTGAAGTCACCTACTATTACTGAGTTAGGGTTACCTGTGTCTTGAAGTTCAGTAGCACTCTTTTATGAAATTGGGTGCACCAGAGTTCAGTACATATATGTTTATGGTTGCAATGTCTTCTTGACTGATTGCTCCCTTCATCGCTTCTGATTAATATTAGTGTGAAGTTTGCTTTGTATTAGGGTAATAACACCTGCTGTTTTTGTCCCATTTGCTTAGAACATATTTTCTATCCACTGTAAATGGTACCTGTCCTTGAAGATATGATGAGTTTCTTGTGAACAACAGGAAGATGGATTTTGCTTCTTCAGTCCATTCAACTGACCTGTGTCTTTTGACTGGGGAGTTGAGGCCACTGATGTTTAAGGAAGATGTGTGTTGGTTACTGTCATCTTCTGCTTTTTATCAGAGTCCTGTTTTGTGTTTCCGTGATTCTAACTTCACCCCTTCCCCACCCCACACACTCTGACCCTCAACCGCCCCTTCCCTCTTTCTTCATAATACCCATCGCCATCCAAGCAAATAGCAAGTAATTGCTTTGATTCCTGAAACAAACCTATGTGGTTATACATCTTTTGGTGTTTATTATCCATCCTAATAACAGAAAACCTGAGGTCTGTCTGAAAGTGACTTTCTTTGTTCTTTGGTACAGTCCTCAGAGTAGCTTTGCTTTGCTTAGGGTTATCACATGCACAAGCCACAATTTCCATTAAGATTTATTCCAAAGATTCCAGCAAGCATACTGCTTCACAGATGATCTCATTTTGTTTCAATAATGTGCCCAATCATTTCATACACAATCAAAATGAGTAATCAGGGGTTATGCAAATGAAACTTTATCATCATCAGGACCTCTGCCATTTCTAAGCATCCTTTATTCCCATGTAGTTGAAAGTTGAAGTTAGCTATTATTCTTGTCTTGAGAGTTTTCAGTGGAACAATGTCCATCTTTCTTTTGACACTATAGAGTACAGAGAACTGTGCTCATTTTCTGTGTTGTTAGAATTAGATGTATCATTCAGCTATAATCTGAGTTCTACAATAGCTGCAATCACCATGTCACTGGCCCCTGAAATGAATTCTTAGATTCAGCAATCAGTGCACTATCAACATATATTAGATGTAGTATCCAAGTCTTCTGTTGAGAATATTGCCATTTTACCTGCCTGTAGCAGCATGCAGTGCGTGTAACTGTATATGTGCAAATTAACTTCCCATGCAGTGTTTTATCGGTGCACTGCCTTCTATCTGCATTGCCTACATTTTACTAGAGACAAAAGTTGTGGAGCAATAGATGATCCCACATAGCCTAGGAGCTCTTTTGACAAAGAAGAAATATAAAATGTTTTATAAGTAAAAATGTAAATTTTGGTTTAGTTCTTTTCATCTTTTCTGCTTTACATTTTTTATTCCAAGAACAGTGTTTTAAAAGATAGCCCAAGCACTTGAATTATATTTTTGAAATGGGTGTTTTGTTGTTTAGCCCATTTATACCTAAATTTATGTATACCTTCTATTAAGTTTAAATTTAACTAGGATTAAAAAAGCATATAAAACTTCAAAAAATTTACCTATGGTATCTATTTTTAGTTTGAGAAAGTGGCTGTTTTGGTGGCAAGTTAATACAGTTCTTTCAAAGATTTCTTACTGCTAAACATTTTGAGTAAGTATTATTTGGAAGAATATAATTAGAGAAATGATCGTATCCAGATAAGTATTAAAATTTTAAGGTGATACTTTAAAGAAAAGCCTTAAACATTTTCATTATTTCCACAAAATAATAATTTGACCATTTTTTAGTGTTCTTCCCTGAGTTGATCATGAAAAGAAAGTCTCAATGCCAGTCTAAAGTGAAAATAAAATACACTGTATGGAAAAGTAATGATGGCTGTTCATTATCTGTCATAGGCTATATTTGAAGAAATATCCTCTCATATATATTCATCTTTAGCTCAATTGCCTAATAAGGTTATCCTCTATTTTAAGAATTTTTTTTTTAATTTTATTTATTTCCGTATGTGTATGAATGTACTGTCTGCATGCAAGTTTGTGCACCCGTGTCGTGCAATGCCGCGGAGGTCAGAAGAGGGTCTCGGATTCCCCTGGAACTGGAGTTCTCCTGGAATTGGAGTTTCAGACGGTTCTCGGCCGCCATGTGGGCGCTGGGGATCGAACCCGGGTCCTCTGTAAGAGCGGTCGGCGCTCTTAACCGCTAGGCCATATCTCCAGCCCTATTTTAAGAATTTTTATCAACAAATTTGACAGCAGGTTACTAATGTAGCAAAGCTTCTAAGTTCACCTATGATTATTATTATTATCTGTGTTGAAGTGACCTCAACACTTTCCTAATATATTGATATAACAATAGTAGTTCATCTTCTACTTTCTATTAATCTACTTAAAAATAATACTATAACTATGCATTTGTAAAATGACTTCCAAAGAAATGAAAGCTCCATCTGGTTTGATAACAAGATGCTTGAGGACCACTTGGTTTTAATGAACACTTCGAAAGTAGGAAAACAACCCATTAGATCCAAATCATTCAAATCTGTAGCAGCTATCAGTTGGCAGTACACCCAAGCATTCATCCACCCATTAATTCGCCAACTATATATTGACGTCTCACTGTATTTATGAACCACCAGATCCTGTACCAGTAGAAGATTAAATAAGCTTCAAAATAAAAATAGTAAGGGAGGAAATAAAGGATAACTGTTCATGGGTGTGGGGATTTGGGAAGTAACAGTAAAAATGTTGTAATGATAGCTTTACAACTATAAATGTGCCAAATATCAGTGATCTATGCCTGTACACTTCAAATAGGTAGATTAAACAAAGCTTTATTAGTGGAAGAAGCCAAAATATTATAATGATATTGATCATAATATTATTGGTTTTCATCCAAGGTTGACCAATAGTTAAATGGCTCCTTTAAAATACCTTCCTTGTCCTTTCAGCAAGTGACCATGCTCTGTGAACATGTCCTTGCATTTGCCACAAGATGGTTCCAACTTGTTTTGTACACTTTCGGCCCTAGCCATTTCTCCACAGAGTTGTAGAGTGTGCATTTGATTTGCATGTGTGTGTGCATTGAAAAGCTGCTAAAAGTCTCAATGAGCAGTTTGTTACTATTAAATTGTAACTTCTAGGCCTCTCAGTAGACACACACACACACACACACACACACACACACACACACATTTACATTCATGTTTCTTTTTCTGTATATTGAAAACAATGAGTTTTCATTAAAAGCTGTAGTTCCAGCTATTTCCAGGGTTCGTTTCTCCACTTCCATATTTATAACTTTCTCTAAGCAGATGATGAACCTAATTCCATGTAATAGTGATATCTTTTATATAGTTATTTCTTTTGAGGGTTTTGTTTAGTTTTGTTTTGTCAGCTGCTCCCCCCAACCCTGTACATATTCCAATTTCCACCTAACTTGGTGCTCAACGTCCCAGGCTGGGCTGGCCTCTATCACATGACAGCTTTGTACCCTGCTGATACTCTTGCCCTTTGTGCTGCTTCTGCACCTGGACCCTTCCTCACTCTGCCTAGGCACCAGACCCCAGGCAGAGTTACCACAGAATGCACACACTTCTCACCCAACTGGGGTTCTAGGTCTCCATAAGCCTCCTCACCTATCAGGCCTCTGCTGTGCTGGTCATATGGCCTCTCTGTAGAGATGTCTTCTTTACCACACTTGGGACTGCTCTGTACCAGGCCACCTCAGCATGGAACTCCTACCTCATATGCCCACATTCTGATTCCATATCTGCTTCCCTTCATAGATACCTTATCACCCCTCCCCCATTAAATATGCATGACTTCTGTCTACTGGGGCTCTGGTGGCCTATTTGAGCACACTGATCCCACTTTGCTCTGTCCTACTTAATAGCACAAGGAGTAAATTGTTTTTTAAAAAGGTAGGGGGAGAAGAAGGAGGAGAAAGAGAAGGAGGAGGAAGAGGAGGAGGAGGAAGGGGGGAGGAGGAGGAGAGGAGAAGGGGAAATGGATAAAGGGATAAAGGGAAGGGGAAAGTTACATATTTTAATGTCCCATTTTTTCTCACCTGCTAGAATGATGTCTGTGGGTGAAGAGGCCACATTTTCTCTCTCATTTTATTCTCATATCTTAGCAGAGTACCTGACAGAAGTATGAACTCTCTTGTTAAATTAACTTCTGCTAGGGTGAAAACCAAGAGCTTATATAATTCCATTTACCTCCTCTCAGTGATCTCAGTAAAATCTTTTGGGTTTTGTTAATAGAAATGACAATGAACCATTAAGTGGGGTAGCCAGTTGTCCTCCAGAGAGGATGTTTCTGAGGAATACAACCAAAGAACTTTCTTATTTTATAGGGAATAAACCTTCTATACCACATGCTAATCAAGTGAACCAAAATATTGATTTATTTTTAAGTCATAAGTTTAAGAGTAGCAATGTAAGATGCACAACTTTTATTCTTTTTTTTTTTTTTTTTTTTGGTTTTACACTTTCTTTGGTATTTTTGAGACAGGGTCTCCCTTTTAGTTCTAGGTTCCTGGAGCTCACTCTGTAGACCAGGCTGGCCTTGAACCCAGAGATCCACCTATCTCTGAGTGCAACTTTTATTCTTTAGTCTCACAAATTATAAGTGATCAGAAGCATGTATTGTTTCCTCCATTTTCAAAAAATAGTTGAGTACATCAGCTAGTATATATGCTCAGTTGTATAGCCAACCCAAGAAATATAATGAATTGAAAGATAATTAGTTAATGGTATTTGGAGAAATATTTTCTAACAATCACAAAAATGAGGGTTTCAGCTTGATCCATGGGCTCTTAATTTTAGTTCTTGTTACTGGGGATAAATTTTCATTTCCTTAGTTCCTTCTTGGGAAATCATAATTTGTGGGGCTAGCGAAAATGAAAACGCAGAGCTACTTGCTCAGAAAGTGGGAAAAAGCTACATTTTAAGAATACTACAATATAGCACGTTTTCTCCCCCCACCCCGTGTCTCTTGATTTGTAATGGTATTTTTTATGTGCTAGGTAGTTTTAGATTTCTTCAGACATGGATACACACCTGACAAGTGTGACCCTTTATAGATGCCTAGAGGTTCACATATTGCAAGAGGACCAGAAGGTGAATGCACGTGGCCCACTGCATGCAAGGCTTCTCTTCTTGGCCTTCACTGGACAGGCACTGGGGTGCAAGGGTGAAGCAGACAGATGAGAAGTTTCTGTGTACGCCAGCACGGTGGGTCACCTAGCGTCCCAGCACTTGGGAGACTGAAACAAGAGGACTGTCATGAATTTGAGGGTAGCCTAGGATACATACTGAGTTCCCAGCCCACCTGGGCTAAAGAATGAGATTCTGTTTCAAAAAGTAAAATAGTTCCTGCATCATTTTTTGTGTTAGTGTCTGTGTCAGTGTCTGTCAGTACTAAGAAGACCTGTGACAATAGAAAGCAAAGCAGGAAAACAAGGTTTGGTGTACTCAGTGTAGTAGACAATAGGATATTCTATTTCACTCCAATAAAAATTGCTATCATTAAGAAAAAAATAGTCGCAAGCACTGGTGAGTATATGGGGAAACCAGAATCCTTATGCAGTGTTGGTGGGGACATAAATTAATCCAGCCACTGGGGGATCAATATACTAAAAAAATAGATCTGCTATGTAGTCCAGTTATACTACTCCTGAGAATATACCAAGAGGAATCTTAAGTTCGTATACTGCAGAAATGCCTACACATCCATGTTTATTGCAGTACTGATCATGACAGTCACACATGAGCTTAGCCAGTATGTTTGTCCACAGATCAATGGATGAAGAAAATGTGGTATAAATACATGGGGGAGTTTTACAGACTGAGCCATAAATAATGAAATTATATTATGTGCCAGAAAATGAATAGAACTTGAGATCATTAATTTAAATGAAATAAGCCAAACTCAGAAAGACAAATATCACATGCTTTCTCTAGTATGTAGTTTCTTATTTTTATATATACATGAAATCATTTCTAAATATAATGCATGGCATACAGAAATAGAACATTGGAGGTAGAGCCAAGACTGGAGGAAAGAAAGGAAGCTAGCAATAATGGAAAGGGGAAAGAGATAGGTAAGGGGAGTGAGTGCTGTCCAAGTACATGATATATTTGCATATGAATACCTCAGTGAAACCCATCAACATATACAATGAATGTATGCCAATAAAAATTTTTTAACTGTAAAATAGATTAGGAAAGGCAACATTGAAGCACAAACCAAGAGAAGTGAGGGAGCTGGTCATGAAAAGTTGCAGGAAAAGGGGAGAGCAAATTCATTTTCTTTGGTAAATACTATCAGGTTGTTTTTTTTTTTTGTTTTGTTTTTTTTCAGTTAAATGGTCCAGTCTTCTCAGAGTCATGTTGTTTACCCTCCTTGCTTTCCACTTCTCCCCTCATCACTCAATCTAAAATCTGTTCCACTGTATCCTTTCCCAATTTAGTTACCCCAGGTGAGTGTTCTGCCTTCTCCTATGTACTTCAGGAGGCTTCTACCTCCTGACCAGCACCTCTTCCCCCTATGCTCCAGCTTGCTGCTATTTCTGCTGCTGGAACTAGTCTCCCACACAGCCCATAACGTCTCTCCTCTCAAAACACCAGTTGGTTAGCTGTATCAGTTACTTTTTGTTGCTGTGATAAAAGCCATGATAAAAAGTGACTTGTGGAAGAGTTTATTTTGGCTTGGGGCTCTAGAGGGGGAAGAGTCCATAATGGCAGGAGCGGCATGGCAGCAGACAACCCTAGCAGGAAGTTGGCTGATCATATTTCCATCTGCACAGGAAGCAGGGAGTGACCTGGAAGTGGGCAAGGCTATAAATTCTCAAAGCCCACTCCTAGCGATGTTCTTCTTCCAGCAAGATCACACCTCCTAAAAGACATCATGTCATCACATTCCAAAATACCTTCCATTCAGCCTGCATACTAACTACACTGATTTTGTTCTGTGTGGGGCACTACTTGCTCATCTGCCACTTTGTGCCTTCAATCATCCTGGGATATCTCTGCTCTGTCTCATACTATTGAAAACTCATCTGCCCCTCTGTGCCTTCACTCATCTTAAGGTTGCTCTGTTCTGTCTCATACTATTGAAAACTCATCTGCCCCTCTGTGCCTTCACTCATCTTAAGGTTGCTCTGCTTTGCCTTATACTATTGAAAACTCACTGATGAATCATCTTAAGGTTGCTCTGCTTTGCCTTATACTATTGAAAACTCACTGATGAACTCAGTTCCAGACATGTCTATGAAATGTTTCTTGATCCCTCTCATTAGGATTACATACCTAGTCTCAGTTTTATATAAAGATCTTTGTGTACAATTAATAATAAGGTATAAGCCAAAGATGCCATCTTACTCTTCTTGACATCCATTGTACCTATTTGCTTTGCACTTAATAGCTACTAAATACATGTTTGAGCTCAGTATTAATTCAACTGATATTATTAATTACTGTGGTATTAAATCTTGAAATAATGTACCTGAAAATAATGAAAAGTAAAATAACATGAATTCAGAACTAGTCATTGACAACTAGATCATGTTTCCCACTTTTTCCTTTTACTCCATCTCTAATAAAGAAAAGGGCAACCTGGAGACCAGGGTGATGCCAGATGGAAATAATGAGATAATATTAACTCGGGATTGAGGTTTGTAGCTCTTCAAGCAGGCATTTTATTGGCCTGGTCCAGCCCATTCTCTGGACCAGGCCAATAAAATGCCTGCTTGAAGAAACCTTGAGGTGGTGCAGAGTAGATTGACAGGAAGGAAATAATAAGGAGAGAAAGAGAGTAACGATCAGTATGAGGAAACAAGAAATGAAACTTTAGCAGAAGATTCTGAAATTTCACTGAACTATTTCACTTCTAATTGTATTTAATAAACCATTCTGCCCTTTGTTTGCAATAAAGATATTGGAGTAGTATTACATTTGAAATGCAAATTATGTAGCTAACCATTGTTCACTTTTCAAAACTCTTTGATTATTTAATTTGTGGATGAGGGATATTGTTCTTGAACTATATTGGTTAAGAACTAAAATGATCTACACCCACACACCCTCCTGTCTCTGTGAACATCACTTTACTGTTTAACTGTCCTCATTACCACGATTGTACTGTTGTACTGTCTTCATCAGCAAGATTTCACTATTCCAAGAAACTCTACCCCAGAAAGATAAAAACTGCCAACAGCTTTCTTATTCCTTTTAGGAACTTTTTGAAAATATATTCAAAGGGATATTAAGCAATTCATCATGCAGTGGCTAGCATTAAGTGGGTGACTCTTTGCTGTCTACAATCCATTTTGAAACAAACATCTCATGTGTCCACCCACCCTAAATTATTATATAGAAACTTCATCAATCCAATCAAACCCTTCCCTATTGAAGACCTGCCTTAAACCAGTAATCCTTGCCTCCCCTGACATCTCAACAATGACTTTTTCTTTCTCCAGAGACTGTAATAACTGTGCCAAGGGAACCACCTCTCATAAGATGATACACAATAAACTCTCTTTGTCTTATTAACAGGCTAGAAAAAACTGGGTTTTGTTCATTTTGAAGAGAGCCACCATTCTACATGGCAGTGGCTGAAGCCATTTCTCTCAGGCTTATGAAATTAAACTCAAGGTCTGATTTCATCTAGGAAATAGAACATTTTTGGCTTTATTTTATAGGATCAGTAAGTTCATCATAATTTTCTTTAAAAAGAAAGGATGCTGTCAAAATCATATAATAGTAATCACAGGAATGGAAAAGAAAATTATTCACTTTGGTCAGAGAAGACTTAGTGGAAAAAAATTATAAAATCATTATAAATGCAATTCATTTGAAGTTATATTTCAAGATTACATTATTTTCTCTCTGGCATTCAGACACCTGAAATTCACTTTAAAATATATTGGTGAACAGTTCTCATTCTCCAGAAGTACCATTTAAAAAACAGCAATATTTCATCATAACAGTGTAAAATGAAAATAATTGACTGTCTTTTGCCTTGTGGGACTTGGCTTTTAATCTAAATAGATATGAAATCTAATGACATTCATCTATGTAAGACGTTTGTAGACTTAAGAGAAATTAAGTCACAAGACTATAAGGCTAGTTCATAAATCACAAATGAGATAAATGGGTAAAACTTCCCCAGAACACTACCCAGGGACTTCTTACTCCTTTGCAATTTGTTACCAATTTATATGTCCTTTTAGGAAGGTTTCATCTCCTATTGAAGGCTTGGCAAAAAGAATATGTAACATAAGAATTTATAAGAGCTTACAACATTTATGCCAATTTTGGTTTAACAATTTAGAAGACCTGTTCAAAACTTACCTCTGATTTTCATTTTCTTTGTGGTTTTCTAAAATGCTGCTACCGTCAGGACATCATAAAAGCCACAGCAGAGATGCCGTCATGCCACCATTAAGACTAGACTAAAAACAAAATGTTGCAGCTAAAAGTATTTTTAATGACTTGAAATTGCTTAGAGTGCTTTTAGAAGTAAAAAGGGTGCTGACTTATTTATCTAGTATACTTACCTAAATTAATTTGGCAGGATTACTTTGGTCCTAATCCTCATACAATAAAATTTATATGTTAATATTTTTAAATGGTGTGTCATTTTTCTCTGAAGGATACAATATATTTCAATGACACAAATCTACCAGTAGTCATTAAAGAAAGAGGTGAATTAATCCATCACTTAAATATGAGTAAAGACTATATTTTTACATAAACTGCACTTATAATTTTATGTGACCTTGCATATCACAAAAACATCACTTGTAAACTCTTAACAAGAACAAATGAATAAGTATGTTCTTAGCTTCTCTTGACAGAGACTTGCCGATAGAAATACAGTGGAAGCTTTACTTGCATAATTTTTGTCTTCATGTTTTTGGATATTTTTAACAAAATAATCTTTTGTGTCTTTCTGATTTGGCACATGCTTTGCTACAAATTGAATATCAATGAAATTCTCAGCAGACCACTTTCCTTTTTAAGAAACATGAACCATAATTACAAACATGTAAATATATTACTCCACTGAATAGTATATCTGGACAGATATGCTTTGCTATATGCATATTATTTATTCCAGTTTTATGTTATGTGTTTTTCTGCAGGTATAAAGATATGGCATTGCAAACAAAGATGAATATTTTCATAAGGAATGTCTTTAAAACCAGAAAATACTTTCTTACACATTTTAAATGAATGGCTTAGTCTCATGTGGCTGACTTACTTTGTGACAGGTACTGTGGTGGCTGTCATAATTATCTTCATTCTTACTGGAACCATTTCTGTCACTACAAGTCGAGGGGTTAAATGGTCCAAGACACACAGTGAGTAAATTTTGTCTGGGACTTAACTCCAGGTTTATATACCACTCCCCAACTAAGGCTCTAATTTATTTTGTAGAAAATGCTGCCTTTTAAACTGAGTTGTCAGGCCTGCAGCCAGTGGTTAAGAGCACTGGCTGCTCTTGCAGAGGACCTGGGTTTGCATTCCAGCACCCACATAGCAGCAAACAACCATCCATAATTCTAGTTTCAGTGGATCGATACCTTCTTCTGACCTCTGCAGGCATTGCATGATACAGGTGCACTTACACACATGCAGGCAACAAACTCGTACACATACAAATATACAAACAAACAATAAATAAAATATTAAACTGAATTGTCTTTATTGTCCATTTGATTAACACATCACCTCCAAACAAAAATACTTAAACACAAAACTATCTGAATCTGTATTGATTGGACCTTGAATGTCCATGTACCCCCTAAAATACATACGCTGAAACCCTGGCTATCAATGTGAATAACATCCAGAACTTGGAAGTCAGGAATGTGATTAGTCCACGAGGATGACACCTTTGTGAAGGGATTGGTTTCCATATCAGAAAACTGAAAAAGAAACCAAATGAGGATGCACTGAGCAGGGCTATCTGCAAACCAGGAAGAGTACCCTCACCAATACCTGCCTGCCGGCACCTGTACCTTGATAGGCCTCCACAGCTGTCAGAAATAATAGTTGTTTTTATTTTATGAATTCATATAACCCAGAATGACTAAAGAGCATGTATAACACAAATAACAAAGGCACAGGGAACCCAAAACAGAATCTGGGTCATTTCAGCAGATTGGAATATTATGTAGTAGGGTAGTTTCCCTCACTTCACACTTCCCTCAAGTGTGAATGAACTACATTAAGATTGTAAGAACATCCACTTGAAAATACTATTTAATGTCCAAAAACAATATCCTCCCTCCCTTCTTCCTTCTTCTCTTTCCAGAATTTACAGTTCTGTACAGTAGATTTTACAAATGCATAAACAAAGGGTGGACATGGTAACGCTTCCTGCAAGTCATGCTTTAGCCCTGGTACGTCCAGCATTTACCAGTCAGAATTTCTTTCCAGCCATTCCACTCCATTCCAGAACCTCCTGCTTGACTCTGTTGTGCTGAGACTTTGACAAGAGTTTCAGGTAGTTTGTGACATGACAGACCCAGAACAACTGCAGTTTGTCAGGGTCCTATAGTGGGTATGGTACAGGTACATACTGGCAGCCTGTGTAACTTGAAGACATCTCTGGAATGGTTATCAGTTAGGGAGTTTTAGTAACTAGATTGTAAAATCATCCCAGAAATAACCTTGTATCACACAAGAAAACTCTACAATGGAATGGATTTTCACATTCAGAAATTATGTGCATTTTCCCAGCATGGTATCCACTTACCTAACACTTTATGCCATATAAAACGATAAATTATCCAGTGTTATCTAAGCCATCAGAAACATTTAAAAGTTTTATAGTACAGTATTTTAAAGTTTACTAACCATTATATAAAATTAATAAGATAGTTTCTACAGTTTCTTGCTTTATTGATTGTGGGTAATAACCTGTAAATGGGACTGTAGTAGGATGCTGCAACTAACGGCTTTTAAAGGAGAATGTTTGAACTTTAGTAATTTATTTCAGTATTTTCGGATTCCTTTCACTTCTGAAGTCTTTGTGAGGAACAGTCAGAGACTGAGTTACTTTCTTCAGTAAATATTTTGTGGAAAATTTCTCTAAGGAAAGATGTGGGGTTTCAATGCATAAATTTTTAGACAGACTATTGAAGTTGAAATTTCATTTCAGGAGGCAGTCAGCTTTGTTTAACTCTATATTTTTAGTATCCCAAGTTACTGAAGCAGGCTTTGCTTTAATTAATAACTATAGGATGTGAGGCAGTTCCAGTGCTGCTTTTTCTATTAACTGGCAATTTCCTGTAGGAAATTAATAAAACGAAAGAGGGGGTGGCCGGCAAGAATAAATACATGGTACAGATGCAAGCCACTAACACTCATCAGAATAAATTAAGCTGCACAGCTTTTGTTAAAAATTCTAATACAGTAAAGAAAAATATTCTATAAAGTTTCTCAGTTCTCAAGGCAAATTTGACAAAGAAGCAGGCCTATCATAAAATAAGAATTAGCTTTAATATAATATACAAGACATTATTGAATTGACTTTAAAATTAATTTTGTTCTAGAAGTATAGTTTAATGGTTAGAAGGAAGGTTCGAAAGGCTGCCTGAATTTGAATTCTGGCTTTGTGTTTACCAGCAGTAGAATTTTGGGCACGTTGTCTATACTTCTCTCTCTCTCTCTCTCTATATATATATATATATATATATATACATATATATATATATATATATATATGGTCTTTAGCCCAGGTTGGTCTTGAACTCACAAAGATCCACCTGCCTCTGCCTCCAGAATGCTAGGATTAAAGGTGTGTGCCAGCTCCCTCTTTATATTTTAAGAAAGACATTAAGGATTAAATGAGTTAATAACATAATACATGGGATAGAGAAGATACATTGGAGGCATTTGGCTTTTTTCTTCAATATTAAAACTTAAGAGAAATTCTCTTCAGCTATATCCTTCTATGCCATCAGAGTTGGATCTTCAGGTAAGAAATTTGGGGTTTACAATACTGCCTGATTTTGTTTTCCTGAGCTCCTTTAGCATTCAGCCCACTTGGCAAGCGGTTTACCCAGGACTGCAAAGAGTGTATAATGCTTAAGTCAGGTGGTGTGAGTACCAAACTCCAAGTGTCTGATAATTTTCTGCAGTGAGTAAAAGGAAATATCATTGATATTTCAGAACTTCTTAAGAGAATATTTGGAAGAATATTAGCAATTGACCAGGACTCAAAGAAATGCAGATGATGCAGATGACTAGTGTTCAGATCTGCAGATCAGCCCTGTGTTAGAGTGTTTGCCTTTTCACACTTTGGCTGGAGCTTAACTACAGTCAAGTTGTATCACTCTTAAAAACATAAAGCACAGAACTTAGGCCTGTGCTTTCCTGCCTCTGTTGTCTATCCGGGTGATAGTATTAACAAGTGTTACTTCTGGCTTCCTTTGAAGTGACATGTAAATGCTGCCAATTCAGTGTCCTACCTGAAATAGCTGTTCGTTCTTTATTATGACATGCTTGTGTGTTCATCTGAGCGTGTCTTGGGACTAACATTGCCTTATAAAAATAATTTTTAATTTCCCAGGTTCATTACGGGTTCTCTTACATTTATAGTCTGAGTTTGTTGTGTGTGGGTTTTTTTTTTTTTAGTTTGTTTTTGTTATTGCTGTTCTTGCTTTATTGAAGGAAAAAAGAAGGAACCTTCTTATGGTTCCATCTTATATGATTGTTGTTTACCACGTGAATTGTCCAGCTGTTACTTATCTTTAAGAATGACAGGTAGCTGGGCATGGTGGCGCACGCCTTTAATCCTAGCACTTGGGAGGCAGAGGCAGGCGGATCTTTGTGAGTTCAAGGCCAGCCTGGTCTACAGAGTGAGTTCCAGGACAGCTGGGGCTATAGGGAGACCCTGTCTTGAAAAGACCCGAAAAAAAAAAAAAAAAAGAATGACAGGTGACTGAAACAAATAGTAATAAAGTCACTAAAATATTTTTTGCTGCCAAATTTGTGTAGTTTCTTCCATCCGAGCACTAGGCTAAGTGGACTATATTGAGAAAGACATTTGGATGTTGCTACTGTCATGTTTTCATGTTGGAAATGACTTTTATTAGCATTTTCTAATGATGTCTTTTCCAGTGCAGAACATTTAAGCCAGTTCTAGAGAGAAACACATTCTAATGTAAGCAGTTTTTCTTTCATTATAAGGTTCTTCACATGGACATCTCATAATTTCATTCATTACTTGGTAGATGTGTGTCTTTCTCCATTTTGGAGCTAGCTCCGAACCTTTCATTATAAGGTTCTTCACTTGGACATCCCATAATTTACCCATTCATTACTTGGTAGATGTCTTTTTCCATTTTGGAGCTATTACTAAAAAAGCTTCTCTGAATCTTTGGTGGGCTCCTTCACTTGGTTAACAGGAGTGATGTTGCTAAATGGTAAGTGCATGCTTATGTTTATGAGAAAATGACAGACAGTTCTCAAAGAGCTGCACTATTGTGCATTCCATCAGAAATCTGTGAAAGTGTCAACTGGTCCACATCCTATACACATTTGGGAGTAATCAGATCTTTAAATTGTTAGCCATTCCATTGTGTATTTCTCTGATGACTACTAATGTTGAGCATTTTTTCATTTGTTTATTTACCAAGTGATAAAATGTTGATGTCTACTAATTTTTAAATGATCTCCAATTTATTGAATTTTTTTTTCTTTTATGGATTTTTTTGACTTCAGGTTTAAGAAATGTGTGCTGAACTCAAGGAGTCATGGGAGTTTGTTTTTCTGAATATGAGATAAAGTCTGAAGCTTTTTTTGTTATGAATATCTAATTGTTCCAGTAGTATTCTTGGCTCTATTGGATTACCTTGACTACTTCATTGTACCTTCTTGACCTCATTCTGTTATTTGATGGATACAGATGTGGACATTTTAGATGTAGAGTATACCTTCTTTTCCTGATATTAGTACAAAGGAGCTACTAGATGTTTTATAGTAAAACTATAAAACTGTATTTTGCTTAAATGTGAAAAATTAGGACAAAGATCATGTAACTGATTGATTTAATTGTTCAGCCTTTGAAATATTCCTAACTTCAAATTAGGGAGAAAATATAAAAGTAAAATTTATGAGTCAGTTAATATTCATAAAATTCTATTTAATTCATCATAAATACAGTGGAGCTTTAAATTTTTATTTATTTTTGTATTATGTGTATAAATATTTTGGCTCAATTTGTGTAAATGTACCATGTGTGTACAATGCTAACAGAGGCCAGAAGATGTTGGATCTCCTGAAACTGGAGTTTTAGGTGGTTGTTAACCACCATGTGGGTGCTTGGAACAGAACCAGAGTCTTCAGCCATAGTCTTCTGCAAGAGCAGCCAGTTCTCTTAACCACTGAGCTATCTTTTCAGCACTTCCAAATGTATTTTTAAAAAAATCATTTTCAAAGACATGTCTCAAAACTTGACATTGTCTAAAAATCAGAAGAATTTTATAAGATTTTTAAATTTTATTTATTATTTTTTGTTTCTTTTTTAAAATTTTATTTATTTATTTATTTTATGTGTATAAGTGTACTGTCTGCATGCAGGTTTTTGCACCTGTGTCATGCGATGCCATGGAGGTCAGAAGAGGGCGTCAGATTCCCCTGAAACTGGAGTTAAAGACAGTTCTCAGCCGCCATGTGGGTGCTGGGGATCGAACTCTGGTCCTCTGCAAGAGCAGTCAGCGCTCTTAACCGCTAGGCCATCTCTCCAGCCCCCGTGTTGTGCAATGCTGTGTAGGTCAGAAGAGGGCGTCAGATTCCCCTGGAAGTGGAGTTGAAGACAGTTCTTAGCCGCCATGTGGGTGCTGGGACTCAAACCTGGTTCCTCTGCAAGAGCAGTCAGTGCTCTTAACCGCTAAGTCATCTCTCCAGCCCCAGGATTTTATATACTTATTTTAATCCATTTTATCCACTAGATCTTTTTTTCCCTTTATTTTTTATCCACTAGATCTTATACAATCAAACTATAAAGTCTAAATTCTGAAAATAAGTCTAAATCCTGAAAATAAAATTTTGAAATTTCAACAAGCATTTTAGATATGTAGATAATGTAATAGCTACCATTTTCACTGAGATCCAAGTATTAAGAGCAGTTTGTTAACTGGATAAATACCTAAAAATGAAGTTGCCATTTACTTTTCCACCACAGATCTAGGAATTCATTGGTATATGTGCATGTATGTGTATATAGGTATCCTAATTAGTTTTGTCAACTTGACATCAACCTAGACATATTTAGGGAGAAGGAATCTCAGTTGATGTATTTCCACCATCAGTAAGGCCTGTGGACACTTTCTTAGTTGCCAGTTGATGTAGGAGGACCCAGCCTGCTGTGGATGGTGCCATCTCTGGACACATAGGCCTAGGCCTAGCCTGTGTGAGAAAGGCACTGAGCAAGCCAGGGTCCAGCCAGTAAGCAGCCTTCCTCTGCTTCAGTTCCTGTTCTAGGTTCCTGCCTTGAGCTCTTACATAGAACTCCTGCCCTGGCTTCCCTCAATGATGGGTTGTGACTTGTAAGTGTAAGGTGAAATAAACCCTTTCCTCCCCTAAGTTGGTTTTGATGAGTGCTTTACCACAGCAGCAGTGAAGCAAACTAGAACACTGTGTATGTATGTGTTTATAGAGAAACATACACATATAAATATTATCTCTAATACAAAATGCAAAACCCTCCAAATCTGAAACTAAGCAGATTTGACTCCTGCAATACACAATACCACACCTGACCTCATGATATTGGTCACGTTCAAACACAGGTGCACCAAAAGCTTGCACAAACTGACCTGCAGACTATGTAAGAGATAGGAAATAAATGAATTCAGTGTGTAGACTTGTGTACCATCCCAAATATATCTCAGTGTGTACATGCAAACATTTCACACCTATAAAAACTCCCAAGTCCCAAACATTATATTCCCAAGTATTTCAGACCATGAATAAACCTATATATAATCATGGGCTCCATAACATTTTAGTAAACAACAGACAACATATACATTAGTATATATCTTATATCAGTAAGATTATTGCCTAATGATCTTTGAGTATCTTACATCAAGATGACTCAGTGACTTAAGTCAGTTTCTGGCAAGTCTGAGGACCCAAGTTCAATCTTCATGTATGCTTGCCCATGTACACATAAGAAAAGCAAACAGACAAATAAGTAATTTAATTAAGTTTAATACACTGTAACTTTTTCAGAACAAAACTGCTTAATGATGCATTTCTCAAAATGTATTCCTGTCATTATTGACACAAGACTTTGTGTATGTGTGTGTATATATATATATACATATATGTGTATATATATATATTATGTGTATATATTACTATATAATATAGTATGTATTACTATATAATATAGAATAGACTGGATTCCTGAGACTTTCATTGTGTTTTCTTCAGTACTTTTCTTAAATTATTAATTACATGAAACCTGACATATACCCAGAAAGACTAACATAGCTTCAAATCATCTACTATGTTAAGCCAATGTTAGTGCACTACCTTCAATTAAAGTTTTACCTCAGAGGTTTTCCTTTCACTTTCTTCTTTGTCCCTGTATCAAGAAGGCTACAATTAACCCAAAATGTATGTATTCTTGGATAGAAGTGTTCACAGAGAATAAGTAGTGTGGAGGCAGAGGCCTTCAGAGGTGCATCTGTTCACAATGCCTGGACCATGAAAGGATGGTAGCCTCCTGCATACTGTAGTACACTTTAGACTTTAATTTAAAAAAAAAAAAAGCTTCAAATGGTTGGGATTCAAATGTAGCTCAGTGGGAGCACCTTTCTATCATGTACAAGGCCTTTGGGTTTAGTGCCCTGCAACACAAGGAAATAGACAAACAAAAATCATGTTTCGGCTTCATATTACTTGGTATGTGTACAATAAATAAGAAACCAAGCAAATTCCATGAATTTTGAATATCGTCCCACATAAACATGCAGTGTGGGACTAATTGTGATCTATGGGAACAGTTTCAGTAAATCATAGTCTTGGAATTAACAAGACTATTTTAAGCAAACAGAAACCTCTATCCAGTTTGACAGTAGAAGAAAGGAAATAGGCATATCACTAAAATTCAGCCAATACAAACTTTAATCACCTCACAACCTGCTGGACCTGCCAAGTTTCTGGTTTCTTTGTGGTCACACAAGATCTGGCAAATACTGTTTCTCACAATCTGCTACTTTGTTTTCTAAGAGAAGCCTGATTACATTGTATCATTAAGTTCTTTCAGCTGTTGCTTCACAATAGTGTTTCTTTTTTTTTAATTTTTTTTTATTGATGCTTTGTGTATATCATACATCATTTTCCAATTCAGTTCAGGCATATTTCCCTTTCCCTTCCCCCCATCCCACCCCACCCCATCCCAGATCATGCATTCTGCCATAACTGTCCTGCATCTTTCTCTTTTTTTTTTTTCATTTTTTAGCAATAAGTGGTAATTTATGAGTACAAGCATCCCTCATGTAAAACCAATTTGCAGGCTGCTGTGCCCAAACCCCCACAGCCCCACCATCCAGCTGGGGGGGGGGGGAGGCTTGTATTTGAATCAAGTTGATCAAATGAGTGTCCAGACTATATTGCTGTAGTTTCACCATTCACCCCAATCCACGCCCTTACATTCTACCAGCCCCCCTCTTCCGCAGATTGTTCCCTAGGCTTAGAAAAGGGGCACAGGTGGATGAGAAGCAAAACAGTCTACTTTCTCTGGAGCTGTTGTCTTGGACTCTGGTCAGTTCTGGCTGTTTCCTTTCATGGGCTGACAGTTTGTCCAGGAATAACCTTTCAATCCTACTAATGAAGCACAAGCAATTAGATATATGGGTATTTGAACAGCACTAATAGTTATGGTAGGTTACTTTGGTATAGACACATATGTTTCAAGAGTGTTTCTAAACAGTTGGGAAATTGAGTCCAACTGCACATCCTTAAGAATCAGATATGTCATTTGTTCATTAATTCAACAGCTATATAGTGAGCACCCACTAAGTAAGACAGAGACTGGGGCACATCTTGCAAAAACACACGGACACACATATCATATAAGGTCATATAAATGCAATTGTAAAAGACAAAGGAATGTATTCACTAGTTAAAGTTCTAGTTTATCCTGAACAAGACATTTTAAAATTCTTCTGTATAAGGAGCATTACTACCTTGTAAGATGCCGGGTAACTTGCCCAGGGCTATTCAGCTAGCCAGTAGAACAGATGGGATCTTTCTATAGTGCATAGTCTTTCATCTATATCTTATAATAAAGAGAGAGAGAGAATATATAACTGTTTCATGTCTTGACTCTTTGGTCAACAACTAGAATTGATTCAAGCCCAGAGTTACATGTAAATAGAGCAGGTATTTAGCAAACCTTATTTTCCTATTTTACTTCAAATGGGAAATTCTCCCTTTACCTACTCAATCGCTCAATAATTTGTAAGGAAATTGGTTCCGTAGCAAGTTCCAAGTCACTTTGGAACTGAAGTGCTCCCACTCTGTCCTTAGGTGTTGTTGAAGCCTGCTAACACTTCAGGAACCTCATAACTCCATCCACACATTTGCTTGTACACATTTGACCTTAAAACTAGTAGAACACAGAGATACAAAGATGTCTTTAAAGCCAAGAATTTAACTGTGTAATATAAATAATAAAAAGCATAAAGTTTTTCTTTCATTCTTAGAATTAAGAACAATGTTATTAACTGTCACTATTATTACTAAAAAGAATTTTTAAATCCAAATCACAAAATTATTTAGTGTTATAATAAACATGATTTAGATACCCAGTATGTATTTCATGAGACCAAATCTATTTAAGTACCTTGAGCATCTAAAAGATCATAATTTCTCTCTATAGCCAATATTTATTGATCGCTGATTATAAAATATAGTTTTAGGGTTCAGTAAAAAATGAATGGGATATGCCCTTTGACCTCAGCTATTTACAATCTGATAAAAATATTCACACCCATAGACGATGGTAGGCTACAAAAGAGCAGAGAGCCCTGGTAAAGATGAGCTGATCTACTTTAAGGGAGAGGCTCTAGATAGGCTAACCAGACTCCAGTCGATGAACCTGCACTGAGGGACATCAGGGGACACTAACTTGACCGGATAGGCCTTAACACAAATGACAGAATAAATGAAATCCAGTCGGGGGAAGGTATGGAAGAGTGCTGATGGGGAAGGGGGCATGTAAAGAAGACTGTGATATTGTGTAGGAAATACACAAAAAATCAGTTAAAATACACTTAAGGGGCTAGAGACCTGGATCAGCAGTTAAGAGCACTGGCTGCTCCTGCAGAGGACCCAGGTTCAATTCCCAGCACCCACATAGTGGCTAATGACTATTTGTAATTCCAAGTTCCAGGGGAATCTGATGCCCACTTTTGACCTACATGAACATTGCATGACAGGGGTCCCCTTAACTGCATGCAGGCAATTCACTCATATACATAAAATAAAAATAGTAAGTATGTTTTAAAAATACATTTAAAAAAGAGCAGAGATCTATGTTGTGTGCCCACATTTGGAGGTGATGGTGTCGAAGTAGATTTTTAATCTTTGTCTTGTCTTTTCTATCTTTTGTATTAAACTAGGAAAACAAAATCACCTCTTATACAGAAAAGAAAAGAATCTGTGGACATATTCCATGGGCTGAATTAAATTTAGTATTAAATGTCTAAGCTAAATGGCCCAAGAAAAGTTTTTATTGTTGCTATTTATTTTGTTTAGCAGCTTAATAAACAGATGTGTGACAAAAGCTACTACTTCCTTCAATACAAAATTTTAACTTGTGACTTTAATTTTATTTTTCCCTTTTAGTCTGTAGTCCCACATACTTGAGGTTATCATGGCTCCCACAGAAAAATCCTGCATGTTACTAGCTAGTGCTTTATCATTAGAGAGAGGCTATTTTATAACAAAATTATCAAATAAAACTTGTCCTCCATTACACAGTCTGGATATCCACTCACTCCCTTTTTAGCTGCTCCATTAGTCTGTGCAAATTGCCTTCAGTTTGATTGCTTTCCTGAGCTTCTAAGAGCTTGTTTAGAAACAAATTTTCCAAAGTCCAAGCTAAAGTCCAAGATTTATTTGATTCAAAAAAATTTTTCTGAACATGAGCCAAATCTTTACTTACTAGTTTCAGTTTCTGTGAATAAATATCAAAATCACAGCTGCCAAAGCATTAAGGAAGAGGTTTCTCTTTGGACTGTGAAGCTATAATGCAATCAAGTCTTGCCTGCTATGTCCCTAAACTACATTCAGATCAAATGGCAGGTAACGCTTGTGTTCTTCACTGTTCTAGGTTCTTCAGGTTTAAAAATATTTAGCATTGTATTGATGATGGACTGCCTTATTTTTGAAAATTTAATATGTTCTTATGTCATAAGTATATTAATCTGTATGCTATTTACCTAATCTAGCAATTAGCAATTAGTTAGTATAATACGACTCCATTCTAGTAGACTAGGTTATCATCGTAAAAATGTTCCTTGCTAGAAATTATGCTTGATACCTCCCCTAGTGGATCTTTACATTTGTGTTTTAAATTATGTGCAAGCGTGTGTGTGTGTGTGTGTGTGTGTGTGTGTGTGTGTGTGTGTGTGTCTGGGGCTATATGCACAGAGGCCAGGAGAGGGTGTCAGACCCCTTTGTGCTCCAGTTGTAGGCAGATGCTAGGATCTGAACTCAGATCCTCCACAAGAGCAGCAAGTACTCAGCCAAAAAGCCATCTCTCCAGACCCTGTAGTGTTTTTTTTTTAATTTTTTTTTTATTAATTTTATTTATTTCTGTATGTGTATGAATGTGCTGTCTGCCTGCAAGTCTGTGCACCCGTGTCGTGCAATGCCGCGGAGGTCAGAAGAGGGTCTCGGATTTCCCTGGAACTGGAGTTCTCCTGGAATTGGAGTTTCAGATGGTTCTTAGCCGCCATGTGGGTGCTGGGGATCGAACCGGCGTCCTCTGTAAGAGCGGTCGGCGCTCTTAACCGCTAGGCTATCTCTCCAGCCCGACCCTGTAGTGTTTTAACACCATCTGAAACTCCAATTCCAGGAGAACTCCAGTTCCAGGGGAATCCAACACCCTCTTCTGACCTCCACAGCATTGCACGACACGGGTGCACAAACCTACATGCAGACAGTACATGGATACACATACAGAAATAAATAAATGCTGGGCGTGGTGGCGCGTGCCTTTAATCCTAGCACTTGGGAGGCAGAGGCACGCGGATCTCTGTGAGTTGGGCCAGCCTGGTCTACAGAGTGAGTTCCAGGACAGCCAGAGCTACAGGGAGACCCTGTCTAAAAAAAAAAAAAAAGCTAGTGCTATTTGCTTTGTTTTTGTTCTTCCTTCTAGCCACTTAATTGCTCTCTTCTCACATTGTCAGGAATATCCCAGTTGGCAAGTCTAGTAGATGTTTTCTTCCTGTCTGTAGCTTACCTGTGTTGCCATTAACATTATATATCGTACAGGTTATATCTACACTGTTTCATTCAAAAGTATCTACTGCCAGGCATGGTGGTGCACCTCTTTAATCCCAGCACTCTGGAGACAGAGGCAGGCTGATCTCTGTAAGTTCAAGGCCAGCCTGATCTACATAGTGAGCTCCAGGCCAACTGGGACTAAAGGGAGACCCTGTCTCAAAAAGACCAAAAAAAAAGTATCTACTAAGAGCCAGTCTTACACCAGACACCATGCTGGTCATTGGGTGGGCCAAGAGAACACAACAATCACAGCCTTTCTGCTCATGAGGTTTATTGACCAGAGGCAGATTCAGAGAAAGTTTAGGCATTTGGAAGTTAGTGAAGAGGTTTTCTTGACTCTCCTGCCTCCTTTACCACTAACGTAGTACGTGTGATTGAGCCTTAGTCCTACGTACTATACCCTCTAAATCACTAGAGAATTCACCCTTGGTCATTCTCCACACCACATTCTACTCAACTTAAGTCTTTCCTTAGGATGCACCTCATACTCCTGTACTTTATATATCAAATGCAGTTTTAGTATGTAAAATTCGTAGTACAGATGTAATTGCCCAAGATATATAGATTTTCTCATGTTCTTCCACGTCAAGGCAATGGCTCTCACCATAAACACCAAATGTAAACTTTTCTTTTATCTCAGAAGCAATTTTCCATCCTAATTCTCTTCTTTCATTTGCAAAGTATAATTCTACCTCCAAGAAATACATATATATTCCTCCTCCAAGGGAAAAAAAAAAAATATATATATATATATATATATATATATATATATATATTCCTAAAACCTTCAAAGTAGAGCAATAGCATAGAAGAGAGGAGGCAGTAAAGTTGTTTGTTGGATGGGAAGACAGAAAATCTGTAGCACATGTGGCTGTGGCTAGAATTCACCCCAGTAGGAGCATGCTCTGCTTTGACTATTATGCAAATACTCTTTCAGACAGTGAGTAGGATGCCCCTCTTTCTCTGAACCTTTCTCTGAAAATAACTAGTTTTAATGTCATCAGAAATTCAGTAAATTGCCAGAACATGATATTCATTTTCCTCTTCATCATTTCAGTGTTACACTTAAGTAAATGTTATCTTCATGCACATCAGAATCACTCTAATATGATTAGTAGGCTTTGTTACACTACAATAAATTAAGATCAACTTTTTAACCTCTAAATATGAATAAGAACATGTAATATTTGTATTTCTGTCTGGCTTATTTCACTTACCATAATGTCCTTGAGTTCTACTTTTTAAAAATGTTTTTATTGGAGTTTTGTGCGTTTCACACAACATTTCTTTTTATTTAGGACTGAATAATGTTCCATTGTGTGTATACATATATATGTATGGACAAAAAGACATTCAGATAGGAATAATAAGCTCTAGGTTTCTGTAGCACCTTAAGCTGAATATACTTTACCATAATCCATTGTATATTCTATGAGGGAGGGAGGGCTTTGAAAACTCCAGAAGGATGAATGGATGAAAATGATGATTACCCCTGCAATGATCATTACACACTGTGCACATGTATTAAATTATGACACTCTACCCCACAAATATGTACAATAAGTATGTAGCAATTAAAAATAAAGCAGTTTTGGGGCTGGAGAGATGGCCTAGCGGTTAAGAGCACCGACTGCTCTTGCAGAGGACCGGGGTTCGATCCCCAACACCCACATGGTGGCTGAGAACCATCTTAACTCCAGTTCCAGGGGAATCCGATGCCCTCTTCTGACCTCCGCGGCATTGTACGACACGGGTGCACAAACCTATATGCAGACAGTACATTCAAACACATAAAAATAAATAAATAAATAAATAAATAAATAAATAAATAAATAAATAAAAGCAGTTTTGCCAGGCGTAGTGCAGCATGCCTTTAATCCCAGCACTTGGGAGGAAGAGGCAGATGGATCTCTGAGTTCAAGGCCAGCCTGGTCTACCTAGTGAATTCCAGGACAGCTGGAGCTACAAGGAGACATTGTCTCAAAAAAGACCCCCCCAAAATAATAAAAGACCACACTTGTGCCCTTCCAACTTTGTACAGTATTTACCATAGACGTCCCATTTACCTATGTGCCATGCAACTGCAGTATTTTGAGTAGTTTTTTCAGAAGGATTTACAATGAATATGGAGGCAACCATCTTTGTGGAAATCACTAAGATCGATCTGTAAAAATGACTTTGGATTTTTATGAGTTTACAAATGACTTCATTTGTTAACTACTGCTTGCCATTTTCTAACAAGAGCAGGTAGACCTGAGCTATATCACACTCAGTTGCTGCAGTCTATAGGGACAGAGGGCCTTGGGACAGTCACTAGAACTCCCCACCTATCTTCATCTGAAAGGAGCACAAAGTCACAGTTAGGGCTATGTTGCAGTCACACCTTCCTGGCTCTCTCAGACCAGCTTTGCCACCTTGGTCCTGTCACTCTCTGTCTGTTTCCACATTTTCCAAAGAGAGGTTAAAACAGCTGTATGAACTAGAGATAATAATATTGAATAAACTAATTTACCAACTTCAGAAAGGCAAACATCATGTTTTCTCCTAGTTGTGCTTCCTAGATTATATATATATTTTTTTTTTACATAGGTACATATGACATGTAAGTAGAAGTGTCTTGAAGGACAAGGGGGACTAACAAGAGGGAGATATGCTGAATGTACAGTATATGCTTTATTGAAAACTTTTAAATTTTTTGAATATATTAAATGTTAAATATTTCTGATAAAAGATGAACTTGATAAGCAAGGCATTACAAGTCCTGAGCATCAGCTTCTAAAATTGTGAAAAAGAAGCAAATAGAAATGCTAGAGCTTAAGACTACAATAATCAAAGTTCATTAGAATGAATATCATCAGGTAGCATGTTACAGTTGGATGAAAGTGTCATTTTAAAATTACTTTCTACAATGAACATATACCGATAAGTTTTTTACAATATCTGCATCATATACAATTAGAAAAGTTAAACATGTTTAGTAATAGTATGCATAGAAAAGTTTTTCCATGTGCTAAACTTTCTACATGTTAGACATTAGTGACATGGCACACACATCATTAAATAATACTACTTCATCTTTTCAACCACAGCTTCCCATTGCACAAAGGCACCTAAACATGCAAATGCTACATGTGACATGGGGTTCTCTTGTTGTCTGTCTATTCTGTCTTTTTATCACTTGGCCTTTTTTTATCTGTATGTCAACTGCATGCTAACCTCTCTCTGGTTCTCTAATATGCTGATAAATGCTGGTTCTCAGGTCAGTTCTGCCTTCTCTGGCAGCTTCTAGCACTTGTAATTAGCCTCTCACACAGTCAGACTGTGAGAGTTTCCAAACAGTCCACATTGTGTTGCAGGGTGATCATTTGTTTCTTTGGGTTTCTTTACCACTAGAATATATGGTAGGCTCTGTGCCCAACATGATACCTAACACACAAATGGCACACTGGCAACTGGGTTCTGAATCAAATGAGCCTATATAGACAGATTTTAACATTTGTTAATTTACCTTGGTTGTTAATTGTTAGTCTTAAAGATGAGGTTGAACTTTCATGAAATACATCTGATGAAAAACAAGCTCGTCGCTTCCTGGGTGTAGCTATAGCTGGCCATGCTAGATTACCTATAACTATCCCCAGTGCACATTCAGAAATGCAACAAACAATATACTATTGCATTTTTATCAGATTAGTTTCTCTCTGAATGTCTCTTGTGATTGGACACTGGCATCCTCTGTTCAAAGACCAATGGGGAGCTATACTTTATCAAAGTGAAGCTCCCCACAGACAGATTCCTTTGCAAAAATGGGTGAGATAACCATCATAGCTTCCTCTCTAGTGCTGTGTGGTGGAACATTAACAAGCCCAAAGTCAGAGTTATGACAGTGTCACAGCCATATGGAGACCACCAAAGTCTGCAAATCTGAGAGCATGATTCAAACTCATTATTCTATGAACAGTATAAACTAAACCTATAAGGCAAGAGCCAAAGTATTATAGCTCAATCTTCCAACTGCATGGGGCACATTCTGCTGTTTCTAAACAGAAAAGTCATAATGCTGGTCTGTACTCTGGGGTTTCACAGTTTAAATATCCATTATTGATGCCTGCAATTAATGTGTTATCTAAGGATACACATACCAATTTAGTAGTGTGTTGGCAGGCCTCAAGCTGTCTCATGGATTATATTCCTCATGTTTTGTTGCATCAGTCCAAAGCCCTTTGAGGTCAGAGGCAGAGTACTAGTTGATGTTAATGTTGATGATTTTCCAAAGGAATGACCACATCATGAGTTTATTGCACAATGTGGTGTGGGTTTCACTCTACTTATGGACAAAATAATTCAAACAACATCCTAACAGCTGTACCATCCTGCTGACCGGGATAGCTATTAAATCAGGGAAGAAATTAGATCTGCCTTGTCATCAGAATGACTTCCATGTGCCACATGTTGGCATAGGTAGGAGATGACATAAGAACAATGACAGTTGTCAAATTCAGACACAAGAGAACTACTCTGGATTCAGTAAGCATGCAGGTGGTCAGACATGAAACTCAGATTAGGCTTAAGCAGTGATCACAATGAAATCATGGCTAAAGAATGTTCCCAGGGGGGTTGCTTCTGAATACAATATTCCAGAGCTCTTTCTTGCTCAGCACCCAAAAGAAATGGACCAGAGAGAACTGCAGCACCCCAATGGAGTGGAGGACAGAACCATGAATAAAGGCCCCAACTCATGTGGAATGGAATAAATACTTCAAGACACACCAAGCCTGGCTCTGGCTTGGAATAGCAGACTGTGTGCAGCTGTTAAGGCTGTTTGGAAATGCCCTTTGGAAAATGGAAATCAAGGAAATAAAAGTGGAGATTCTTCATGGCTTGTCAATTATTTTACTCTAAAGGACATTTCAATTGCAGTGAAAGGTTTGAATAGACCAGTAACTAAGACCACATTTGCTTCTCATTCTGGTGCATAGCAGCTGTTTACATATTTTTGTTGTGGTGGTTTTTCTAATTTCTCAGGGTTTTATAAATGTTTTACATTTACGTAATTCTTTAGAGTTCTCAAATGATAATCATTATATTTACCTCCCTAAATTTTTACTGTTTTCACCAGTCTGCAGTGAGGGGGATTGTTCGAAGCTAACCCTCATGGTAATTTATTGAGTAGCAGCAAAGTTTGAGCTCCATCTAGTCTATGCAAGTGAAATATGCACACATTGGTCAGCCTGTATGGGCCAGGTTTCTAAAGATTGTGAAGAGTGGTGTGAGTTCCTTTTATAAGAAGCGATTTGTCACATCGTTGGCCTTCTCCCAATTCTTGGTGTAATTAGAAACCTCAAGAGATAAATGCATTCATGGTATCGTTAGGAGTATGCCTAGGATTAAAGATAGAAGGCCGACTGTTCCAGATGGACATTACTGTATAGTCTTCCTTTCGTCAGTTTTCCTCTCTCCAGGATTTCCCTCCTTAGGTATCACATAAGGACCAGGAGCCACAAGTAATCATTTGTAAATATTTTGAGAAAGAAAGTGATGTATCACTTCATTTAAAGGTGGGTGGGTCCAAGAAATGATTAGACATAACAAAGCCTTTGTTTCTGTGAAATGTCCCTGTTCAAAGGGAAAAAAATACAGCAGTTGGGTGCTTAGGGCATCAGAGTTTCCAGAAAGAGGATGGTGGAACAGAGCATTCTGTGGCAGAGTGTCTGGGTCAAGTTTTAATAAGGAATAAAGCCAAGTAAGACACATGAGTAGGTAAAAATGACTTACTGGAAAGTTAATTCTGTATTAAGATCAAAACTTTTTATTGATTTTTTTATAAACAAGTTTATGTTTCCATTTTCAATCTCTTCTGAAAATTTCAGTAGACTTTATTTTATTTTATTTTATTTTATTTTTTAGTCTTTTTGAGACTATAGCCCCAAATGGCCTGTAACTCACTATGTAGACCAGGCTGGCCTTGAACTACATCTACCTACCTCTGCCTCCTTAGTACTTGGATTAAAGCCTTGCGCTACCATGTCCAGTTTAGAATTTATTTTTTTTAATTAAAAAATAATTTAGAAAGCAAAGTACAGCAAAGCTTACAAGAGCTGAGCATCACAATCTGCACTGATAGATACAACTTCTTTTCCCTCCCAAATGAACATATTCCTTCATGTCAAAAGCAGGCTGCCTGTTCCTCTATCTTATACCACAACAAACTCCACTTCAGAAGATGCCAGAACAGGTGAGATTTCCTCATCCATGGTGCTGCAGACCTCTTAAGAGCTAAGGCAGAAGAAAGTCAGCTAGGGCCTACAAGGTATACTATTAGAAGCTCAGCATCTTTTCTGCTTATATTGAGAAGTGTTTCTTGGGTGAGCTTCCTTAATCCCATTTTCTCTGGATTTGATAGAATTGGTGATCCATAGTTTTCATTATATTGTGGGACTCATTTTCATCATGGTCTGTGTGGTATAAAGCCCTTAATATAGGAACAGACCCTATTCTACAGTAAGTTCAATAAGCACTAGGTACTATCAACAGGCATACAGGATAAGCTTTTTTTGTTGTTTTACTGCAAACCTTACAAACTTCACAGTATCTAAAAGCCAGAACCACTAGCAGCATATATGCAATGCCTCATGTAGTGTAGGACCTGAATAAATGTTTGATCCATGGATGTACAAGTGAATAAACAAAAGTTTATTCACTTAGTAAAAATCAGTTCATCCCCTAAATGACTTAAGAATAGGTAGAGACAGCCATAACCAGGATAAAGTCTTGTTTGCTTCTTACACCATTGGCAACAGCTCAGGTATGATTTGAGGCATCACTTCATTAGGAATTCAGCAAGACCAACTTTCTCATTATATGGAGCAGTACACTAAGTAATAAGAAATCTGGTGTGGCTACAGTATCTTGCACACAGGCCATGGTCAATAAACATTTATTGAATGACTGTCTTGTTACCAAGACTTTGCAGCAATAAGCTTTAGGGGCTTTAGTCCAACCATCTGCTTCAGTGGGATGAGTTGTGACAATAATAGTTCACAATGTGTTCATCAGTTCCTAAAATTCAAGAGAGATAGACACAGACCCTCTGTCAGAAAACCCAACAGCATCTGGAAATCTGCTGCTTGTCAAAGGTGCCAGAGGTGTGGCTATTTTTTCCTGGAACAAAGAACATTTGGAAACACGTGGAAGAAGCTGCCACAATTGAGCTTTTTTTTCCTAGGGGAATCTTGGCCAAAACTGCTGGTCTCATCCTTTGGCCAGTTGTCCTAAGGTGACTTCATGACAGCCCCTGTCATGTCACCTAATTCCTGCCCATCAGTCCTCACTGCCTGAATGACCGTTCTCTAGCTCATATGAAAATGTACAGATAGGAAGCCATAAAACACAGTTCAAGAGTTGCCTCTGTGCCCCATGGCCGGGAGCTGAAGCTCTCCTACCCTGTTCACTGCTCCCTTTCCCACCCACCTCTTCAGAGATTGCTCATATTGTATTGGTTAAAAAAAAAAAAAAAAAAAAAACATAAAAATCAAGTAAATTTCCGGGGCTAGAGAGATGGCCTAGCGGTTAAGAGCGCAGACCGCTCTTACAGAGGACCCGGGTTCAATCCCCAGCACCCAAATGGTGGCTGAGAACCGTCTGAAACTCCAATTCCAGGAGAACTCCAGTTCCAGGGGAATCCGCACCCTCTTCTGACCTCCACGGCATTGCATGACATGAGTGCACAAACTTGCATGCAGACAGTACATTCATACACATACAGAAATAAAATTAATAAAAAATTTTAAAAAATCAAGTAAATTTCCTTTAAATTTATCTGCTTCCCCTTGTTTCTCACAACACACCCAGATTAGCTTATTTTTTGGAGTTCCCTGTTGCTTTCCTTGTCTTGCTGTGGCTCAGTAACCTCTCAGAGGACTCACTAAGTGCATCACTTGCTATATGCTGCTAGAGAAAAAGAGCTGAAAGACAAAGAAGTCTAGTGTGGCTCTCTCCCTTCCTATCAACATCTGCCAATCCCCTTCCTTGTACCCATCTCCCTTCATTACCTCCATCTTGCCTTTTCTGTGTTTATAACTGTGGACCGTCAGAGCTGTTAGAGAAAGGAAAAGTGGGAGCCCGGACTTTTTCCCACAGATTCTCCTCGTATTTTTATTTTATATCCTTTAATGACTAGGAATAAGTACAGATTAGTGAAGAATGAGTGGATCATCATGATACAACCTTGATCCACATGAATTCATACAGATATCTCTATACTAAGAAGGATATTGCTATGAGATGGAGTTGGGTGGAGTGAGCACACACAGGTCAAGAAAGGGTGTGCTAGCTTCACTGTGCCCTCAACTAAGTCTCAACTCCCAGAGCTGCAATGTTATCAGCTGGAAAGTCAGGACAGTAAATACTCCTCTAACCACCTCACACATTAACTAACTGTCAGGGTCAAAAGAGAATTTTTTTAAAGAGTTTTGTCAACTATTAGGTATTAAAGAAAAAGGTAAATACTGTTACTAATGAAAGAGACACTTTAAGATTTCTATAGCTTCTATTAACTAAAGGTATTATGAAACTTTATAGCATGCGCTGAGAAAAATAAATACTACAATTAAATTCTCTGACAAATAGCAATTTCATCTTATCCAAATAGTCTTCTTCTGAGATGATCTTGGAAAATATGGACTTATTTGCAGAGATTAATGGGTGCAAACTTCCCTTTTATGAGGTAAATAAAAGGGGAAAAGCTAAGGTCATGGAAAATTTAAGGGCATGTAGTTGCTACACTTGGAGAAATGAGCTGATATTTCTGTCTTAAACCCTGTCTAAGTTCTAGGGAAATGAGATGTGGCCCTTTTCAGATTAAGATTGTAGCCTATAAAGGAGAGCTGCAAGAGAGCTGGGGAACATGGAAACACAGCACAGGCTTTCCTACCACTCCAAGGCAGGTGCGTGTTGTCTGGCTGGAGGCCTACTCTCCGGGAACAGCTGGCAGTCCCCCTTCCCCACCTGCAGAACCCCTACCAACCCAGATCACCAAACCCAGAGGACAATGCTGAAGGAGGGAGAGGACAGGGTTCCAGTACCCTTCATAACTTGACATTCTCCTAGGTCTTGCTTCACTCCTTCAGGCTTCATAGATGCACTGGATCTCCAGCTTAAGACTTTGAACTCCTAGGTGTCTGGCTTTCTCCTGAGATCTCCTATTTATTCTAAGCTAGCATGGAGTTGGAGGAAGCCAGATGTCAAATCATGGTAGGCTGGTTTTAGTCCTAACTTGTTCATTCTCTTTCATAGGCAAAGATGTGGAAACAGACAGAGGCAGGACCAAGCTGGCAAAGCTGATCTGAGAGAGCAAAGAGGGTTTGACTGCACGTACATACCCCTAACTGTGACTTTGCATCTCTATGGTGAATTATGGTCCTTCAGCTCTTAGCTGTACTGTCCTTACTGGACACAGCCACTTCATTGTGGTGCTAGCTAAGTCAGCCCCAGCCTCCTATCAGGTCTGACCCTGAACTGTCTAGCTTCAGTCTTGACAGGTACAGGAGACAGAGTTTCCACACACAAAATCTATGTTGGAGAGAGGCAGTTAGGCAGGAAGGTAATTCCCATGTACATAGAATATGAACATCACAAGTATTTCCATGACCTCTTATTTCATAGTAGTTATGTTGTTTAATTTCCTTCACAACAGACAACCCAGAAGGAAATTGAAATAGCAAACTAAAGATTTATGGTGTTCAATTTTAATAAGCTGGTAAGTTAAAAGTATCTCTAAAGAGAAAAGCAGCTAAATAGCATAGCCGGCATTTATTGAATGGCCACTCTGTGCACTCTGTGCCACGCAGTATACCAGGTGCTTTAAATAAGTTATGTAGCTTACTCACTGCCAAAAATCCCATGTGTTATTGGCAGTATTATTTTCTTTTCATAGCTGAAGATTTTGGGGCCTAGAAACATTTGACCAATTACCTAAAGTCCTACAATCTATTAAGGGTTAAAGCCAGAATTCAGGCTCAATTTTATGTTGAATTACAAGCCTTTCCTGCAAGAGCTTCCTCCATATCTGTGTCACACCAAAGCTGCACATATGCCCCTGGGTTATTCTGTTACAGATCAGAAGTTTAGGTTAAGTTAGAAGGAGTAGTTATTTTTGAGGTAAAATGTCTGGCAAGTTAAACAGACTATAAAAAGGACACAAAATCAAAGCACATAGCTCACATATATTGAATGCTTGACCTACTGCAGGCAATATCCTAAATGCATTGTAAATATCAACTTAATTCTCACAACGAAGTAGATATTAATAATTTCTATCATTTTACTGATGAGGAAACTGAGCACAGACGGGAAACTTGTCCAAATTTATAGTCAGTGGAGAGTTAGGAATTGGCTCTAGGTGGTACCAGAGCCTGTTCTTTGGACTCCTTGAACACGTCACTCGCTTACCTTGCCCATCCATAGCTAACCATCACATAATTAGAGTTACCTTGGGGCTGCTACTAGCAGCCATGGATCTCCCATCTGCACATTCTATATTTTAGGTCTTGCCAGGCTTTCGGTGCTGATTACACCCCTCATGTGCTTACTTTTTTTCTGCACCTACTTATATTTCCATGTTTATACTCAAGAAAATCATGCCTGTTCTCTCTTGCTTCTTTCTCCTTTCCTCTGCCTTATTTAAACCCATATTGCCAAGTTCTTTCTCTGTTACCTTCCTGTACCCCAAGCAGCAAAATGAGGCTGGAGAAAGGAAAAAACACACACGCACAGACAGGCACACCCCATGTACATGTCCTAAGTCAATCCACGAAGGGAAAGATTCTGCCATGTTCACAACTCTATACCTAGTGCTTAGAACTGTGTGCTCCAAAGTCTGAACTCTAAAATGTGTCAATTACGTATGTTCAGGCTTATAAATTCTAAGGGAATGTGGTGACTGTCTCAAAAGTCGTTGCCCCGTCTTCATTCAGTTCTCTGATATGAGAACCAGACTACAATATCTACTTCTTTATTCTTCCAGCAGATAGACCAGTTAAGCAACATCATCAGTTTCTACTTGTTATGAATGAAATACATTCCCAGCAGATATGTAGCTAGTGCAGCTTTGGAATCTCCATTAGGATAGGCTGTATACATTGTAGAACAGCAGTCTTGTCACCTCGCATGTCACTCTACTGCCTCCTGCTATATTTTTGTCTTTGAGGTTGGGAATTCTTCCCCCTTATGCGTCTCCTCTCACTGTGATAGGAACCAACCTTTACCTTAAAAGTAGTGATGGAAATGTCCCTCTGCCCTACCCATAAGGCTTTCATTTGCTTCTGGCAATAGTTTTCACAACCAATATGACCTAATCATGTTCTGGGTACATGGAAACATCTTATAGTCTTGCTAATGGTGGAATTGTGTCCAGTAGGTGCTTTTCAGTTTAACTGCTCATTCATCCCACAAGAGTCTCTAACAAGTAATAAATGCCAGTAAATATTATTTGACATTATTATTGTTGTAAAAGAAAAGACATTGCAGTTTCCAGAGAGAATGTGATTTAGCAGGCAAATAGAAAAAAAGTGATTTCTTCTGCCATTCCTTTTAACATCTTACACAACCTAGGTAGGATCAACTAGTGGTCCCAGTCTCCACTGTGCCTGCATGCCAAATAAAGGTGATCCCTTTCTCTGGAAGCTGCATTACTTAGCAAAAAGTAAGGTACATTGACTTTTTTGAATAACAAGTGAGAAAAAGAAAATACCAATTACTACTCACTCAGTTCTTCAGACTTTTGACCATGGATTTTGCTCTGAAATAATTTTTGTTCTTTCTTAAGGAGAAAAGTGACCATCAGAATTTCTAGTTAAGACAGGACAAATAAAGAGGAAGGTTATGGTCCTGAAGAACAATCTCTCTTCAGAGAGGATTAGCAACGGCTGTACTGCAGCAGCCGCACAAAGCCCTGTGAGAAACACAAGTATAGATGCCTCACAAATAGAATTGAATTGTAGCATAAAAGAGTGTATAGGATCTGGCTAACATCACTTTCTCAGGTAAGGGTGATTTCGTTTATAATTATGAATACTCCAGTGAGAATGGGGTGTGTTGTCCCTTTGGGACCAAGCCTCTCATCTTCCCATTGACTCTGCATCACAGGTGGTTTGCCCACTCTGCCAGCTCTGCTTCTCTTACCCTACCCAAATGTTGCTTGTGAGGCTATTTTCCTATAAACCTGCTGCATACCTCTCAACATCTCAAGATGTTTCCTAGGGAACCTCACATACAACATCGACTATGCCTACATTCTAAGAAGCAGTTATGACCTTTTCCAAGCTTATGAATGTCATTAATTGTATGATGATCACAGAACTCTCATAGTTATATAAGCGTTTACATTGACCTTTGTCATTCTGTGTGATCTTTTTACTTGTTTCTCAAATTAAGGTAGCTGAATGGTCCCAAAATTATGTCGGGCACAGTTTCAGTATTGTCCTACCATGGTAATTTTCAAAACAACAGAAGATAACAGGCAGGCAATAGTGCTTGGCCATTTTTGTAGAAGTTGGATTATGAGTTTCGAAACTGTATTTATTTCCCAACACTGTCATAAGAAATTAACATAAACTTGCAGGCTTAAACCAATAGTTGTGCAGGGCAGAAGTCTGAAACTTACTTCTTCCAGCTAGTCCCTACTTCTCAGTTTCTGTAGCCATCCAGTAGCCCATTAAGCTATGAATCTATGAATGAATTAAACCACTGGATTAAATTATTTTCCAAAGGCCTAACCTCCAGGGAATCAAGCCTTCTACTCATGGGCTTTGGAGAGGATTTTTGAATCTAGACTGTTATAGTATTTCTTTTTTTTATTTTTTTAGGTTGTTTTATAACTTTTTTTTTATTGATGCTTTGTGTATTTCATACATCATTTTTCCAATTCAGTTCAGGCATATCCCCTTCCCTTTCCCCCCACCCCACCCCTACCCATCCCAGATCATGCATTCTGCCGTAAGTTTTCTGCATCTTTCTCTGCTTTTTGTTTGTTTGTTTTCATTTTTTTTAACAATAAGTGATAATTTGTGAGTATAAGCATCCTTCATGTAAAACCAATTTGCAAGCAGTTGTGCCCAAACCCACACAGCTCATGGGTCCCACCATCCAGCTGGGGGGCTTGTATGTTCAATCAAGTTGATCAAATGAGTGTCCAGTCTATATTGTTGTAGTTTCACCATTAACCCCAATTGCAGCCCTTACATTCTACCACAGCCCCCTCTTCCACAGATTGTTCCCAGGCTTAGAAAAGGGGCACAGGTGGATGAGAAAGCAAACAGTCTACTTTCTCTGGAGCTGATGTCTTGGTCTCTAGTCAATTCTGGCTGTTTTCTTTCATGGGCTGCCAGCTTGTCCAGGCATAACCTTTCGATCCTACTAATGAAGCACATGCAATTAGATATATAGGTATTTTAAACAGTATAATATAATAGCCTTTCGATCCTACTAATGAAGCACACACAATTAGATATATAGGTTTTAGACAGTACTAATTGTTATGGTGGGTTACTTTGGTATAGACACAGATGTTTGGATTGGTATATGTAATTCATGAATTACATTTTCTTCTGTTAATATGGCAGGGTCTTCGGGTGGTTTATAACATCTCTAACCATTAGAGGATGTAAGCTGTGGCATCAGCCGTATTAAAACAACTGCTTTTTGAGACTCATGGTCAAAAATAAAACCTTAAATAAAAAGGGGGATATAGATAGATATGAAAACTTTTTGTCAAAAAACCTTGCAACCCAAATCTTAAAACTAACTACGGGAAAGGATTTGTATGTTCCAACAGGCCAGAGTATCACCCAACTTAATGGCTGAGAAAGAAAATGCAGCTTTGCAGTGAGTAGGATGTACCAGAAAGTGCCAGCAGAAGGATTGACTCCTCTGGGCATTGAAGGGAGAGAAATGCCTCAGATTGCTCCAGGCATCAGGCCCCTCTGTGGATCCTACTAGTAACAACTATTTTTAATGATTCCTAACAAAGCTTACCTTTAGGTGCCGCAAAGGTTTTAATACAAGAGACTTTCTTAACTCCCCCCCATAGAATAAGAGAAATATGATGATGATGAGGTCATTCTCCAGCTGTAGATTGGAGCCAGCTGTTATAGAGATATTCTCTTGTAAAATCAGTAAAACTGCCTTCTTTAATTGACTAATGGACATAGAAACTCTGAAAAGGATTTCTCTATTTCAGAACCAAATATAATGCCTAAAGTCTCCTTAAGCTATGCACTTAAACAAAATATATAATACAGGAGCTTGACATCAACAATGGATTATTCTACAAGGAGATATTTGGCCAGGGGATCCAAGCCCCCACAAAAGGTAAAGGCTCCTTGCTCCAAACTGGGATATCTGCAGGAAGAGATGCTAAGACCCTGCTGTTGAAGACTGATATAACATGGGAAAGATGTATGGAGACCGCACTTGCAAGTATACAGACAGATGGAAACCTGAGAGATGTTACAAAGGCCACTAAACCAATAAAGCAAATATAGGTCTCTTGAGTCAAGCAAGACTCCTCGTCAGCACAGCTACACTCATCTGCCTGGAAATACTGTGTACAGTGGCAGCCATATGTCTGTATATCCCAAATCTAATTGGCTATTAGCTCTCTCCTTGGAGGAATAACCCACGGCTGATGCCACAAGCTTACATCCTCTAATGGTTAGGAGATGTTATAAACCACACGAAGACTGTTATAGTATTTCTAAGCAAAGTCACATGTCACATTCTGAGGTTCTGTTGGATGTGAATTTGGGGAAGAAACTGTTTAGCTCACTATAGGCACCAAATGAGGAACTAATCAAGATGTGATACCTATATTTGTACTGTTGATATTTTAATTATCATGTTATGGTTTTTTTTTTTGTATATTTGTATTGTTAGTGTACTGTCTGCTGCAAGTCTGTGCACCCATGTAGGTGGCAATGTTCACAAGGTCAGAAGAAGGTTCGAATTCCCCTGGAAGTGGAGTCTCCTTCAATTGGAGTTTCAGACAATTCTCAGCCGCCATGGGGTGCTGGGGATCGAACCTTGAGTCCTCTGTAAGACGGTCGGTGCTCTTAACTGCTAGGCTCTCATCCAGCCCCATGTATGGGTTTTTTTTTTTTTTTCTTTGTATGTGTATGAATGTTACTGTCTGCATGCAGGACTGTGCACCCGTTGTCGTGCAATGCGCGAGAGTCAAGCAGGGTCTCGGATTCCCCGTGGAACTGGATCTTCCTGAATTGGAGTTAAGACGGTTTCTCAGCCGCCATGTGGGTGCTGGGGATCCAACCCGGGTTCCTTCGGGCAAAGAGGGCGGTGGGTCTCTTAACGCAGACTAGGCTATCTCTCCAGCCCCAATTGTTTTTTTCTTTTTTTTTTATTTATTATTTTTGTATGTGGGATGAGTGCTTCTGCATGTAGGTTGTGCACCCGTGTCGTCAATGCCGCGGAGGTCAGAAGGAGACGTGTCGGATTCCCCTGGAACTGGAGTTCCCTGGGTTGGAGTTCAGGACGGTTCTCAGCCGCCATGTGGGTGTGGGGATCGAACCCCGGGTCCTCTGTAAGAGGCGTAACAGCGCATCTCAACCACTAGCGCCATTCTCCAGCCCCTCCAGCCCAATTTTTAAAGAAAACATGGAGCCAGGTGTCTGCACTGGGCCACACCCAATGGCATAAGGCTCCTGTAGGTTTAATCAATTAGATAATTACTAGTACCAAAAGGGAGTTGGGAAAGCAGCACGAGTAAAACCAGGAAAAGGATCATTACACATACTCTAACCATTAATTTTTTAGTCATACTGAAAATGGAACTTTGAGATTTAAAAGAAACAGATTTGTAGAGAGACTATTCCCTCTCACACACTTTTCAATGAAAGCTCTGATGAGTTAATTGATTTCTCACAATGAAATCATTTGAGGAAAAGACCAAAGGAATACTACTTGAATATATTTAGTTTGGATATATAAGGAGCCCACACATCTCAGGTCAAATGCCATCTTGTGGGTTCCAGAAAGCCTGGGATTGATCTAGATGTCTACAAAAGGACTGTGTGGTATTCTTAAAAGCAGAGAAGAACCCTCTATCTTCTGTCATCATTTGTCTCCTTTCCTTCTTATCCCAATTCACTATAAAATTTAAGAATTAAAGAACTTTTCACTTATCAAATAGTAGAGAGTAAGCAGATAGCAAAAGCAGCTTCCTAGGCCAATCAGAAGTACTTAAGAACACACCTAAGGAGCCCTTTCTAAGTATGTCCATCCATTAAATATTTTTCTCTTTGCTATGCATCCAGGAAGGTTTCTGTAGAGTACATATCTTTTTAAGAGGCTTTGCTTCAGAACTTTTTAACATTTTCATTGATTGATGTTTATCTTCCCTATAGTAGAATAATGTCTGTACTTGGAAATTGCTTCCTACTTCAATGCAGACTAGAATAATGTTCTCATCCCTTTGGGACCAAGTCTGAGAGAATTAAGATCACCCAGGAAAGATAAGAAAAGATCTTGACATACATACCTTCCTTGCTTTTCTACCATGGATCACCAAACCAACATTAGAGAAAGGAAAGGAGATTAGTAATATTGACCCATATGAAATTGTCGATATTCATTTTTTTTGGTCTTTTTGAGACAGGGTCTCCCTGTAGCTACAGCTTTCCTGGAACTCACTATGTAGACCAAGCTGGCCTTGAACTCACAGAGATCTGCCTGCCTCTCCCTCCCAAGTGCTCGGCTTAAAGGGGTGTGCCACCACACCCAGCTTCAATTGCTTTTGACTAATAAAAATTACATTGGTGAATTATTTCATGTAAAAATTTTTTAAATAAAATATTTTTATTGATGTGTTGTGTATTTCATACATCATTTCTGAGTCCAATTTAGACACATTCCCTTTTCCATGTCCCCCATCCCACCCCAGTTCATGCATTCTACCTTACATGTCTTACACCTTTTTCTCAGTCTTTTTAAAGTTTTTCTCAGCAGAGCTTTATTGTTTGGGCAGAAGTTAACTGTTTCAGTCAGTTCTTTGACCCAGTCCTTTTGTCCTTGCTGTTCCCTCCCATTTGTATTGCTCCAAAATATGCCTATATATGTCACATATATACAAAATTATGACCTTTGAAAATAAGCTGTATGTTAATTCCAAAATATGTTTAGGAGTTCACATTTTTCCCTTTAATTTCATATTAACTTTAAAATGTGAATACATACCCTCCACCCATATACAATTACAAAGTCTGAAAATAAGTGGTAATTCTATAGCCTGTCAAGGGTTTCACATTATAATAGCACAGTTGTTTTCAGATAAAAAGAAATATAACATTAATGTTGCCCAGCTTGCCTTTCAACTAGCCATTTGGTGCTAGCATCCACAAATGAGGGATACCATTCAAAATTGTTTGTTTTTCTGAGACTGGTTATTTCACTTACCATAATGGCTTTGAGTTCCATCCATTTACCTGCAAAGTTCATGATGTCATCTTTCTTTACTGCTGCATAGAATTCCATGAATTCCATTGTATAGATGTACCACATTTTCTCTGTCCACTCATCAGTTGAGGGACACTTGGGTTGCTTCCATATCTTCTCTATTGTGAAGAGAGCTGCAATAAACATAGATGTGCATGTATCTCTGTGATAGGATGAGTCTCGTGGGTATATACCATCAGGTTTTAGGATCATTTCCGTTTCTTAAGTGTTTTCCATACTGCTTTCCAAAGGGGTTGCACAAGTTTACATTCCCACCAGCAGTGGATGAGTGTTCCCCTTTCCCCACAACCTCTCTAGCATTTGGTATCATTTGTTTTCTGCACCATAGCTAGTCTTACTAGAATAAGATGAAATCTTAACGTGGTTTTTATTTGCATTTCCTTAATTATTAGTGATGTTGAACACTTTTTAAGAAGTTTCTCAGCCATCTTTACTTCTTCATTTGTGAAGTCTCTGTTCAACTCTTTACTCCATCTTTTGAGTGGTTCATTTGTTTTCTTCCTCCTTTGTTTTTTGAGTAGTTTATACAGTCTGCATGTTAATGCTGTATCAGATGTATCACTGGTGAAGGCTTCCTCCCACTCAGTGAGTTTCCTCTTCACTTCTTTGATTGTCTCTTTTGCTGTACAGAAGCTCTTGAGTTTAATAAGGTCCCATTTTTCAATTGTTGATCTTATTGTTTGTGCAGCTGCTGTCTGATTTAGAAAGTCTTTTCCTATGCCTCTGTCTTGTAGATTACTACCAACGTTTTCTTCTATCATTGTCAGAGGTTTGGATTTCACGTTGAGGTCTTTGGTCCATTTGGAGTTGATTTTTGTACATGGGGAGAGGTAGGGGTTTAGTTTTTTTCTTCTACAAGTGGTAAACCAGTTGTGCCAACACCATTTGCTGAAGATGCTGTCTTTCCTCCATTAAGTCTTCTTGGCCCCTTTGTTGAGTATGAGGTGGCTGAAATTGGATGTGCTCAGGTTTGTATCCTCAATTTTGTTCCATTGATCTATGGGTCTGTTTTTATGCCAATACCAGGCTGTTTTTATGACTATAGTCCTGTAATATAGTTTGAAGTCTGGTATGGCAAGCCCCCCTGTATTGCTTTTTTTTGCCCAGGGTTGCTTTGGCTATCTGGGGTCTTTTGTTTCTCCATATGAACTTTAGGATATTTTTTCCTAGGTCTGTGAAGAAGCTTGTGGGGATTCTAATTGGGATTGCATTGAATCTGTATATTACTTTGGGAGGATGGTTATT
The DNA here is from genome assembly GCA_009823505.1 of Rhizomys pruinosus. NCBI lineage: Eukaryota > Metazoa > Chordata > Mammalia > Rodentia > Spalacidae > Rhizomys > Rhizomys pruinosus. Next base: position 4,312,675 of record VZQC01000410.1, read on the forward strand.
TTTACTATATTGATTCTTCCAATCCATGAGCATGGAGGTTCTTCCATTTTCCAGTATCTTCCTCAGTCTCCTTCTTGAGGGATTTAAATTTTTCTTTGTAGAGATTTTTGGTGTGGTCAGGTTTTTTCCTAGATAATTTGGTTTTTAGAGGCTATTCTGAGTGGGAAAGTCTCCTTGTATTCCCTCTCCAATTACTTGTTATTGGCATAAAGAAAGGCTACTGACTTTTCTAATTTAATTTTGTATCCCACCACTTTACTGAACGTGTTGATGGTTTCTAGGAGATTTCTAGTGGGTTTTTGGCATCCCTTATGTAAACTATCATGTCATCTGCAAAAAGGGATAGTTTGACTTCCTCTTTTCCAATTAGTACTCCTCTAATTTCCTTTTCTTGTCTTACTGCTCTCATGAGCATTTCAAGCACTATATTGAAAAGGAGTGGGGATGGGGGCAGCCTTGCCAGGTTCCTCCTGACTTTAAGGGAAACACTTCTAGTTTTTTCCCCATTTAGGGTAATGCTGGCTGTGGGTTTGTTGTATATGCCTTTAATTATGTTGAGGAATGTTCCCTCCAGTCCAATTCCCTCTGGGACTTTAAACATGAAGGCATGCTGAATTTTGTTGAAGGCTTTCTCTGCATCAATTGAGATGACTGTGTGGTTTTTGTCTTTCAGTCCGTTTATATGCTTTATGACATTTATTGATTTATGTATTTTGAACCATCCCTGCATCTCTGGTATGAATCCAGCTTGGTCATGGTGGATGATCTCTTTGATATGTGCCTGAATGTGGTTTACAAGTATTTTGTTGAGAATTTTTGCATCTATGTTCATTATTAAAGTACATCTATAGTTTTCTTTCTTGGTTGTATCTTTGCCTCCTTTTGGTAGTTGAGTGATGTTGGCTTCATAGAAGGAATTTGGGAGATTTCCTTAGGTTTCTAGCCTCTGGAATAATTTGAGTAGTAGTGGCTGTAGGTCTTCTTTAAATGTCTTACAGAATTCTGCTGTGAATTCATCTAGACCTGGGCATTTTTAGTTGGGAGGTTTTTTTTTTTATTACTGTTTCAATTTCCTCCTTTATATGGCTCTAGTTAAGCTGTAGATCTCTTCCTGGTTAAGTCTTGGTGGATTCCATGATGTCAGGTATTCATCCATTTCTCTTAGGTTTTCAAATTTAGTAGAGTATAGGTTTTTAAGTATTCCCATAAGATTGTCTGAATCTTTTCACTATCTGTTGTTATATTTCCCTTTTCATCTCTAATTTGGTTGATTTGGAGTTGTTCTTTCCTTCTTTTTGTCAATTGGGCTAGAGGTCTATCTATCTTGTTTATTCTTTCAAAGAATCAGCTCTTGGGCTCGTTGATATATTTTGTATTGTTTTCTTTGTTTCTATCTCATTGACTTCCACTCTGATTTTTGTTATTTCTTCCTGTCTGCTGAATTTAGGATTCATTTCTTGCTGCCTCACAAGTGTTTTTAGTTGTGGAGTTAAATCATTTATTTGTGTATTTGTGCTCTTTCTCTTTTCTTTTTTTTTTTTTTTTTTTTTGGCCACATGCTTTCTTTTTATGTGTATGAATGTACTGTCTGCATGTAGGTCTGTGCACCTGTGTCGTGCAGTGCTGCGGAGGTCAGAAGAGGGTGTTGGATTACCCTGGAACTGGAGTTAAAGACAGTTCTTTTTTGGTCTTTTTCGAGAAAGACAGTTCTTAGCTGCCATGTGGGTGCTGGGGATTGAACCAGATCCTCTGCAAGAGCAGTTGGCACTCTTAACCACTAGGCCATCTCTCCAGCCCCTCTGTTTTCTTAATGTAGATACTTAGGGCTATGAATTTCCCTCTTAGAACTGCTTTTAAGGTGTCTCTTGGTTTTGCTGTTTTGTATCATCCCTTTTATTTAGTGCCAGGAATGCTTTTATTTCTTTATTTCTCCTTTGACCCATTCGTTATTCAGTATGTGGTCTGATAAGATGCATTAAATTATTTCAAATTTTGTTCTTGCTGAGATTTGCTCTGTGTCTCAGTATATGGTTGATTTTGGAGAATATTCTATGGAGTGCTGAGTAGAAAGTATATTCTTTGATGTTTGGATCAAATATTCAGTAGATGTCTGTTAAGTCCATTTGGTTTTGTATTGTTCAGTTCAGATGTCTCCCTGTTTATTCTTTGTCCAGTTGGCCTGTCCAATGTGCTCAGTGGGGTATTGAAGTCTCCCACTATTAATGTGCTGGGATCTGTGCCTTGAATTCCTGCAGGGTTGTGTTTATGAAGTTTGGTGCACCAATGTTTGGTGCATATATATTTATGATTGTGAGATCTTCATGGTTGATTGATCCTTTGATAAGGATGTAATGACCCTCTTCATCTCTTCTGATTAGTTTTACTTTGAAATCTATTTTATCTGATATTAAAATAGCAACTCCTGCATGCTTTTTGGTACAATTTGCTTGAAATATTTTTCCCTCCTCTCACCTTAAGACGTTGCCTGTCCTTGAAGGTGAGGTGTGTTTCTTGTAGACAGCAGAAAGATTCATTTTTTTAATCCATTCTCCCAGTCTGGGTCTCTTGATTGGGGAATTCAGACCATTAATATATTTGCTTAATTTTGAGAGATGTATATTGCTTCCCTTCAGTTTATTTTCTGTTTGTATTTTTGGTCTGTTTGTATTTCTGGGTTTTTACCTTCATTAATTACTCTCTCTTGCTGCTTAGGGATAGCTGCTCCTTTTTCTGTTCTCTGAATTTCTTCAAGTATTTTCTGGAGGGTTGCTTTTCTAGACATGTATTCTTTCACCTTGTTTATGTTATGGAATATTTTCCTTTCTCCTTCAATTATGATTGACATTTTTGCTGGGTAGAGTAACCTGGGTTGGCATCTTTAGTCATTTAGTACTGGAAATACTTTGGTCCAAGCTCTTCTGGCTTTCATTGTTTGCATTGAAAAGTCAGTTGTAATTCTGATGGGTTTTCCTTTATATGTAACTTGTTTTTCTCTTGTGGTTTTCAGTATTCCGTCCTTGTTTTGAGCATCTAGCATTTTGATTATTATATGGTGTGGGGAGTTTCTTTTCTTATCTTGTCTATTTGGTGTTCTATGTGCTTCTTGAATTTGTATAGGTTTGTCTTTTTTCAGTTTGAGGAAATTTTCTTCTATAAATCTGTTGAAGATCTGATCCATACCATTATCCTGGGATTCTTCTCCTTCCTCTATACCTATGACGTGGAGGTTTGGTCTCTTCATGGTGTCCCACATTTCCTGGGTATTCCCTTCTTGTGTGTGTGTGTTTTTTTAATTTTTCGTAGTCTTTGCTTGAGCTCTTCAGCTCTTCCATGTTACCTTCTAGGGTTGATATTCTATTTTCTGCTTCATCCATTCTGTTACTGAGGCTTTCCCTTGCCCTTTCCTGTTGACTGGATGAGTTTCCAATTTCCTTTTTCATTTTGGCCTGAGATTCCTTTAGTATTTCCATTTCCTTCCTGGGTTGGCCATTCTCTCCTTTTAGTATTTTTTTGTTTTGTTTTGTTTTCCTTTTTCATTTCAGCCTGAGATTTTTCTCAGCTTTTCCATTTCCTTTTGGATTTGGTCATTCTCTCCCTTTAGGTCAATGATTTCTTGAGTATATCTGATTGTTCTTTTAAGATCTGTGTCCTGGGTTACCTCCAGAGACATCTCATTGTTGGAGTCCTCTATAAGACTGATAGAGTTTGGTGGGGATTTCTTACTTGCTTTTCCCATGTTGTTGATTTTTCTTTGTCCTTTTGGCTTGTGGTTGTGATTCATTTTGTTTGTAATCTAATGTGAAATTTAAGTATTTCTTCCTTGCCATGTAGACCTGTTCCTCGAGTTTGACTGTGGGGGGATGGGGGTTGCTGATTTGGCCTATGCACCAGCAACCTTGCTGCTGCCTCAGTGTCCCTAAAGATCCGGGTTCCCAGCCAAGTGGGCTGGCTCTTATCTGCACTGTGGTTGAAGCTGGGGCTGTTGATTGCTACCTCAGTGTCCCTAAAGACCTGAGTCATAAAGATTTAAAACCTCCTTTTGTCCAGTCACTATACTTAGATTTCATTAATGTCTTATGTTTTATAATCCTCAGTATAACCTCACAAGTTTGTTATCATAATTTCTATTTTCCATATGGAGTTGAGGCTCAGAAATGTTAATAGTATGTCCAAAATCCTATATGATTGCAATCTACGTTTGATTCACATACAATAAAGCCATTTGAGTCTGATGAAATAGTTCTAGATGTTATAAGGTTATTTCTAAACTCTATTGTCCAAGATTTAAAATTGGAAAGGCTAGTGTGCCTTCAGACCTCAAGGGAAGCAAGAGTATTTGTTATAAGCTGTCAAAATGTCTAATGCATGGGCTTGGAAATGCTACAACTCGGCAACACTTTGAATGATGTTGACAGGTAATAGTCATATCTGTAGCAACAAGAAAGAAGATGCTCTGGAAGAAAAGTCCTTAAGATTGATCACTTTAATCTCTGCATCGCTGCTGTGTTTCATGGAAGAGCATCCATGCTGACCACTGGCTGCTGAAGAAGATGCTCTGGAAGAGAAATCCTTGAGATCAGTCACTTTAATTTCTGCGTCACTGCTGGGTTTCATGGGAGAGCATCCATGCTGACCACTGGCAGCTGAACAGTTCTTAAATTCCTTTATAAAAAAAACAAGGGTAGCAAGATGGCTGTGGTGGCTGCTGGTGCAGCATGAAGGGAGAACAGGAAAGCGTTCTTATTAATAAGCACATTTGTCCTCCATATATCTTCAGCATACAGTGAAAACTGCTGTTTGGAATGTTGTCCACGGGACATTAAGACAATATTAAAGTAGAATTAATATGTTATAGTCTTGTTGAGAAGCAGAGAAAAGGCTAAGTTCTTTCACACTAAGATTTAAAGATGCTCCAAAGACCCTTTATTCTTATAGGGTTAACACTCAGCTTTCTAGGGAAACTGTCTTCCAAAATGACTCACTGTCTAAAATATCCAAGCAGGTTTTACTCTATAGTAGTAACACAAATGTTTCTGTAACAAGTTAGATAAGCTCTTCACTCAGAATTTTGTCCTGCTCTTCTTGCTTATAATAGGTTGTGATTGGTATAATAATCATAGTAGAAAGTCATTTATTATGCTGGATCTATTAACATTTGATTCCTCATTAAGAATATTGCCAAATCTGCACTTTTATTCTTTCTGCTGACACTTAGTTTTCACAGTGCTTCTTGATTTACTTTTATGATGGAAGTTTCAGAAGTAAATGTTTTAATTTAATGTGCACTCTAACAGATTTCACCAGTAGTTTAATAGAAGAGCACTGTGATTTCCAGAGAGGTTTGTGGTGTCCGTTGGGTGAATCTGCATATCTTCTTCACACACTATGCAGCACTGTTTCACCCAGCATCTCAATGTGACACTGAGGAGGTTGTAATATTCTAGCCCAGAGCCAAGAATAGCATGAGGGAACTGCTGCAGTACCTGATTTCTGCCCATCTTCCTCGCCAGCCTCTCCTCCCTCTCTACAGGACAGTTCCTAGAGTGGGTCCTTGGTGAACTTCTAGCAATTTCCCAAACAACCCACTTGCCTTCCACATATTCATGTTTTTCATTCTTCCAGAAATTTCTACCCTTCCTCTTGTTCTGATGAATTCCTGGTCATCCTTTCCAGAACTTCTTTACCCTCTCTCACCCCCCTCTACTCCTATTCTCACAATTCCTTGTAAAACTCTTCTAGAACATGCCTCTGTAAATTCCTCCTAGTTACAATCAGCTGTTAATTATGCTGACTGTACCTTATTTAGCATTCTACCCCAGTGCCTACTGTGTTTACCTTTTAAATAGAATTGGTCTGTCAGCTATGTTCCTAAGGTGGCATTTTGTATTAATGATATAATATGCTTTGGAATAGACTAGCCTGAGAGATCATACTGAGATCTTAATTTTTTTTATTTCCTCATTACTTTATATATATTTGCTCTAGACTACAGTTCTGTTCCTAATATCTTGCCACAAAATTCAAAGATTTACCTTCTGTACAATTTGGAAAAGAAAAAAAAAACACAAATATCCATTTATTCATGAAATGTCTATCACCTCAGTCTTAGGTGCCAGAAAATGTTGATTCTATGCAGAACCCTGATCAAAGCAGGACCAAAAGTGGACTATGAGCAAACCCTCAGCAGCAGGGTTGATATGCCACACATGGGTGTTTGGCACTGGGATCCATGGCTCCCTATAACAGGATTCTCTCTTGAAAGTTGGATTCCTAATTAACTCATTTCAAGCTATTAGCAGAGATTTTTTTAAATGTTGACTCTGCCTTCAAATAGCTTACTATTGACTTTATAGGACAGAGAATGATTCTAAAGCTAAGTGAGAATGGGTAGAATGATATTCTCAGATACCTGGCTCTTACCAAGTACTTTCTATATGTTTGTATATAAACTCCTTTGGTCATTATAACAACACTATGAAAAAGTTATGTTTGCCTCCATTTTCTCTATCACAATCTTAAGACAAGAGAAGTGTTTGACCAAGATGAGAGAACAGCCCTAAATCCTATGAACTTGCTGCTATGGATACTCTCTCTTAATTTTAACATTATGCTCTCTCAGTGGTTGCTAAAGCAAACATGACTTACTCTGTTGATACAGAGTTGAGTGAGAAGGTCCTAGAGTGGCCTAGGATGGCCTGGACTAGCTTCCCACAGCTGGAGAGGAGTGAGATGGATTTTCTAGAAATGGAGTTTCTGCCATTTAGTCTTAAATGAGAGAAACAGCCTGACAAAGGTCCAAGTCTATGCATGAGCAAGGTGGAAAATGACTGATGTAGTCAACACACTGCTTTTCAAGGACAGGAAAGATGGTCTCAACATTCAAAATCATACATGAAGCATAGTGGTTAAGTTGTGCTTTGCATTGGACTATGGGAAGAAATATATATTGCTGAAATTATGACAAGTATTTCATAGATAATCAATTTCAAGTTTTTGAAGAATAATATCAGAAATTAATTTTTAAAGATGATCTGTTCAAAACCACCTCCTGTTAGCATTCATACCTAGTAATCAAGTCAGAGCAAAGCAGGATTATATGGTATTCCAAAAAGGGATCATACCATCTTCACTTTATCTTCTGGAACAAAACCACTTTAAAGAAACAGATAGGAAAATTACTGCTGTCATGATCTAGCCTCTGCACTCCTGAGTCTCTGCCATATAGTTCAAAACCCAGCAAAATTAGTTAAGCAAGTTAGAATACTACAGTTATACACCTTCAGCATGCATAATGGTAGATCATGGACATACATATAATAAGAACAAAGGCTGAACATGGAGGCACTTCCACAAAGGAAAAATATTTGACATGAAATAAAAACTGACAGTACCTTCAGAACCTCAGGAACAACACTAAGTAGTGAACTATACTCTGTTTCTTTACTTAGTCTCATGTGTATTGCTTTAATTTCTTTGAATTGGTCTCTAGTATAGTTTAGCCCTGCTTTTGAGACTATCACTTTCTTTTGTTAATATGAATTCTTCCACTGAGTAAACCCAGCTAATGTATTTTTTTCCTTTATCATTTTGTGCAAAGGAAAAAGTAAATTAGAACATTATTTCAAGATACATTCTTTCCTAAGCCAGAACAATGAAATCAGATAATCTATTTTTGAAAATATGGAATCTTGGTACTTGTTGATTCTATGGAATCAAACATACTTGAGCTGTAAATCAAGCCATTGGGCTGACTTAATTTAGGGCTTAGTAAATATAATTTTACTAATGTGACTTAAAGCTAAATTTCATATCAATATAAACACTCATTCAACTGCAAATATCAAGTCATGCAAGCTGTTGAAAAGGATTCATTTTTATTTATAGATGGGTTCTGATAAGAATAGCATTAAACACATTTTAGAAGTGAAATTTTAGAGTGATTAATGTGCAGTTGTTTGCATTGTTAATATTTCACTCATATATATCACAGTATTTGTGAAGACTGTCAGCCTTTATTCTTTTCTTGTCAAAACACTTATTACTGCTGACAGGTATAACATATCCACATTAATCCTTAATTCCTTGATTCAATTTTCTAATTGCTTTTTTGGCACACAATGGTGGCCATTTACTCCTATGTGATGTGTTCATCATATAGTATAATAATGTTCTTTAAAATTAGACATACTATTCAAAGTGCTTGAGTAGGAAAAAAGCTAAGCAATTGGAAATTTTAAATTTCATAATACTTAGGAATATTATTAGATATTGCTATGTCAAATAGTCTACAAATTATATGAATCATGGCCATGGAATGTTAAAGAGAAAAAGGACCCTAAAAAAATCATCCAACCTACTTTTTCACTTTACATTTTGGGGAGAATGACTTAATGACACAGCTGGACAGTGGCAAAGCTGGCCCTAGGACTCGTGCATTCCCAATACTGGTTAGAAATGGGCAGGTACATACATTTTTATAACTGAAATCCTGTTTGTTTCTACTATTCATAGCCAAACTGACAATATGAGAAAAACCTTCACTTTTTAAGTCATATTTTTAGGAGGATTGTATATTTAGAACCCAGAGTAACCTAGTAGAATTGTAGCTATAACCTAAGTTAAGATCCTATATACTAGAATCAGACAGATCTGACTTCTGACCCTGATCTGCCCCATACTAGCTGTCTTACCTTGAGAATATCATCTGACCTTTCTGAATACTTATTTCTTCATTGATATAATGGGAAAATAACAGTTTCTCTGTTAGGTTTGCTGTGTAGCTTACATACCACAATGCCTGTTAAATGCTTAGCAGGACAAATGGTACCCAGTAAGTACTTAGTACAAGCTAATATTTTATCAGTGTTTCTTTATTCCTTTAAAATCCACAACTTGGATATTAGGGCATCACCCTATTAGTTTGCTGCTTACTTATTCCTGTATTCACTCTTCACTTATCATGTCCTATGCACTATATGAGATACTGTAGGTAAGACAGTCTAACACAGTGCCTGCCTGGGACCATCAGAGATATATAACCTGTACATCAGTACTTTATAATAAAAGGTTAGAGATGTAAGTTCCAAAACATTGGCACTGTGCCTAGGCATTTCAAAGAGGGGAATTAACTACCAGGGCTATATGGAGAATAAGGAACTAGATCTAGGAGACTAGTGCAATGATATAACTATAATCCCAGCACTGGAGAAGTTGAAGTAGGAGAATCACACATTCCAGGCATGCCTGGTCTACATAGCAAGACCAGGCTCAAAAAAATGACTGACTGTAGCTCAGTGGTAGAGGGTTTACTGAACATGTTCAAGGCCCTGGTTTGATCCCCAGCATGAAAAAAGAAAAGAATGAAAGACAGAAGTAAAGAAGGAGAAAAAAAGCTGACCTGTGATCTTTAGGAACTTCATGCACTGTGTAGCAAACCAATTGTATTAGACAGCTTCAGTTGTCAACTTGACAGACCTGGGCAGAGGGAACCTCAGGTGAGGAATTTTCTCCATGAGATCAGCCTGTGGCCATGTCTGTAGGGTATTTTCTTGAATTGTCCAGTGACTGGGGAGGGCACTGCCCACTGTGGGCAGTGCCACCCCTGAGAAGGTGGTCCTGGCTAAGCACAGGCCAGGGAGCAAGCCAGTGAGCAGCACTTCTCCATGGTCTGTACTTCAGTTTCTACCCTGAGCTCTTGCCTTGGCTCCCTTGCACGATGAGGTAAGCTGAAGGTGAAATAAACTCCTCCCTCCTCACATCAGTTTTGGTGAGTATATTTATCACACTGATAGAAAGTAACTAGACCACCAATCATTTACCTAATTAAAGAGGGTCATAAGAGTAAAGAACTTAAAGGAAGAGCCTAAATATCTCAGACCAGGGACAGCTTTGTGGATGAGGTAATATTTGACTTGACTAGGCTTTAAGGAATATGGATCATAAAAGGAAAGACTGTAGGGAAGATGTGTTAGATGGTAGAAAGACTGTGAATGCCAGATGCAGATAGTGGAATGGCAGACATAGTAGTTGAAGAGTCAGCCCTCATATGGCCTGAAACATGGAGCTTGTGCAAAATGAAAGCTAGTTTGACAAAGAGGTAGACATACCTGGTTGCCCTGGAATGCTATTTTGTATTCCAGTCCACAGCAGTCACAAGCCATTTTGACACATAGTCATTTTCTTTTGATTAGCAAATATTGTAAGATTTAATGTCCTTAAAGATGTCATGCATTCCTAGCTCTGCTTGCCATGTTTTATAATCTCACTCTAGAACTTCGCTTATTTAAAAAAATATTTCATTTATTATTTTATGTGTATGAGCATATTGCCTGCATGTCTGTAAAGTACACCCACATTGTGCAATGCCTGTGAAGTTCAGAGAGGGCATCCAGATCCTCTGGAACTGGAGTCACTGACAGTTGTTAGCTACCATGTGGGTGCTTGGACTCAAACTCCGGTCCTTGGCAAGAGCACCCAGTGCCCTTAACCACTGGGCCATCTCTCCAGTGGCTTCTTAAACTGTAAACCACAACCCCATACAGAAATCACCAGACTGAATGTGGGAGATGTACAGAACTTAGTGCCAGCAAATTTATGAACTCACAACCAAAAATTAACTGAAAACCAATTGCAAAATCAATCTGTGCTGTCTCTCACAGCAGTCACCCATCCTGCATTGCAGGGCATCACTGTGCTCTTAGGTCTGAGTACACAGCCTATGTATTTTGTATAGTCCATTATGTCACACCATCCAACACCAACCAATGTTGCCAGGAACACTCAGCTCAAATTCAATACTGTTGTATGTTATGAACTGTACTGCTTTTACTGGACACACAAGGTTAATTTTTAAGTAAAAAATGTGATAATTTAATTATTAAAAAAATAAGATTTAATTTTAAATGTTTTCCTACCATTATTCCTCTATACCTAGGTACCAAATTATTATCTTTCCATTGTATTGGGTTAGAATGTTTGATTTTTTTCATTTGAGTTGCCTTGAATTTCATTTTTAAAAATCATTAAATGCTGGACATGATGGCACACAACTTTAATCTCAGCACTTGGGAGGCAGAGGTGGTATCTCTGAGATGGAGGCCAGATGGAGATACAGGTAGACCCCATCTCAAAAAAATACAAATAAATAAATAAATAAACCATTAAATGAATTTTTGTTTGGGGTTAGACTCAAATTTCTAAGAATTTCTGAAATAGCCCTAAGCATCTTCTGTAATTTTGAGCTATTTATTTATGTGAACATTGTCTTTAGCATTGACAATTTTTCAACTCTGATAAACATTGATATTTTTTAGCCCTGCAATATCAAATATTCAACCAACATTTAATTTATGTAAAAATAAGCATGCATAATCCATCTTATTAGTATGCAAATTTGTTTTCCTCATCAATAAGTTACATGTATACAAAAGAATTATTTTTAAATAACTTTATGATATCAATAAATATTTGATTTGTATACCTATTTTACATACCTATATACCCAATGTTATATAAGTTTTCTTAGCTTAAAAGGGATTGTACATAGAAAAGAATCCATGCTATAGAAGATAAATCTTTTCCTCTTTCTTGTTATAGGCAGTCACACATGGAGTACAGCATTCAGGCTCAAAGTTCCAAATGTTACCAATCTATTAAGTCTGCAGTCTTAGTTGTATAGCCTAAGTTCTTTTAGCTTCAGTTTCACTACTCATAAAATGGAAATAGTCCCTACTTCACAAGATAAGATTAAAATCATGTAGGCAGTGTAGCTATTACTTAGTCACCTACCTGGACTTTGGGTGCCTTTGAGTTTGCAAGCCCTACTTTTGGCAGTACTCAAAATTTTTGAGGACAGATATAACATTTTTTTAATCTTTTGATTTATCCTCCCTTAATTGTAATAGCTAGTCTGAGAAGATCAGACAGTTCTGTTTAATCCTCAGATGATAGATACAGGGTTTTCAGAGATGACCTCACTGTGATTTCTAAGTAAATCACTCATTTGCTCAGTCTTGGGGGAAGGCCAGTCTAAGAAACATGTAACTGGCCTTGCCTACTGTGTGTTCTAAACCTGCAGGGATTCATGTCACGGTGGCTTCCCAGGACAGATCCAGGGCTCAAATGACAGTCTCACTTTCACAACATATTGTATGTTTAAAGAGCTATAACATTAAAGATATTTGTGATTCTAGAAACTTCTCTGGTAACTTGTCTTTAATTGCTAAAAACTAGAAAGAGTTTAGCATAAAATTTAGTGCTCATCAAAACATTGACTTGAAAATAAGTTCTCTTGAAATGTCCTGCAAATGTGAGTCACCAGTCTTCCTGTTCAGGGAGGTCTTGAAGATCCACTAATGGGACTTCAGCCAGTGTCCAGTCTATAAAGAGGAAAGTCTGCTCATGCTTCAAAAAGGGAAGCCTGGTCTAGCAAAACCTGATTTTGTCCTTACATGGATGGAACTGGTAAATGAAAAGCTGAAAGGAGCCAGGGGGTCCCCCCTCCCCCCCTGAAAAAAAAAAACAAGAAACCCCTGAGGACCAGATCCTCAACTAACCTCAAGAAAACAAAAACCTTGGTTAAGCTGAGTTAACTGTGTGGCCTTAAGCATCCAAAAGGAAAGTACAACCAGAAATAAATAATCAGTAAGGCCTGAGAAATTGTACCTCAGATATAAAACTTGAGATCTTAGTAAAAAGTCAAAAAGAAAAAGAGAGAGCACTGTTGTTTGGCCCATCTTCAGTTCATACTGGCAATTACATCCACTCTGTGGCTGCCACTGCTTTTGCCATTCTTTAAAGACATGAGACACAGCTTTTTAACCCGCCAATATGGACAGAAGACTCATGTCTCTCCAAGAATCCTCCAAACCTTCAATGCTAGGTGGGGACTACTGAGATACCCAGCTTGTGGACTGAGCAGCTATGGGGATTTCAGCCTCATCAGAGTGTAGACTGCCATTGTTGGACTACCCGGGCTGTATCATGGAGGCCAGTACAGGAAGATCAAGACAGGGTGTATGCTTCCTGGACTTCATTTGGGGGACCATGGAAGGGAAAGACCCCAGTGTGGAGCACAAGGGCAAGATTGATAGTTGTTTGGGCTAGCCAAGGAGGAACCTTCAACATGACATCTTTTAGCCAAAAAAAAAAAAAAAAAATCCTCCAATTCAGGTGATTTGTGTATGTATGTATGTATGTATGTATGTATTTATATATATATAAAACTATGTAAATATATGTATATATATATATTGAAGCAATACAAGTTAGAGAGAATAATAACAAAAGAACTGGAAAAAAAAACTCTGGAAAGACTCAGAAAAAGATGCAAGACATGTATGGCAGAGTGCAGGAACTCAGGTGGGGTGGGGGGCATGGAAAGGGAAGCGACTCTAAATTCGATTGAGAAATGTATGGAATGTATGACGTATGGAAAAGTTTAATAACAATAAAAAATAAATAATTAAAAAATAAGTTCTGTATTTTCAAAAACGTTGAATGAACCAAACAAATCTTCTTAAGAGTTCTGTATGCTTAAAAATCGAGGACTGCTAATTACATAACTGTCAGCGATGTTTTCTGTCACATTCTAACACCAACTTTTTGCAATACAACAAATATGAAGATGCCTAGAAGTAAATTATAGCAGCCGAGGGCCGTAGGCGAACAAACACACATGCCTTATCTCTTTCAAAGGCAGCCATGGAAAATGCATGATGAATTGCACAGTTCAGTGAACATGTTATGTGATTATAAAGTGATTTTGATTCATGGTTATATGTTTATCACAAAGCAACTAAGAAACCTCAAGGTATCCAAACTATTATCATTTGTAGGGTTTTTCTATTTTCTGTTAAAAATTCAAGTGTTATAAAGTGCCTCTTTCCCTATTTATTAAAATCCTCTATCGAAAGTGATAATTTCCGCAAAATCTCTGGAAATATTTTTTTTTAATTATGTGAATTCCTTCCAGAAGTGTCAAACAGCTGTGCTAGTAACCAATATTTTAAACATAATGAATAATTCATGTTTTCCTAATATCCTTTTATGAAAATTCTTAAAGCTAAAAATAGACCAAGTTGTAAGCCAATTTGATTTTAAAATAGAATTATAATGTCCTTTTACATAGCTTACCAACACGAAGAGATTTTTTTTAAGGTTTTCTATAGAATCACAGAAGAAGTAAGAGTGAGAAAATTATTCTAACAAAGGTTTTACAGAATTAGCTTTTATGTAGGCATAATTCCTTTTCCATGGTCAGGATTCTCTGCCTTGCTGTCCTGTGTTACTGAGTCTCTGAAGTCTAAAGTGGTAGATAATTAGGCTCTGCCCCACCAAAAATTTAGCTATTTTTCACTACTTTTTCTGTCCATTAATGCTTTTGATATTTAAACACCAGCATTTGATATTTGAAATCTTCCCTTCTAGTGTTATAAAACAGTAGAAAGGTAACCTGGCAACAAGACCAACTGATGTACTACCAGATCATTTATTGTTTCCCTAAATCCTCCACACAAAGAACTACTGTTTCTCGAAAATTTAGTTATTTTGAAATTCTACTGTTCTAAATTTTGTAATCAAGTTTTTAAACATTTTAGGGAAATTAATAGTGATAGTTGATACATTTAGAACTAAAAAATTAACAAAACCTTCTATGTTATAAATGATCAATCAAGAATTTCTTAAGTACAGTGAAAGGGATATTAGTATGTCTAATACATTACTGTCATTTAAACCTTAAAATCATTTCATGTTCTCTTAGTATATTTTAGCCAGTTGACCCTTATATGTAGTTTGCATTTTTAAATTAAAATACATTTCAGTTGCCTAGAAATATGGTTGGGAAAATTCATAGTATTTTTCTGTGAACTATGACAAACCTATTCTCTAAATATTTACATCTTTGGATAATACCTATGTATTCATGCTCATTTCAACTTAAAATTTTCAAAACTAAGTCTGTTAGATTAAATGTTAGCTTTAACACATAAAACCATAGATCATATAACTAGGAACAAGTAAAAAAAACAGCCGATACCATTTTCTTGGAACATTTTAATGCCCTCTGCTTCTACTACCATGGCCACTTTCACCTTTATATTGAAAACTTCCAAAATATATCTATATGAGGATCATTTTAAAACATGAGATTTATGTTGCTATAAAGGAGAAATCCTTTATAACCACATAAAACTGTTGTCACCAGGAATTCAGTCCAAGTTTTACATGAAAGGGGACATATTTTATCTTTAATGCCTCATTAAACTTTCTGGAAATAGCAATATTCTAGAATATTCTAGGTGAATGACTACATATGTCTATATTTCTTCTAAAACTTTCAGGGGGAAAAACCCTGACTAAATCATTTATTCTAATAATTTAAAAGTTTTTTTCCTTCTATTTATTTTTTCTTCTATTTAATTTTGCCTTTATGCTGAGACGCTGATTTGCTTTCTCTCACCTGCAATTCTGTAATAATAGTCTCCAAATTGCCATTGCAAGGCTAAAATAACCTGTACTGTCTCAAAAGTAATTGTATTTAATCCCGACTCCATGTATTTATTTACAAGTAGGGAGTGCATGTACTTGTGTTTGTACATGCATGTGGGGAGTATGTTTGTATCCACACACATGGGCTGCTTCGTAGGGCTGAAGCACGCAGACTTAGGAGGCAGCTACCGAGCCTCCATGCCATCCCTCCTAGTTCTTCCAGGATGTAGAGAGACTAACCTCATTCTCTGTCTTCCTGGAGAGACATGAAAAATTATCTATTTATCCCAAATAGGCAATCAGTGACAGCAAGGAAAGATCCCACACATGCCTAGCTTAGTGAACCGTGGAGTGTTTGGGGGTTACCTAGAGGAGCACTTAGCTAGTGGAGAGTCTACTCTCTCCACGTCTTTACTGCTAAAGCATCCCTGAGATTTGTAAGTCTCCTTTACTTCCTAAATCTTAACAGCCTCCCTCCAGGAAGGAATGCTTCAATTTGGAGAAAATAGTGACAGAAGAAACCTTAAAAATTCCCATCTTGCAGGATTCATGTAAGACTTATAAAAGTTTTATACACAAGTCACTTGAAGTTCCTAATCCATCATAAGACATCAATGAAATATTAGTGTTTCTATTATTTTATCATATATATTGTATTTCTGTTCTGCTGTTTATGCAAGTGCACTGATGGATATTAAATATGTACTTCAATAAAGTAATATTAAATATATGCCAGCATGAAGTCTCATTGATACATGGAATTTTTTCATAGAATCAGAGTGGTAACCAGGCACAGGGATGGAGAGAGAGGGAGAAGATGTAGGTCAAAGGGTATGACCCACAGTGTATTAGGATAAGTAAATCTAGAGCTCTCATATATATCAGGAGGTTTCTAGTTAATAATATTATACTGTATACTAAAATTGTGATAAGAATATAAATTTTAGGAGCCTTTACCAAAAGGAGAGGTAACTATGTGAAGTGGTAGATGTTAATTTGCTTGACTTTAGCAATAATTTCAGTAGTGGTATAGTAAACAATTTGCACATAGAAATAAATTTTTAGGTAGATATATGTCAGTAGGATATTTGGACTGTGATGACTTGATTGGGTAAATCGGGTTATGTGTAACATCATTGATGAGAGGAAATAATTGGGACAAAGCAACCAAAGCTGCAGAACTTTATGGTTCAGTTGCTGTGCATCATGGTGAAATCACTACATCTATTCAAATGAAGGCTAATGTCACATCTGCACTGTGCCAGGGGTGTAGGAATGTAGTTTTTCTGACTGAGGGATAGATGAGGCAGAAAATAAAATAGGAATGTGTATCAGATATGCAAATTTACAGTGGGTTTTCTTTTCCAGGGTGCACCTAAACCAATAGCCATTGAACCCTGTGCTGGGAACAGAGCTGCTGTTTTGACTGTGTTTCTCTGTCTACCAAGAGGATCATCAGGTGCCCCACCCCCTGGGCAATCAGGTATGAATGGGCCAGCAGCTATTAAGCAAACTGCAGATTGAAAAAAAGAAACAGCTCCACTAAGGAACATAGTAAGGGTCTTTAAAGGGATCTAATTTAGAACATGGTGATAAAATTTTATTAACATATAAACCTCCACATAAGTATCTAGATACATGCATTCTTTAAATTAATATCTACCACTGTTTCTTTTATAAACATGTTGAATATGTGTGTTTATGTGATTGGTTATAATTTATCTGATTGGTTGTAATTATAACCAGGCAACAAATTCTTGACCCTTCTGGCCATCTATGTGGCATATTAGGAAACCAACTTATAACTATGACTAGAAATTTATATCATGAATGTGGAACCAACCTAGGGGACTTTGTTTGGGGTATTTTCATGGCATCAGAAGATGATAGCTCAGTGTAACCATCTCAGTATGAGTGTGGCATGGTCCGCTTTCAACGCCAGGCTAGGCATTCGTTCTCCAGAGGATTAGCATGGTGAGCCATGTTGACTCACCTTTTCCTACAAAAAAGTATGTTTAGATTTTGGTGCCAATTGTAAGTATACTCTTGAAGATTCTGTCATAGCTGTGCTGCTGTTCACATTGTTAACATACTCATTGTTGAGTGTCACTTATCATCAAAACTCACACCACACACAACACACACACACACACACACACACACATTCTCTTTTGACACCATAGAGCCCATCTATCTATCTAGCATATATAATTTTTATGTCCTGGTTTTCTTCTTATTCAGTTCTTAGTGGAATGGATACTTTTTGAGAACAGGAGTGATTCCAAATCTTTTTCTTCAATTCCCTTTATACATAAAACCAAGTGCCAAAACTCTGGTAACTTCTCAATAATGGTAATTGATAAACTTGCCTCTCTATTTTATCTTTTCTTGCTACCCTACTTAACTTTGACTTTGCCCCTAATTTTTTATTTGTCTGCATTCCAAAACAAACAAAAACCATGGACAATATACTACCTATACCTTGTAAGCCTTTAACTGTTCATGCTGCAGAACATTTCCCATACATGATTAGTTTCCAGCATCTTTACACTAATCATTTATAGCATCTGCTGCTGTATTCTTGCAAGAATTTTTTATCCAAAGTTCAGTAGTAAATGTTTATTCAAACATTTCAAAAATATTCTTGTGCCTCTTTAGGCATCAAGCAAATGTCTTTCTCCTCCCTCAGCATCACCAGGTGAATGGCATGCAATAAATAGAATAGTTTGGCACTGGTCAGACAAGATGGATAATTATAGGTACTATGCACAGTTATGGAAGCATTGTTTTAAATCTGGGATTATTTCCAAAAACAAATACTGCACTAATGAAAACAAGTTCATGTGATATACACCCAGGTTCTTCTAGATCCTTGACAAGATGACTTACTGATGGGGAGAGAGTGAAAGCAACTGCCAATATTCTGTCCCTTTAACCTCTGAAATCCTTTTTGATGGATTTAAAAGCCCAATAGCTGTGTGGACCATTACCTCAGCGGTGTTTTCTTACAGATGGGGGCATTCTGATTCCTGATGATAATGCCGCTTTAGTTGTGCTGTTTACATGGTATTCTCCTATTTTTCACATTTGATCTTCATGACAAGGCTGTGAGCTAGGTAATACAAGCTCTAAGTGAGACAAGTGTGGGTGGAAAGCGCTCTATTTCTACGGTCAAGGTATAATTGGAGTGGGGAGTACAGGGGTATAGAGCAAAGGAAAAACAGTTTACTTACCACTAGCATTCCAAGTAACTCTTCCTGACAATCTGTAGCACAAAGCTAATTTCTCTATAATAGCTCGTGTCATCATAAATTGAAGCATTTGAATTGATAATGAAGATACCTACAAAGCTGCCCTAGGTAGGTAGAGGAAACTGCAAAAGCTTGCACACTTTTTGCAGAGCCAGTGAAGGGGCTGTGTCTCTGTGCATTATTTAGGATAAGCTAGCTCCTTGTTTCCTTTTTCAAAAATAAAATAAAATTTCCTAGCTATCCTTAGAGGAGTAAGAATATTCTTTGATTCTACTTCTTCAAAATACAGTATTATCTATTGGCACATCTGCTTTGAAATATATAAAAAATATGCCAGGTGTGGCAGCACACGCCTTTAACCTCAGCACTCAAGAGGCAGAGGCAGGTGGATCTCTGTGAGTTCAAGGCCAGCCTGGTCTACAAAGTGAGTTCCAGGCTAGCTGGAATATATGCTATGTTAATGGGTGGCTAGTGCAAAGACTGATGGATGGCTATGACACAAATGAAGTGAAAAGTCTAAGTGATGGGAATACCAGTGCCCATTATATAAAATTCAACTTCGCGGGGCTGGAGAGATGGCCTAGCGGTTAAGAGTGCCGAGTGCTCTTGCAGAGGACCAGGGTTCGATCCCCAGCACCCACATGGTAGTTGAAAACCATCCGTAACTCCAATTCCAGGAGAACTCCAGTTCCAGGGGAATCCGACACCCTCTTCTGACCTGCGCGGCGTTGCACGACACAGGTGCACAAACCTGCATGCAGACAGTACATTCATACACATAAAAAATAAATTAAAAAAAATTCACATTTAATAAATTAAAATAAATAAATAAAATAAAATTCAACTTTGCTAAGTCTTTGGGGTTTTGTTTTGTTTTGGTTTGGTGTTTTTGTTTTGTTTTGGTATTTTTGAGATAGGGTCTCCCTCTAGCCCCAGCTGGCCTGGAACTTGCTATGTAGACCAGACTGACCTTGAACTCACAGAAATCTGCCTGCCTCTGCTTCCTGAGTGCTGGGATTAAAGACCTGCACCACCACACCCAGCTGTCTTTGAATTTTTTAACAATCAAATGTTGGGAGATAAAAAGCTCTGGATGGTGCTGCACCCATACTGAGGGTGGATCTTGCTCCAGAGTCCACTCAGATTCATAGACTAACTTTCTTTTTTTTTTGGTCCTTTCGAGACAGGGTCTCCCTGTAGCCCCCAGCTGTCCTGGAACTCACTCTGTAGACCAGGCTGGCCTTGAACTCACAAAGATTCACCTGCCTCTGCCTCTCAAGTGCTAACTTTCAGAAAACAGCCTCACCCACACACCTAGAAAACACTGTCAGGCTTCTAGGTATTCCTAGGTCATCCAGTCAGGATGGCCAATCAACTGAATTTCAGTACCTGAATGTGAGTGGCAGGTGAAGCGCAGCCGAGGGTCTGGCCGTCCCTTATGGGAGCAGCTGGTAATCTTGTGAGGTTTAAGATCCTTGGTCTTTGGACTTTTTTCTCTTTCCACAAACAACTTTTTCTGTAATATTTAATGAGTAGATGTGGCCCTTTTAGTGGCTGTCTATATATAAAATATGTGAAGTACCTTTGGCTTTCATCTTACTGTAAATCCAAAGAAAAACTGTAGGCATTCATCCCTTAGGTTACCCAGGCACTGATCCTTTTGTTGATATTATTTATTCACTTGTTATTTTTTAGTTAGCATACAAAGTGATGGATTTTCACTGTGACATTTTTATGCAAATATGATGTCCTTGAACTGTGTTGCCCTCCCCACTACCTCCCACCCACCCCTCTCTGGTTCCCTTTCTGTTCACAGATGCCACCCCCACCCTCTTTCCATAACCCTCTCCTGCCGCCCTGTCTTTAGACCTCTTCCCACCTGTGAATCTTTTTAGCTTTTTGTTTGTTTTGTTTTTGTTTTTCCACATGTTATATTAGGTGCTTGTGAGCAGTTCTCCCCCTGGGTACCTTATAAGTAAAGCACAAGATATTACACTGGTGTTTTTCCCACTCCTAGAGCTGGACAAATCAGGTTCCTTGCTCTCTACCCAGCAAACCTGCTGCTTTCTTTCCGTTTCCCGTGAGCAGCCCCTGTCCACCACACCAGGCTGCCCTGGGTAATATGGAATCTGTGTTGTCATATGCTCACCGTGCAGCCACTTTCTCCTCTTATCTCACGGGCATTGCTGAACCAGCAATCCCATGTAAACGGGACACATTAAGAAACTGCCCTGGGAACTAAACAACAAAACCCATCTCCAGTTGCCCCAGACAGCACTGTCCCCAAGCATTTTAGACTTACATTAGGATGAAATGTGGACAAAGTAAATTGAGCTCTTCACAAGCACAAATTGAAAGGGATAATGACTGCTGTCACTTTGTGATGGAGGATTATGGATTTCACAGTTTATGGATTCTTCCTCATGAGAAGCAGATTATCATTCCCTACTGGATTAAAAATCCTAGGGCTGGATATATTTTTATTTATTTTTTTTATATATTTTTAAAAATATTTTTAAAAAGACATTTGGCTGGGGCTAGAGAGATAGCCTAGTGGTTAAGAGCACCGACTGCTCTTGCAGAGGACCCGGGTTCGATCCCCAGCACCCACATGGCAGCTGAGAACCATCTGTAACTTCAATTCCAGGAGAACTCCAGTTCCAGGGGAATCTGACACCCTCTTCTGACCTCCGTGGCATTGCACCATGTGGGTGCACAAACCTACATGCAGACAGTACATTCATATACATAGAAAATAAATAAATAAAAATTAAAAAAATATTTAAAAAAGACATTTGGCTTAACTAGTTTTTTTAAAAGAAGGAAAGAAAGCTAACAATGCTGGACTGTGCATTGTATTAGGATGGAGATACACACACATACTGCTTTGACCCTATTAATGGCTCTGTGAAGTCACCTGCTCTCCATAGAAATTAAATGACTTGACTGGAGATCTTCAGCCTGTTTGCCACTGTGATCACAGTAAACACAGGGTTGTTCCAGGTAACCCTTAATCCTGAAAAAGAAATTGAATCCAGTCAAATAAGAAAAAACTGCAGGGTCTGTGCAAATCAGCAGGCTTAAGAGGGCAAGGAGAGGGCTGGAGAGATGACCTAGCGGTTAAGAGCGCCGACCGCTCTTGCAGAGGACCCGTGTTCGATCCCCAGCACCCACATGGCGGCTGGGAGAGCCGTCTGAAACTCCAATCCAGGAGAACTCCAGCTCCAGGGGAATCCGACGCCCACTTCTGGACCTCCGGGCATTGCGCGACAACAGGTGCACAGACTTTGCATGCGGCAGAATACATTCGTACACATACAGAAATAAATAAAATTAATAAAAAAAAAGAAAGGGGGGCTGGAGAATGGCTAGGTTAAGAGCGCCGACCGCTCTTGCAGAGGACCCGGGTTCGCTCCCCCAGCACCCACATGGCGGCCGAGAACCGTCTGAAACTCCCAATTCCAGGAGAACCTCAGTTCCAGGGGAAACCGATGCCCTCTTCTGACCTCCGCGGCATTGCACGACATGGGTGCACAAACCTGCAGCAGACAGTACATTCATACCCATGCCGAAATGAAATAAATTTAAAATAAAAAAGAAAAATTTTTTTTTAAAAGAGGGCAAGGGGGATGCATTGTTCTTTGCTGGTGATTTAACTGTAGAAATGTGGTAAAATGCAAATATGTGCTTGTCATGACAGATCGACTAATGAAACTATGACTCTGTGGGTAATAGCAACAGGGGCGTGCAGTTGTAGGTAAAGAATCTAAGCTTGAATTTGTGAACTCTAGTCTGAGTTACAAGTCATACGATAGAGCCCTGCTGTGCCTCTGACTAGCGGTGTGACCAGGGACAAGTCATTGAGTATCTGAGTTTTGTTTTCAATAGGACTAGGCTTCATTCCTAAGATATATTTCACTCTAAATTTAGTGTATATACTACATATTATGCTGCCACGCCCATTTGGTCCTGTAACATACTTCCAGCTACCCAGGACCAGTTGGGACACTTTATTTTCCTATTTCCTATCCTTGTTAGTGATTTTTTTTTAATTTTATTTATTTCTGTATGTGTATGAATGTACTGTCTGCATGCAAGTCTGTGCACCCGTGTCGTGCAATGCCGCGGAGGTCAGAAGAGGGTGTCAAATTCCCCTGGAACTGGAGTTCTCCTGGAATTGGATTGTTTAGACTAGTTGCGTCAGCCGCCATGGGTGCTGGGGAGTCGAACTGGGTCCTCTGAGAGCAGTCGGCGCTCTAACCGCTAGGCCATCTCTCCAGCCCCAGTGATTTTTTTAAAGTAATTAGCTATCACTTCTTAAATTAAAAAAACTTAATAATTATGTACAAAGTCTAGTTTTCTTCTTAGCACATTAGAAAGATGTAGACACTTTAGTGCCACTGTCTTCTAAATGTGTAAAAGGAATCTCAAATCAGTGTGAAGCAAAGTGTTCCCTGGGCAGTGCACTCACAACAGAGGCTAGGCGTGCAGGGCCCTCCTCTCGGGCCATTTCTCAGTGCAGTGCCCTCCTCTCAGGCCAGTTCTTAGTGAAATTTCCATTTTCCATCCTTTTAGACTTCACACTTGTAGAAACACTGCTGTTGATTGAATTCTAGCACTCTCATAAAAATCTGACATGTTACCTTTACCCTTGAACTCCAATATTGTTTACTGCAATACAGTATGCATGGCAAAATAAATGACAGAATTAGGCAGAGAACTCTCAGAAGGTAAAGAAAGTAAACGACAACAACGCGAGAGATGGGCTCAGCCGCGTTAACAGAGCACGACTGCTCTTGGCAGAGGACCCAGGTTCGATCCCAGCACCACCACCATGGCGGCTGAGAACTGTCTTTAACTCCAGTTCAAGGGGAATCCAACGCCCACATGGCGGCCAAGAACCGACTGAAACTCCAATTCCAGGAGAACTCCAGTTCCAGATCCGACACCCTCTTCTGACCTCCGTGGCATTGCACGACACGGGTGCACAGACTTGCATGCAGACAGTACATTCATACACATACAGAAATAAAATTAAAAAAAAATTTTTTTAATAAAAAAAAAAAACATCTTTTGTGCACTGGAGTTTCCCCCTGTTAGAGGTTACAGCCTGTGTAGATGAACATGAAACAAATAATCACGCAAATAAACCTGTACTTACAAATCTGTTAAGTACTATGAACAAAGGGTACAGAGGTGAAGTAAAAGGGATATGTGACTGCCAAACTTAGTTTTTCTAGAGTAGTAACAGAATAATGAATGTGTTCCTTGCGCTACCCTTTCCTCAGTTCTCGCCACCACAGCTCTGTTGCGTTGGACTGCTGAGTATTCCCCACCTCGCCTCCCCCACTCCTGGAAACATTTCTCTCCTGTGGTGTTCTGAGCCTTGATCAATCTCAGAATTGATCAATAGAATGCATGGAGAGGCCATGGCTGCAAAGCTTCTCCATTCTGCATTGGGGACTCCATGAGCTCTTTGCAAATAAGAAGGCATTCTGTTCCCCTAGGTCCAGCCTTAGCCAGTTTGTCAGGCACTCTCTGCTCATTGAGGGAAACTGCTTGTTTTCCAGACCTGCAGCCACCACCTCACTTGCTGAAGAGCAGTCTCTCTCCTGGGTCTCTTGCTGTTTGAATGTAAAGTCACCCTCCTTTCCCACTCTCTTTCTGCCCAGTCTATAGACCACCTCTTCTTCCCTTGCTCGGCTGTTTTGGCAAGACTGTTCCAGAGTGGACAGAGATTCATTCATTCATTTCTCTCTCCCTCTCTCCCTCTCTCCCTCTCTCCCTCTCTCCCTCTCTCCACATTTGAATGCAGATATTCCCAGAGAAGCACCCTGGATTTGACCCCTGCAGCATGCACGGCAGACCTGGCTTTCCATCTTCCTCCCACCTTGCCTTGGTCACAACCCCGTTTCTTACCTGGATTGCAGCCAAAGCAAAGCAGCACTCTAATCATCTCTCCCCTCATAACACTTCACAGAATGTTATAACCTGCTGAAGAAATCTAGACATTTATTCTGGGGCATGAGGTCCTCCTTGACCTTATGTTACCCTCATATTGAGCTCAAAGAGCTCTCGCTTGAGCCTATATGCCCAGCAACATGGACCCACAGGTGGTCATTTTAACCTCTTGGGCCCAGGTCTTCTCACCTGTATCATAAAGAAAATGATTAGGTGGAATGCCTTTGTGATACCCCTTTTCTTTTTTCTTTTTGAGTTTTCAAGACATTGTCTCACTGTGTATCCCACACTTGTCACACACTGGCCGTTCTTCTAAATCATTCTTCCAAGTCCTAGGATTACAGTCATGTGCCAGCATTCCTGGCCCTACACCTAATTTTTTCTTACAATTCTGAGTATACCAAGTTGTTTTTTTTCCCTACCATTGTTCCCTATACCTACCTCCCTTTCCCTCTTAGCTACAGGTTTTACAGGTTTTCAAAGCCCAGTTCTAAAGTTGCTGCTTCTCCTGGAAGCCCTTTTAGTCCCCCATGCATGTGCTCACTCAGCTTCCAACCTCATGGGATCTGCTTCTTCATTCCCTCACTGCTTTCTTCTCACCTGTTAGCCACCGTAGGTAGGAAGCTCTATGACATGATCAGTAGCTACAGCTCACTTTAACTTTGAATCCTTAGCTGCCAACAAGCTCCTGGTACTTGATAAATATTTTATTGATGAGTAAAATTGATCACTCATAAAATATAGAACTTCTCCCCAAAAGATATATGCTACACAAATGTAAACTAAGCCCATAATCTTAGTAGATTAGGTTTTATGTTTCATTGATTTATAAAGCATTGAAGCTATGTATCTTGGGGACCAAAATTAAACTGAGAACTCTACTTTTCATGGAATATATCCATTAAGACTTGATTGTTGGGGCTGGAGAGATGGCCTAGCGGTTAAGAGCGCCGACCGCTCTTGCAGAGGACCCGGGTTCGATCCCCAGCACCCACATGGCGGCCGAGAACCGTCTGAAACTCCAATTCCAGGAGAACTCCAGTTCCAGGGGAATCCGAGACCGTCTTCTGATCTCCGCGGCATTGCACGACACGGGTGCACAAACCTGCATGCAGACAGTACATTCATACACATACCGAAATAAATAAAATAAATTAAAAAAAAAAAGACTTGATTGTTTAGATTTAGAATTTAATGAAAGAATATTAGTGAAAGATGACACAAAACATTAAGCAAGTTATATATTTCCAATATAACATGCTTCAAGCATGTCATATTCTATTTTATGATTTTATCTTTGATTTCTTCCATGGATAATATTTTTTAACCATTAGATTTAAATGGTAAAAAAAAATGGTTAGATTTAAAAAACCAATTACTTTGAGTGTAGGAAACTTTCTTTTGTGTCTAACAGGGACCATGCGACCCTGCTAAGGGGATGGGACACAGCACCTGCCAGCAGCTGCTACAGGGAACTGGCCTCTGGGCGCAGAGACCAGACGGCTATTTCCCATAGCCTGGCCTGAATGGTAATTCCAACTCAGGCACTTAGCCTGGACCCACAAGACATGTGTTCCACTCTTGGCCATGACTTCCCACCTGCCCAGAGACTGCTGAACCCTGGACAGGAATTTCAGGCTGATGGCTGTTGGCCTATCTTCAGCCTATGTCCACTCACAACACCAGCTATCCAGATTGGTGGTCCGCATGGGGACCTCTTTCCAACCCACTGGCCACCCAAACGAAATGCAGGCCTGCTTTGGCCTGTATGCATGCAATAATTAATAAAGAGACGGCTGGGAATTCCATAATGATGTTAATGCGAATTTGATTTATTCCTTGCTATAGCCTGCTTTTATAAACCAAATGACGTCAGTTCCCAAAGCCAATCACAGACCCCCCCCAATTCTGCACCACTGCACACCATTGCCCCACCAAGCATCACGCACCTAGGCCACATTGTTTGCTCCTACTTGGGGTGGGGTCAGAGAAATCCCCTGACTTTCATCCACGTGGTGCCCTGAGGCGTGCTAGCTGAGAACTATCCCCCAATTCAAAATGGATCTTCCCACATTTGAGTCTATGGAATAAAGGTCCATGTGTTAGTTAAACTCAGACAAGTTAACATCACAAAATTTGCCTGGTGGATCAAAGTATCAATTGTTGTTGGTCTAGTTATCATTACTCTGAATCCATTCTATGCTCCAAATATTCTTTACATTGTTATAATTCTATAAGGTATATAGTACTTAATTTCCATCTCATGGAGTTAGACACTTGCCTACAGCCATACAGTAAATAATTGTGAAGCCAAATTTTAAAATCAGAAAAGCCTCATCACAGGGTGTTCTTCCTAAATCTAGGTTTGGTTGCCTTGGGTTTTAGCACAGGTAGAGGTATCAGCTACCTGCTTTGGGGTCTAGAACGAGCTTCTTCTCACCTGACCACTGTCACTATGAAGTGATGTGACTGTGGTCCTCCCATCTGAGATTTTAAATTTTAACTTTATATCATGGTTAATGGAGAGAAATTGAAATATGTGTTAAAGAAGGAAAGAAAAATGTGCAGATAAGAAACTTGATGATGAATGAGTGAACTGATTTCACCCTAAAATTTGACTCAGATGGTTTCAAGACAAGCATTTAGGAAAGAGTCACCTGGAGAGTCAGAAGTTCTGCCACTAAAGATGGAAGCAACATCGCCAAAACAGCCAGCACGTGCTTCTTTCCCTTCCACTCTCTCTCACCTGCCACCCCTCTTTGGTAGACCTAAAACTGACCAATAATTATTTTGATCAAGGAGAAAAATTGGGGGTAAAGAAAAACTCAGAAAATAACTTACAATGCCAAAGGGGAAAGTGGAGATTTGTTTGATGTAAAACAGCAAACTATGAGTCTTATGAATATGAATAAAATATAAGGGGCAAATAAACCCCTCCCCAGACTTCTTATGAGAACTGATATTATATGCTATATATGACTGCCAATTAGTAAGAATTTTTTAGTTTTGATTGGTCATGAATGAGATAGCCCTATTGCCTAGTCTAGAAGAGTTTTATCAAACTTGCTATTAGTTCTGTATGTTTATGCAAAGCAAGTAGCTTAAGCATAAACATTGATTTATCACAATTCTAGAGGCTGGGAAGTCAAAATCCAAGATGTCTGGCATACTTGAAGTTTTCTGAGCGGCCTCCTTCCTGGATTTCAGATGGTCACCTCTTTCCTCTCTCCTCACATGATAGAGACAGAATGGAATCCGGTGTCTTCTAACAAAGCATCAATCCAATCAATGATACTATGGCCTCATAGACTAATCTAACCTAAGTACTCCCAAAGGCCCCACCACCCAATGTCCTTACATTAGGGGTTAGGGCTTCAACTCAGGAATTTGGTAGAAAGTAGAAAAAGACATCAACATTCAGTTCCTAAAAGTTGCCTTAATTCTGAGTGGCAGAGAATTATCATTTTGAGATCATGGGAAATGACCTTAGAAGTTACCTATTTCTACCTCATAGTTTATGAGAAAGAAACCTATAAACGAGAGAGAGAGAGAGAGAGAGAGAGAGAGAGAGAGAGAGAGAGAGAGAGAGAGAGAGAGATGTTTAGGTTCAATGCGTTTGCTGAGCTTGGGCTAAAACCAAGGTCTCTGATTCTCTCCTGCAGGGAAGGACTTACCTCTCCCTCATGTTTATTTTACCATGATGTAAAACCTAACCAGAAAAAGAGTAATAATTTCCCTCATAGCAAGGAGTACTGAACAACAGCTATCACAGAGAACCCAGAAATGATTGGTAGCAGACCATGGTTTGAGAACTTGTCTTCTTACCAGCCAAAGTGCAAATATGTGAGTCAAGGCCATGGGAATTCCTTTTCCCACATAAACTTTTTTTGAACTAGGAACCACCTCATGAATTTAATTGCTCCCTAGAAAACCCAAAGGGAATATTCAAATTTTGATCCAAGTCCCTGGTTCAGTTCAGGTCCTACTATGTAGCACACAATGATGTGATAGTATCTACCAAAAGTGTTTGTGTATGAATATCCCTCATGCTTAATGAAAGTCCCAAGAGAGAATCAAGCATCAGCAGTAGAAATATAATTCTACAAAAGGTAAATATTGACTATAATTACATTAACTCTTACAGCCACAATGATCTTGCTCAAAGGGCTTTTAGGGAAAAAGTTAATGACCCTCTGAAAAGTAAGTAATTTATCTCCATCTAGCTGCCTTATAATTTGCAAATGAGCATAGTCCATGCAAATTGAGCAGACTTCCTTAATTGATGGGCAGCATATCCTGGGCTGTCATGCACCAAAAGCACTGATAAAACTTAAGAGAGAGAGCTCATTCTTCTTTAAAGACTTAAATTGGTCCAGAGGACTCCAGGGAGGTGGTTTGAAGAGTCCTACATGGTCCCTGGGATCATCATTTACAAACCTTGGGGAATAAATGGATTCTTGTCCCCGAACCTGCTGTCTGATATAATTTGAATTGAACCTTGAAGCCCCTAAAAGGCTGAATGCGGTGACCATACACTCAGTTCCGTTTATCCACCAAGCCAGGCGAGGATCATCAAATCAGTAACATGACTGTGCCATCTGCCTTCCCCTTGCTCACCATCATAATGAAAAATGACTCCTTAAGTGTTCTGTGAGGCAATTAGCTCTGAAGGCTGAGCCATAATGGTGAGAGGCCAAGTTACATTTGTATTCAAAACTTTACTGGTAAAATGGAAAGGAAGCTGTTGTCCATATTAATAGATACATAAAATGTATAAATGAGGTAATTTGGTATTATTCTATTTATACATAATATTATGTAACTGCAGAAACACAGAGCTGAGAAGGGCAATGAAATGACATCTGGCCCCTCCAGCCGCCTGCAGTCACAGCTGGTGACCCTGTCCAGAATCATCTTGGACAGACAGACTGTTTATAAGCCCTTCCCCCAAAAGCCATGCTTGTAACTTCCGAGAAGAAATCATTCTGTTATTTAACAGTCTTCACTGCAATTTGATCTCATTTTCTTTTGTTCTTTTTCTTCTTGTCCTCATCTCTCCAGAAATAGAGAACAGCTGATTGTGCTCTCTAAATAACCTGCCACGGGTTACAAAGCAATTTCAGAATCACCTCTCAGCCATCAATGCAGGTTCAGTACATGAGCCTATTCTTTCCACCTGTGCCTCAAAGGGCACATGACTTCCTTCGGACTCTTTCATCTCTGACTCTTAGCTCTTCAGGCTTCTCTAATGCCATTGGCTCAAGACCCAAGGAATATGTGGGACCTTTAGAAGTATCTATGTTCTCTTGCTTGGCAGATGAGAAAACTGTGGTTCCCTTGAAGAGATTTATTTCCTGAGTCCACTTTCCACTACATGGCAGAGCGCTCTTGGCTTTGCTTGTAGTGTTATTCTCTCTGTGCATACCTGTCTTTTAAAGCCATCAGGCTCCCTTCCACTCAGAGTTCAGGAGGACTCCTCTATCCCTTCCTGATTCTTTTTGACCTTTTGTGTTTTTATTTGCGCCACTGTTTGTCTTGCACAAGGCAAGGATGCCGCTTGTTTCAGTTGTTGCTCCAATGTTCCAAGGTCATTTTTGAAATCTTTCTTGTCCATCTTAATTCAATTGTTGTTCCCAGAGCCTTTTGATGTTATGTGCAAATATGATTTTTAGGTAGATGTCTCAAGTGCTGGATTCCCACTGGAACTGAAAATGCTCCCCTATGAGAATTACACCAAACCTCGACCACCTTGACCCCTTTGCAAGGACCTCCCCTCTGCCTTGGACTATCCCCTCCATCAACCCCAACACACCTCTGCTTTTATCCCCAAGAGAAACTCTCATATAAGGATCACCTCCGTGATCCCACCTCCATGGGAAACTTATCCCCTCTCCATCATCCTCAATCCATGACTTTGATTTTTCACTTACTGCTGTAAAATTTTCATTATACTGTCTCCATCTCACCCAGCTAAGCTAAGGGCAGTAATTTTCCCCTTATCATCATATCCTTGCTGGTAAATGGTGCTTAAAGCACAATAGAAGATCAGTATATTGCTTAATTATTTTTCCTCCTTTCTCTTGCTCACCTGTGCCTGTCGGCATTAACTTTTCTTAAGTTAGCTATGAATTTAAACTTTCTACTGAGTCTTTTCAAGTACTTGGTATATATTCCTTGTTGCAAGTTAATTCTAAGTGCTTCTCAGGCTTAAAAAAAAATGTACACCATCCTCAGTATCTGGCTCCAAATCTGGTTTATGAACTAGAACTGGAGCCTTTGTTGATTCCTCAGTACTAACTGGCTGTTTCAGCCCTATCTTGTTTGTCATGAGTCTTCTTAGTCATTTTACAATAGATGGTTTTCTTCTGCGTTAAAAACATTTATGTGGTCTTATCTTCATCTATAAATATATACTGTCACGCTTTGGTAATTCAAAAGAGCATTGTCTTTTTTCTACACCTTTCTGTTTTCTGAGAATGAACATTTCATGGGCTCTTCTGCCATCTCAGGGCTTCAAGCTGCCCTTTCTTTGATGGCCTGGCTTTGGCTCCCCAGACTGCTTCTGCTACTTGGCCTTCCATTTACAACTTCTCATTTTTGCTTGGCTACCTAGAGTCTATATTCTTTTTGAGTGTTTTCAAACATATTTTTGCAAACACCTTGAAAGTCTCATCTCAAACATTATTTGTTATTACCTTTTCTCTTGTACATAAAACCAAGTCAGTCTTCTTAAGCCTAGTTTATGCTAGAGTGTTACAGAATTTGTTCTTTGCCTTTAAATCCTTCAGTAGATCACATTAGTTCTTGTCTTAGGGCTTTTTACTGTCCCTCGAGTTTCAGAATCTAGGGAACCTTAGTCTTGTTAGGGAATGCCCAAACTCCCTTCCATCCATTCCAACTTTCTGTAGCTCTCATCTATCCCTCTGAGCAGCTCCTCAGCTTTCATTTCCATTTGCATTAAGAGTATGTCTTAGCAACACAAAACATGTCTGAGATACTATTTCTCACCTATCAGGTTGGTGAAAATTAAAAAGAATGACAGCATATTGCTGGTGCGAATACCAAGTGCCACAGCCAGGCTGAGTGGGAATTTGGTAATACCTAACAAAGCTACACATGTGCTCTTTATATCAGCAAACCAACTGCTAGGAAGTTACCCTAAAGCATACCCAGCATTAAAAATGTAAATGCACTGGTAATTTCCTTGACCATTTTTCATAAACAAAGAATATTGGAAACAACCTAAGTAACAATGCACAGGAAAGTAGTAGAGCGAATGGCACATCCAGACATGGAGCACTGTGCACCTGCGACAAAGACAGGAAGAGCACTGAGCAAATAGGAAGGACTTACAGAATGTATTGGTGAGAAAAGTAAGGTGCTTAAAGTCATCTAAAACATTGTCCTTAATTCAAGAAATAAAGACCATAGCCGGGGCTGGAGAGATGGCCTAGCGGTTAAGAGCGCCGACTGCTCTTACAGAGGACCGGGATTCAATCCCCAGCACCCACATGGTGGCTGAGAACCATCTTTAACTCCAGTTCCAGGGGAATCTGACACCCTCTTCTGACATCTGCGGCATTGCACGACACGGGTGCACAAACCTACATGCAGACAGTACATTCATACACATAAAAAATAAATAAAAAATTAAAAAAAAAAAAGACCATAGCCAAACATCTTGGCTCATTTGGAAGCAGAAGCAGGAGGATGAATGTGGATTCAAGGTCACCCTGGGTTATGTAGTTAAGTTCCAGGTCAACCTGGGTTACCACATGAGACCCTGTCTAAAAATAAAGTATGGAAGGAACAGAAGGAGGAATGGAGAGGGGGAGGGAAGAAGGAGGAAGAAAGAGAGAGAGAGAGAACTAAAGAAAAAAAAACAAAAAGAAAAGAAATAGAGACTGTAAAACAGTCTACTTAGCCAGATGTGGTGGCGCACACTTTTAGTCCCAGCAGAGGCAGGCAGGTATCTATGAATTCAAAGCCAGCTGGTCTACATAGCAATGTCTTTTTCTTTTTTTGAGGGGGGGGGGTGTTTGGTCTTTTTGAGACAGGGTCTCCCTTTAGTCCCAGCTGGCCTGGAGCTCACTGTGTAGTTGAGGCAGGCCTTGAGCTCACAGAGTTCTGCTTGCCTCTGTCTCCCAAGTGCTAGGATTAAAGGTGCACCACCATTCCCAGCTTACATAGCAATTCCTAGATCAGCCGGGGCTACATAGTGAGACCCTGTCTTAAAAACAAACAAGACAATCAGAGTATTTTTACAAAGAGAAGAATAATAAATCAGAAACTAGGGGGTATCAGTATAGCTCAGTCAGGAAAGTTCTTGCTGTACAAGTATGAGGATCTGAGTTTGTAGCCCCAGCATCCATTTCCAAAGCCAGTCTCGGGGACATGACCTATTGTCACAGCTCTGGGCATGCAGATGTAAAAGGATCCCTGGGATCCTCTGGCCAGCATGCTTAGCTGAACCAGTGAGCTCAAGGTTCAGTGAAAGAGCCTATCTCGAAAAAAGTAGAGACTGATTAATGAAGACACCCAGCATCAGCCTCTGGCCAATATACATATGCATGCATACCTACACACTCATATATGCATACAAACACACATAATAAATAAAGTAAAATAAACCAGAAACTAACAAGACCTGCAGGAAGAAGAGAGTGAAAATAAGGCAGAAAGATGAGGCAGTGAAAGATGAGGAGATGGGGTCATGAAGGATGAGGGGATGAAGCAGTCAAAGGTATGGCAGGAGATTAAATAAGAAGAGACACATTTTGATTATGCCTTTGATTATATATAATTGACTTTCAGAAATATAACTAGCTGAGCAGGATGCCACACACCTTCAATCCTGGAACTAGAGAGGCAGAGGCAGGCAGATCTCTGTGAGATGGAGCCAGCCTGGTATGCATAGTGAATTCAAGGTCAGCTGGGGCTCCAGGGAGAACCTGTCTCAAAAAAATAAAACATACCCAATAAACATAAACAAGATTAGGATAAAAGGGAGCCCCAATAGAGTGCAAACTGTACAAATTGAGGCTAAGTTATTACAAATGAATAAATAACTCTGCTGTTACAACCTAAGTAACTTTAGAAAAATGATTATTTGGCTATACTGTAAGGCAAGAGGTAACATAATCCACAAATACAAACATATTACTGCTAGTACATTTGTTTCTTGTACAAACAGAGGTATGGGTAACAACTCTGACACTACCTCATGTCTGTGCTGGTACTGAAGGAAATCCATTGTGGATAGTGAGAGCTGGATTTCTCACCTTAGAGAAGATATGCATGAGAACAAGAAGAAGACCAGAAAACCTTATGTGTTAGTTTGGAAGTAGAGTGGTCATTATAAACTCACATATAGGAGATAGTTATGGAAATACAGATATGTATGTGTGCCTTTTTTTAACCTCTTACAACAGAGAGAGCCCAGAAGAGATGTACCTTTGTAGTAATAAATGTATTTCACATCCATATTTTGTTTATTTTTTTTTTAATTTTTATTTATTTCTGTATGTATATGAATGTAGTGTCTGCATGCAGGTCTGTGCACCCGTGTCGTGCAATGCCGCGGAGGTCAGAAGAGGGTCTCGGATTCCCCTGGAACTGGAGTTCTCCTGGAATTGGAGTTTCAGACGGTTCTTGGCCGCCATGTGGGTGCTGGGGATCGAACCCGGGTCCTCTGTAAGAGTGGTTGACGCTCTTAACCGCTAGGCCATCTCTCCAGCCCCTTATTTATTTATTTTTTGAGACACGGTCTCCCTGTAGCTCTGGCTGTCCTGGAACTCACTCTGTAGACCAGGCTGGCCTCGAACTCACAGAGATCTGCGTGCCTCTGCCTCCCAAGTGCTAGGATTAAAGGCATGCACCACCACGCCCGGCATTTATTTATTTCTGTATGTGTATCAATGTACTGTCTGCATGCAAGTCTGTGCACCCGTGTCGTACAATGCCGCGGAGGTCAGAAGAGGGTGTTGGATTCCCCTGGAACTGGAGCTCTCCTGGAATTGGAGTCTCAGACGGCTCTCAGCCGCCATGTGGGTGCTGGGGATCGAACCCGGGTCCTCTGTAAGAGCGGTCGGCGCTCTTAATCACTAGGCATCTCTCCAGCCCCCATATTTTGTTTTTTTTAAACTCTTCTCTAATGAAAGGAAAAATGGATGTGGAGTGAAATGGTTGATTACAAGGCTTAGAAGGGATAAATTCAAGTTGTACTTGAAACATTTTGTGGTTCTCCAAAATAAGTAAGCACTCTGTGTGAAGAACACATACTGAAAGGAGCCACATTGAAGGAGCAGCTTCTATTACAGCTCAAAGAATCCATGCTGGCAGAAGCATAGTTGAATAAGAAAAGCAGAAATTCACTATTATACATGTATTGCAATCTCAATTGTTAAGAGCAAGAACCACTAATGGAATATAAAATGGGGCAAGAAATGATACACAGCAACACGTTTCCATAGTCCCAAAGTATTCTCCCACAAGACACTTATTGACTACAGAAGAAAAACTTGCAGATATCTAGATTAGCCTAATAGGAATGCCCTTATCAAAATGATCAAGGTCAGCATGAGCAACAGTAAAACACTCAATTCCTGCATCATCTCCCACATTACACTAAGAAAAACAAGATAGCACCTCTGTTCAATGTGTATCCCAGTGTAGCCAAGAGATCAGACAGATCCAATAATGAACAATCTACAAACCTCCAGAAGTGCTCCAATCACAAAAGACTGAGAAACTAGCACAGAGTAGAGAGTAGTGACATGTGCTTGCAGGGGTCCTGAATCACTATAGTCTGACCACATGCAAAATGTTTTTAGGAGAAGCTGGGTAAAAGCAAAGAGTGAGACCTCGATGTATTTTTCTAACTTTTCTGTGTCTAAAATTATCCCAAACTAAAACATTAATAAAATGTATTTTTTCAGGCCTCTTTTCAAGTAGGTCATATTCTAAAGGTTAATCTATAGATTACAGGAGATATTTATTTTCTCATAGAAATCATATTTATTTTGTTATAGGGTTCCTGGGTAAGGCCTCAAAAGCTTATTTCACCTAGAATTGTGTATATATTTATATCTCTATTGACTAGCCCCACTGCATCCCAGAACATATATTTATTCTACCACTCTGTTCCAGTGAGGGAAGTTGTCCCCATTTGAGAAAGAAATAAAGTTTCAGAAGTTTCTGTAATTGCTGTGAATTTCTACCTTAGGAATTTAAATAAGTTGCAGCACTGATTTTAGAGCCAGGTCTGTGTAACCCTTGTGGTAAGCTGTCGTGTTGTTGATGTATCTGAGGGAGGCTTCATCTGGCATGCTACTCATCCACGGATTAGAGACCCTGAATAAAAGAGTCTTATGGATTCTCTGTACTGTACAAACCTCTTGAGTTTTTCTCTCAATTCTTAGATTACACACTCATCTTTATTTTGTTCGTGAGTACACCTGATTCATTAATTATTACATGGTCTTTTATTATTTTTATTAATAATTGTGTTTTCCATCTTTGAATCATACTTGATAAGTTAATAAGACCTTGTAGAACTGATGCAACATTATTAGGAACACTTTTATAAATACCGAATACAAGAGGAAATATATGTAATACATTTACATATATTTATTTACATATACATATATATTTACATACATTTACATCAGTAAATGTTTTACATGCTACAATGTATTACCATATTTTTGTTAAAATTTTTGGAAATTTTGTAAATAAGGAAGCCTGTCAGGATATGATACAAAGAAGTGCTTTCCTGATAAAAATCCATAAATTGTGCACATATGAACCCTGTGTGTGGACTGCTGGTGCATCTGCTATCTGTGTTGTGACTGTCTCAGTTTAGAAAGTGCCTTGAGGGGCTGGAGAGATAGCCTAGCGGTTAAGAGCGCCGACTGCTCTTGCAGAGGACCCGGGTTCGATCCCCAGCACCCACATGGCGGCTGAGAACCATCTGTAACTCCAATTCCAGGAGAACTCCAGTTCCAGGGGAATCTGAGACCCTCTTCTGACCTCCGCGGCACTGCACGACACGGGTGCACAGACCTGCATGCAGACAGTACATTCATACACACAAATAAATAAAAAATCTTTTTAAAAAAAGTGCCTTGAAGTAGTCTAAGTGTCCAAATGGGAAAAGACTCCCACACAGAGAACACAACCATAGCAAACCTACCAGCACCAACAAAATGCCATTCACCAGCTCTTTACTGTGAGTTAGTAACTGTGACAACTGTTTTCTATGTTCTCATTTAATCTCACAGTAATAACTCTGCAAAATAGCTGCTAGGTTGAGAATATTGAGGTTCAAAGTTCAGTAACAATTATGGATTTCACAACAGAAAGAACCAGAATCTGAGCCCTTGTTTGTTGTTTTGTGATGTTTGTTTTTCTAAAGTTTATGCTTTTAACCCTGTCTTCTACCATTTTCCTGACCAGAAAGTATTAAACACAGCATAGAGGTCTAAAAGAGGTAAAAAAAGCACTTACTCTAAATATGTTAAGCTTGCCTTTAATCTGCTCTATTTTGTGATTTCAAAAGACAGAGCAAAAGCAAAGCTAGCAGGGATTTTTTTAAAACTGATTCGAAGATCAAACATGATTTTCCTTTTGTCCCAGAACACTCCAGACCAAACCCTATGCTTCGCCGTTGCTGGTGCGCATCCGAAACACAGTCCTCTAATTGGTAAATTTGCATCATGTGTGTCACCAGAGGCTCAGAAAGGCACGGATGTCAGTTTTAGGAAATCCTGGGAATTTCAGCCTGGTTCAGACTAATTGGTCCAATCGATAAAATGCTAATGAGAAAATAAATCCAAATCTTTACCTTAATAACTTTGAATTCTGACCACAAAGATTAATTAATATAACTGTTTGAGGGGCTGGAGAGATGGCCTAGCGGTTATGAGCACTGACCGCTCTTACAGAGGACCCGGGTTCGATCCCCAGCACCCACATGGCGGCTGAGAACCGTCTGTAACTCCAATTCCAGGAGAACTCCAGTTCCAGGGGAATCCGACACCCTCTTCTGACCTCTGCAGCATTGCACGACACGCATGCACAAACCTACATGCAGACAGTACATTCATACACATACAAAAATTAAAAAAATAAAAAATATATAACTGTTTGAAATCCCTATAGTTTTACAAGGTGAAATTGTTTTCCCTTAAAAAAAATTCTTTAAAATGTATTCTTCACAAAATTATGAGTGTTGAATTGATAATGTGAGAATTTCCAGAAATTTTCATTGAAATTATCAACCCAATTCATAAAATGTATTTGGTTGTTAAAATAATAGGATTCCATGTTGTCATTTCTTAGCTTTCCTGTCATTTTAATACATCCAGGAAAATCAAGCAACTGACTTATTAGGCAATAACATCTCCTTCATGTCACAGAGGAAGCCCTATTTATTTGCAGAATGGTGAGAGACAGGGTCAAACCTCCTTACTAGAAGCTGCCTGGAAGCCTGGGATGCCTTTTCTTGTGCACTGGTCCTCCTTCCTCTCTTCCAGTTGCAGCATCATTAGCATAACATCATCAGACAAGGAGAGTCCATCTTGTTCAGCCCCCTGGCTTGTGCATACCATCTCATGTTTTTAATCTTGCTGCAGATTGAGACTGCCCAGGTTCTCATGGTAATAACTCCCAGATCTTAATTTCCTTTTAGTATTTGGAATGTGGCCATAGCATGATTGATTTTATAAGAACATACTAGAGCTTTTACATTGGATTGGTTGCTGTCCCCTTCCAGGCCGCTATCTCGGAAGGTTAAATATACTTGAGTGATGTGAATCTTAGTGTTTTAGCGATGGAGACGACTCTAGAACTAGCAATTCATTCTAGCTCTTAAATTTTTCTTCCCAGCCAAGTGCCTCCTCTTCAGCACTGTTGTTCACTCCCAGCCTGAGCTCATCAGACTCCAGCACTTGCTTCTTTACTAACATTTTCCTGTTCGGGTCATCAATATCCATATCTCTTCATGAAGACAATTTGGTGAACCTTTGTTTTCCATAATCCACTCATTTCACTTGCAGTTATTAATTTTTCTGTCTTTCTAACTAAACTGTGAACAACACAGACAAGGGGCATTTTTCTTTATCACAGCACCCTCTATGTCCAGCACAAGCCCTCCTGCCAACACAGACCCTCAGTACTTAAATAAATGAATAGATGAATGAATGAACAAATGAATGAATGCATTTATATATTCTGTCTCTCAGATTTTACACATAGAGAAACAAAAGCCTGAAAAAGACTGTAGTGATTGGTAAAAGTGCATAAAATATACATGAAACATCTATCTAGTCTAGCTTTAGCCCAAAGGATTGATTGTGGGATGGGATGGGATGGGATGGGATGATCCCCAGTTGAGGTAATGTGTATAAAAGTAGTCAAGGAAAACAATGGATTCTCTTCTCATCTATAGTTAACTGGAACTCCAAAGTTCTATAGGAAAAGCTGGGAGACAGTTGCAGAAGTTTGGCTGTATGTGTGTGTGTACATGCTTGTGAGTACATATATGTAAACATGCTAGATGGGAAACACTGGGGAGAGAAGAAGGCACAGGGGAATCAGGGTTTTTCTACTAGGAAAGGAGGTTGCATTTCTCTTTTTCTGACCACTGTTCACCCACCTCAGATCACTGCAAGTATCTGCTTGTTCTCCTAGCAGATCATACTTATTTTTTCATAGGTTTTTATGAAAAAAATTAATATCTTTTCATCTAATATTTTTGGAAAAAAGAAACAAAAGTTAGAGCTATCCAGCCAAAGTCCTATTTCATTCTATTAGATTTCTTTTTATATAACTGGCATCATTTTTAATGAAGTCCTGTGTATTCTGGTTTTCACCAAGTGTTATATAATGAATATTTCTCAGTGTCATTAAAAATTCTTCTGAAAAATATTCTTTGGAAACCTAATCTTAATGACTGCCTAATATTGCATTTTATGGAGGTATCATAAACTTCTTAGTTATTCTTCTCTTCTTAGATATTTATGTTTTTCCTGGGCCTTTTTATGTTATAAATAATGCTGTGATAAAGATCCCCACATACAACTTGTGTCTCCATCTCTGATTATTTCCTAGGCTACATTTCTAGTTTTGAAATTGCTTCATATGAGCCATTTCAGATTTTCAACACATATTGCTAAATTGCTTTTCAGGACATTTTTACCAAGTTTTTGGCTAACTATAGAATTTTGAATGCTGTAGAAGATAATCGTAAATTATAGCCACATCCCATCCTAATGAGAATGGCTATGGGGCACAGGTTCTGCAGTCAAGGGGCTGATCACAGATGACTAATTCTAGGCCCTAGAACTGAGCACCAGAAGCCAGGAAGGGGCCTAGAGTCACCTGAAGTGATGGCCAGGCCTCGGGTTAGCACACGAAGGACCTGGCAGCAGTTTACCAACGTATATCAAGTGTTTTCGGAATAGGCAGTTTATTTATTATTTGATACATCAGCATCCTGAAAGCATTTGAAGTGATTGCTGGTTATCTGGGACCTGACTTCTTGATGGATTGCTCCCCTCTCTTCCCAACCCTGAATCATTTGAGCACCATGTTCCAAAGTAGAGATTATCACCCTCATATTCACTGTGGCCTAACCAGTCCATCTGATTTGATTACTGATACTATCATGCATATCTTTATACATGAGTCAAGCTTTTATGAAAGACAGTAAAATATTAAAATGCTTAAAAGCATAGACTCTGGAGCCAGGCTGTCTGAAGTTAAATTTCTAGCTCTGCCATTTAATAGTTGTGATCTTGAGTAGGTTACTCAATCTTTGTCTTTGTTTTCTCGTCTATCAAAACTGTAGATAACAATAGTGCTTTCCTTTAGAGTTATCCAGAAAAGGGAATGAACCCATTTATGTGAAAGTGCTAGGAACCAGGACAGCATCAGGCCCACCATAAATGCCATATAAAAATCTATTATTTTTTCAATCCGCTAAAGATGGACTTCACCAGAGGAGCTAACATCAAATAATAAAAGTATTCTAAAGCAACTCTTTGAGCTTTGGGGTTTACAAAAGCTTCTTCAGTTAGGTTCCCAAGAATAGTTTAGTTCTTTCCTGGAAAAGGTTTTTTTTTTTTTAAATAATAAGTATATGGGGCTGGAGAGGTAGCCTAGCGGTTAAGAGCACCGACTGCTCTTGCAGAGGACCCGGGTTCGATCCCCAGCACCCACATGGTGGCTAAGAACCATCTGTAACTCCAATTCCAGGAGAACTCCAGTTCCAGGGGAATCTGAGACCCTCTTCTGACCTCCATGGCATTGCACAACACGGGTGCACAGACCTACATGCAGACAATACATTCATACACATAAAAAATAAGTATATTTATTGAATTTTTGCTTCTCTTAGAAATATATGAAAGCAATATCTTATGCTGAAGACAAGGAACTTTAGCATCAGCATCCCTTCTGAAATGTTCCCCTCCATAGTAAGAGAGAAGTGAAATACTTTACCATCAGGTGTTAAAAGCAATCTAAACTTACATTTTGCCCAAGGTAAGAAATTTCCTAAATTAACATTTAAAGACCATAGAACTTTCCCATACTCTCACAACCCAGAAATTACAGTGACAACATAAAGGCAGGTTTCCCTGAAGAATACTTTTTAAATTTTTTTTTTCCTGAAGAATACTTTTTAAGATGCAACCTTTCTTCTCCTGAGTTCACCTGCACAAGTCTCCCTGATGGTTGTTGAGGTTATCAGTTTGTGTCCAGATTATAATTTGTCAAATTATTCATATATATGACTCGACTGGACAGTGAACCATTTGAAATCTAATTCTGCTGAATGATCCTAATGAAAAGAAGACCACAT
Source organism: Rhizomys pruinosus (assembly GCA_009823505.1). Classification (NCBI taxonomy): domain Eukaryota; kingdom Metazoa; phylum Chordata; class Mammalia; order Rodentia; family Spalacidae; genus Rhizomys; species Rhizomys pruinosus. The sequence goes on from VZQC01000410.1 coordinate 4,354,243, forward strand.
GATTGCATCCCAGGAAAGGAGCTGTTTAGCGAAACTAGAAGTGCTTGACCAGCAGAAATTGGCCCATGGACCTGAGAGTCTATAAACTCCAGGCCACCATGGATAATTGAAATTCATAATCTTCCAAAGGGCTTTAATTGAATATTTAGAAATCCGTATGAAAATAAACCAAGTCAACTAAATCAGAGTAAACACAGTTAAACTAAACAGTGTAAATCTTCAAAAGAAGAACCCTAATTAAAAAGATATATTGTACTTCCTGGATGTTGCCATTCTGGCTGTTTCTAATCAAATACTTTAAACTCCCATGCTGGGGCTTAAGTGTGGAGTCTACCGTTTTTCTTTTAGTACTTGTTTCAGGGATAAAGCGGTGCAAATTCTTCAGACACCAATCAGATTTATCATTCTGTGTCTTTTGATGACATCCATCTGTTTATCTAAGAAGCCATTAAAGACTTATTGAGTTACAGAGCTATGGAGAAAATTGGGTTATCATCTATGGTTAAATCCAATTCTTGCATCTGCCATCTTTTTAGCTTATGTGGTGTATTCTGAAATTACCCTGACTTGCAGACCTGCTGTACAAGAATACATTTGCTTCATAGCCTTTTTATGTCATTTTTAGAGAATTTCTAATGCATGAGCAATTTGTGGTTCGGGAAAATGTTGACAGAGAGATGTCAATGCTTTTTCTTCTTAAAAGTTCAAAAGCCTAATAGGGACTGTGCCAGTTTAAAAGTCTTATTCCAAAATGGGGACTGCTCAGTTCTGAGGTATGCATTTAGACAAGCTTATTCAATAAAAAAAAAAAAATTCAACTCCAGGTCACAAAGGTAGAATTGTGGTAATCTGAAGATAAAGGTAAAATAATATCAAGTCAAGATTCAAACAGACTAAAAAAATTAAGAGCTCATCAAAACCAGCTAAATAAATACCAGCAGGTAAAGAGATAGGACACAAAGGAGGTGATCTGCCAGGGAATGACTAGGTGGAGTTCAGCGCTTATCTTGAAAGTCAAGCAGCTTAAGCAATGCTAAAAGTCATGTTTTCTGAATTGGCTGAAAAGGCAGTGAGCTGTGTGGAGACAACTAATTGAAATAAAGTGAATATTTTCAGTTTCTTGGCGCTGTTATTATATCCTGACTGCAGGAGTCCAGAAAAAGAGCAAAGATAAATCAGACACCTACTTTGGTTTGCCCATTTTTAGCACTTGTCAGAGCAATAATGAGGAACCCAGGAATAAACATTTCCTTGATTTGTGTATATAAATCTAGGCTAATGAAGCCTAGATTTTCTGGGAATTTTCTAACATTATAGCATACATAGCTATTCTTCCTTAAATTCTTGCAGTGAGCACAATTTATTAGCCATTTGAGAAGATCCTTCTGCTTGTATTTCACAGTGTCCTTTCATTGTTTTCCTCCTAGTAAGATAAGTGCCTGAAATGGGAGACAATAGCCCTGTAACAGCTAGAGCCTAATCATTCAAAGCCTGCATGCTTGATAAGGCTGGCTTCAGAAAGATATTCTTTCATTTGCTGCCTGTTTGCTTGCCTGTGCCCTTCATACAGCTTTGGTCTGCACTGTCAGCAGAGATGCTGTTTCTGTAAGTCCTGGGCAATGCTACAATGGGAAAAAGCTATTGCTAAGGCAAGAATGACCAGGATCCAGGACCTAGACTCCCAAGATGTGAACAAAGTGGAAGAGTCTCCTAGGAATATTTCAAATCCTACTAAATTCATCTAGAAGTTAAATGTGAGTAGGAGTGAAAAACACCCAAGCTCTCCTTCATGGTGAGGAGCTAGAAGATAAATTCTTTTAGAACTATTTATTTGTTTGTTTATTTTTATTTTCTATGTATGAGTGTTTTGCCTACATGTATGTAAGTGCACCATGTGCGTGCAATGCCTGTAGAGACCAGAAGATGGGTCATACCCCCAGAACTGGAGTTACGGACGGTTGTTAGCTGCCTTTCAATGGCTGCTAGACATTGAATTCAGATTTTCTGTGAGATCGGCCAATGCTCTTAACTGCTGATTTCTCCACCTGACAAAAAATTAAGAACTATGACTTTTTTGTGTACCACCCATGTCAACCTATCACCTACTTCCTTTTATGTGCTCAGCCCTGAAATTACATGATTAATAGTTCATTTATTTGGTTCATGCTTCATTGAGCTTTTAGCACATAGGTAAATATAATTTCTCAAGACTTTTGCCCCAGGATAGCTTCCAACTAGAAATGAGGAGTAAGACCCCTTTGGGCCAAAAGAAGACATTTTGTTCCTCAAAGCTTCAGCCTGTGATCTACCCTAGTGATTGTTCACTAGGTTAGCATTATGATTTTTTAAATTAAAACATCATATATCGCTGGGTGTGGTGGCACACGCCTTTAATCCTAGCACTTCGGGGGCTGGAGCGATGGCCTAGTGGTTAAGAGCGCCGACCGCTCTTGCAGAAGACCCGGGTTCGATCCCCAGCACCCACATGGCGGCCGAGAGCCGTCTGAAACTCCAATTCCAGGAGAACTCAGTTCCAGGGGAGTCCGACGCCCTCTTCTGACCTCCGCGGCATTGCACATCACAGGTGCACAGACTTGCATGCAGACAATACATTCATACACATACGGAAATAAATAAAATTAAAAAAAAAATCCTAGCACTTCGGAGGCAGAAGCAGGCGGATCTTTGTGTGTTCAAGGCCAGCCTGGTCTACAGAGTGAGCTCCAGGACAGCTGCAGCTACAGGGAGATCCGTCTTGAAAAAGACCAAAAAAAAAATCATATATATGAGCCTGCACTTGTGGGGCTGAGTACTTCCAGCCTGACATTGTCCCTGGCTGCCCTGCCTCTGCTGCAGTTTCCACTCCCATGCCTATCAGCATCGAGACTTGTGGAAGAAGACTTCAAAAATGGGGAAAATGTTGTTCATCCTAACAGACATCTCCTGAGAGAGCACTTCTCAAGTGTTGGACACTATTAAAGAAGGAAATCAGTTATAAACAAACTTGAGGAATACAAAAGAAAATTTAGATAATACTTCTCTGAAGGAAAGTACAATCCCCTCAGGTAGATAATAAATAAATAAGCTAAACTTCCATTGCTACAAATGATAAAAATGTTGATGAGAGAGAAAGTATACTTGTTACAAGTCAGCAGACTTGAGTTTTCAAGTGATGTGCAGGACTTGGACAGGTAGCATAGAAAAGACGTGTCCTGAAAGAGGGACGACAGGGCCACCGAGGCCTCTGAAAGTTAGGCAGAGAGATGATATTGAGACTACTCTTACTTCAGAAATGAGTATAAATTTAATCTGATGCAAATTGGAAAACATTATGGGTTTTGAGCTTGGATCTGAGATTAAAATTCAATTAAAAAATAAATTTTGCTTTAGATAAGCTCAGCTGAAAATGAAAATACAGCTAAGCGATAAAGATCAAGTAGGAAATCTGCAGTAATCTCAGCAGGCATGGTTCTGGTAGTCACAGAAGAGAAGAGGCCCTGATGAATTGGAAATTTTTACAAAGAAGGAATTAATAAGACTTTGTAACAAAACTGAATTAAATTGACTCATAAATTCTCTATTATTTGTACTTCTTAGCATTCTATACCTCTAGTCATATACTCTTTAATGAGACTTTTGTTAGTAGCAAAGTTCTTGAGATGGGTTGACTTGAATTCTTCTCCAAATTGAACAAAGTTAGTGAGCTATTGGAATTACCCTGAAGATCTTAATAACAAGACAACACTGGACTTCACCTTCTGATGCCACTAAATATCACATAATTTGGATATTTCAGCCTATTAAAACTTGCTGTCATTACCTAGTTTAAGAAGGGAGGGTGACTGGCCCAATCATGTAGCAGTTTAGAGTTAGGTTATTCTGAGTGAAGTGAAGAACATGTTTCAGGGTCATGTTTTTCCAAAAACATGGGAAAGAGACTCCAAGATCAGAAAATAGACTCCAAAATAAATTTCCCCCAAACAAGTTACAAATCCCAAGCAAAATGGAGCATTAAAGAAGGGTAAATATCCAGTGTTCTGCATAGAGTCCATTCATTCACATGATATGATTATTATTAATGCACCCCTAGCCCCTGTGTTGGTGCTGAGGGCTTTGACTGGATCATTTGCTTCAGTTATATGTGCTGATCCTTAACTATGCATTGCGAGTAGGGATCAAGCCAAAGCCAGGTCCCCGCCCTTGTGGTGTCAGACATGCCGGCAGAAATTTTCAGCTTGGGATTAAGGGAGGGATTTCCAGCGGCCCAGATAGAGCAGGACAAGAATCAGTGAGAGGAACAGTGAAAGGCAAAACCGAAAGGCCAGCACTGGGAACCTTGGGGCTGGAGTTGAGATTTTGGCCTAAGCACTGGGACACAGTAAAAGTGTAAGAGAAGCAAATATAAAGTATCATCTACACCCAACCCAGAACACATAAGCAGTATGGAATGGAAAAGGCCAAAATGTCAGTTTGCAGATAATGTGGGCCACTTCCTGGGTATTTCATCCTGGGAAAACATAGTCTTAGCTTTCACTTCAGCCTGCAGATAGGGTTGATACCACCGATCTCTTGGGAATTGTGAAAGGCTCAGAATACTGATGTCTATACAGTGTTTACTTCAGTACCCATCAGTGTGCATTCTTCCCTCGGGTGTCACCAGTTCTTTGGCTACTCCATTCCATTCACATTTATTTGGGCAATGACAGAAGAATACCTACATACCTAGTAAAATATATGGACTTAATAACCAGTACTTGCTGTGCTGCTCAGAAGCTCTGAGTCTTTTCTGCTTATTGCTCAATTTGTAATTGTGTTTCCTAATTTTGAGATTCTCTGAAGTAAAATCTCCAGATTGGAGAGGTAAAGGGATTACTATGCAAATTCAGTCACTTAGACATAGAATTCAGGGTGTGCTCAATTAAGATTTGATGAACGAATGATTAGTATATAATTAAAGAAATTTGACAGTGATAAGCACAGTTAATTAATTGCTAGGATAGCTTGCCCTCGGAAAAAAAAATTAAAGTTTTTTTGTAATTTGTGTTTTTCAGTGGTTGGTAAACTGAATTCTAACCTTTTGCTCTTTGAATGTTCTCTTAGCCATAAGTCTACCATGTTTTAATTAGAAAACTGTTCTGATAGTTCCGGGAAAGGAAGCATTTTTTTCTGTTTAAAACATTTCTAGCATTTCAGCTAAACAATTTATCCAGAATGATTTTCCCTTTAAAAGGAATAGTAGACAATTAGAAGCAGAGTACAGTAAATTTTCTCCCATATGGAGCCAAGCCAAGAAACATGCAACTTTTGTGCTTTATAAGCAGTTGCAAACTAAAATGAGTATCTGGTATATCATAATAGACTCTGCTTTGAGACACCATTACTATATAATGTATTTCCGGCTTTCTTAGAAGCCTGAGAACAAAACTGGGAAGAAAGCACTTGTCATATTGAAGTTGCTGCTTGCACTACACTTTGCTTCAGGTAGAATGGCAGACATTTTATTTGCTATAAGTGAGACTGGAGATATCACCCCATTTTAGAACATAGCCTGCAGAAAATCTGTAGCCAATACAAACAGCCAGAAATGAACTAGCCTGGATAACATTGGACCTCCCCCAAATTGACCAAATCCTAAGAGGTGGCTTTAGAAGTCACATTGGGAAGACTGTAGACCAAGAATGCCTAAAAGAGTAAAATCTTGACTTAGTTCTCCAGACTATAAGAGTCTGAGTAGGTTCAATCCAGGTTGTCCTGGTTTATACTTATGGACACATGTATGGGTGGGTATGTATATATAAACTTGGATAGACACAGATCAGGAAAAGGCTAGTGATAAGAAGTTGGCAACGTATGCCAGCTATACTTAAGAAAAGTGGTTATTGGGACTGGAGAGATGGCTCAGTGGTTAAGAGCATGGACTGCTCTTGCAGAGGACCTGGGTTCGATTCCCAGCACCCACATGGTGGCTGAGAACCATCTTTAATTCCAGTTCCAGGGGAATGTGACGCCCTCTTCTGACTTCCAAGGCATTGTACGACACAAGTGCACCAACCTACATGCAGACAGTACACTCATACACATAAAAATTAATTAATTAATTAAAAAGAAAAGTGGTTATTACCTAGAGTATACAACAAACTACAAAAATTATATACCCCAAAGCTAAACTGCTGATCAATAAATGAGCTACTTAACTGAACAGACAGTTCTCAGAAGAAACACATTGGTCAATAAATATATTTAAAATTGTTCAACATCCTTAGCCACCAGGATAATGCAAATTATAACAACTTTGAGACTCCATCTCACCCCAGTCAATATGACCATAATCAGGAAAACAGATGTTGGCAAGGATGTAGGGAGAGTCACTGCTGGTAGGAATGTCAACTACTGTAAAAATGGGTATGGAGGCCTGTATTAAAACTGTACGACCCAGCTATACAACTCCTAGTCATATACCCAAAAGACTATCTAATCTTAGCACAGAGATACTTTTACACCCACGCTGTTCCATTCATAATAGCTAGGGAATAGAATCAGCCTAGATGCCCATCAACAGATAAATGGCTAATGAAAGTATGTATGTATACACAATGGAATTTTTTTTTTTTTTTGAGACAGGGTCTCCCTGTAGCTCTGGCTGTCCTGGAACTCACTCTGTAGACCAGGCTGGCCCCGAACTCACAGAGATCCGCGTGCCTCTGCCCTCCCAAGTGCCTAGGGATTAAAAGGAGTGCTACTCACCACGCCCTGCATTTTTTTTATTTTCTTGTGTATAATGTACTGTCGCATCAAGTTTGTGCACCCGTGTCGTGCAAGAGCCGCGGAAGTCAGAAGAGGGTGTCGATTCCCCTGGAACTGGAGTTCTCCTGGATGGAGTTCACAGTGGTTCACTCACGCCATGTGGGTGCTGGGATCGAACCCGGGTCCTCTTTAAGAGTGGTCGGCGTCTTACACCTCAGCGGCCATCTCTACCAGCCCCCACAATGGAATTTTATCAGCCATAAGACAAAAAATGAAACTTTCAGGATGCTTGAAGATCTAGAAATTATATAACATGATGTACGCAAGGGCCTTCGAAAAACATATACACACATATCTCTTTTATATATGGATCCTAGCTTCTTTCATATATGGATCCTAGCTTCTTAATTGTCATATATGTGTGTAATGGAGTAATGGGATAAGAACATGAAAATAGAAAGGGGACCACAGGAGAAGACAAAGAGGCTTTTAAGAGCAGGAGAGTATGTAGAACTTGTGTGATATGACAGCAAAAAGGGGATGACTGAGAATGGACAGGCATTTGGGGGGGCAACAGGATGTGTGCAAAGAGGTGGGGAGATCAACAGAAACCAACTGTGTATGGAAATGCCACAATGAAACTATGTACCTTTGTATGCTAATTTTAAAAATAAACCAAAAACAGCTAAAAGAAAAGAAGTTGGCAAAGTGTATTCATGTTTACATGTCCCCCTTGATAGTATCTGGATGAGACTACTTTATTTGAGCTTTGGGAAACACAAAGTATTATCTGCCGCGGCAATATTTAAAGTCCTAGCCTTATATCTAAGCAGTAACCACCCCATACAGGTGAGATCGTGGAAATAACATTTTCAGGCATAGTGGTGTTCTTTCCTACATTATACTGGCTCCAGTGTGGTTTAAACTCTCTTATATGGACTTGGAAATTATTGTTTCCTTGGCCACGTAAGATCGTTCATTACTTATAGCTGTATATTATACCTAGTACTATTCTGGTTATACATAATATAATTTGTCAGTCTGGTTATGATGATTAATGAACTATCACTGAGTACAAGTGTGTTGCTAAACACTATACTAGTTCAAGGCATATCTCACTAAATGGACACTTACTGTCTTGGGTAGGAGACAGGCTGGAGTGAAGTAGTTCTGCAGGAGCCCTCCTCAGATTGCTCCAGCTATTATGGAGGTGCTCCGGGGCCTGGAAAGCTGCCCTTACCCATCTCCTTGGTTATTCTACATACCTCAATCTAACTCTAAAAATCTATTTGAAGATCATTTATCTATAATTCTTATGGGAAGAAAAAATGGAAGACTCTTTGCAAGGTGCCATCCTGGCTAAATCTATTTCAGATCTTGATGGCCAGCCTCACCATGCTGGCCACATCAAGAATGCACCACTTAATCATGACGTACCTAAAGCCACACACTTTGCTGATTACATATGCATGTGAAGGCCAGAAATTGACATTAGACATTAGGCATTTTCCTCTATTATTTTCCCATCCCATATATATACATGCATATATATGCACATATATGGAGAACTATTGATTGGTTTGTTGATTGATGGATGGATTGATTGATTGATTGATTGATTGATTGATTGATTGATTGAAGAGTATTAGAGTTTGAAAGTAAAACCCCAGGGCAGGCAAGCTGTAAATCTCAGTAACTGCCTAGAGAAGGGAGATGGAAAAGAAGAAAAAAGGGAAAGCCATGCTGCTTCTAGTAGCATGGAAAATGGGGGCAGATAGCTTCACAGAGAAGTATCAGAGAAAGCATATGTAGGCTCTGGCCAGTATCTGTAAGAGACATAAAAGAAGAAAAAGGAAAAATTGCATTTTTCTGAGTCAAGACTCAGAGAAGCAGGCAGATCTAACAACCTCCTGGTGGCTGTGCATCTACAACTCCACAGGGTGGACTTCTGGGCAGGAAAAGTACATTATGTCTTTACACTGGGATAATTATTCCTATCTCTTTAACATGGCTTAAAGTGGATCTTCCTGAGGGGTGGTCCACCTTGTGTTTCTGACATAGAATCTCTCTTTGAACCTGGAACTCAGATTCAGCAAGACATACAGCCAGGAAGCTACAGAGAATCCCTGCTTCAATCTTCACAGCACTACGATTACAGCATGTGCCACCATGCCTGCCTTTTAATTTTATCTATTTAATTATATATTATTTATTTAATTTTATTTCTTTATTTTGGGTGTCTTGTTTTAATTTTGAGTCAGGGTCTACTTGTAGCCCCAGCTAACTTGGAGCTCACATGTAGATTAGGCTGGCCTATATCCCACAAAGATGCACTGACCTCTGCTACCAGAGTGCTGGGATTAAAGATGTATACCACTTTGCCCGGTTTATAAGTACCTTTTTATAAGGTATTGGGGATCCAAATCTGAGATCCTTATGCTTACACAGCAGAGACATACCAACTGAGCCATCTCCCCAGCCCCACAAAAAGCTTCTTGCATTAACAGCAACATGCCCTGTACTTGGAGAAAAGTGTCTCCTAACTCCTCAACTATTTAGTGAGTTGCAGGAGTCCAGTGATAGGAATGAGAAAAGAAGAACATGTGGACTTTTACATATAAAAGCATCTAAAGAAGAGAAAGAAAAAACAATGCTGGCTAATATGTGTTACATATGCTAGCTAAGCACTTTTTAAAAAGTGTTCATGCCATCAGAGGGCATTCTCCCAAATTCCTTCTATGAAGCCAGCATCACTCTATTACCAAAACCAGGCAAAGATACAACCAAAAAGGAGAACTATAGACCCATCTCCCTAATGAACACAGATGCCAAAATTCTGAACAGGATACTGGCAAATTGCATACAGACCCACATCAAGAAGATCATCCATCATGACCAAGTTGGATTCATACCAGAGATGTAGGGATGGTTCAACATACGAAAATCAATAAATATCATCAAGCATATAAATGGACTGAAAGACAAAAACCACACCATCATCTCAATTGACTCGGAAAAAGCCTTTGACAAAATCCAGCATCCCTTCATGCTTAAAGTCCTAGAGGGAATGGGATTGGAGGGATCATTCCTCAATGTAATCAGAGCCATATACAGGAAACCCACAGCCAAAATCATCCTAAATGGGAAAATGACAGAAACATTCCCTTTAAAGGTAGGAACTCAGCAAGGCTGCCTCCTGTCACCATTCCTCTTCAATATAGTGCCTGAAACACTTGCTAGGGCAATAAGGCAAGAAAAGGAAATTAAAGGAGTACTAATTGGAAAAGAGGAAGTCAAGCTATCCCTTTTTTGCTGATGATATGATTGTTTACTTAAGGGATGCTAAAAACTCCACCAGAAAACTCCTAGAAACAATTAAGAGCTTCAGTAAAGTGGCAGGATACAAAATTAACCTAGAAAAATCAGTAGCCTTTCTTTACACCAACAACAAGCAACTAAAGAAGGAATTCAAGGAGACCTTCCCACTCAAAATAGCCTCAAAAACAGCAAAATACCTAGGAACAAACCTAACCAAAGACACCAAAGATCTCTACAACAAAAAATTTAAACCCTTGAAAAAAGAAATTGAAAAAGGTATCAGAAGATGGAAAAAACCTCCCATGCTCATAGATTGGGAAAATTAATATAGTAAAAATGTCGATTCTACCCAAACTCTTATATAGATTTAATGCAATCCCAATTAAAATCCCCAAGAGTTTCTTCACAGGCTTGGGGAAAAAAAATCCTTAATTTCATTTGTAAAAACAAAAGACCAATAGCCAAAACAACCCTGAGTGAAAAGAGCAATACAGGGGGCATCTCTATACCAGATTTCAAACTATACTACAGGGCTATAGTCATAAAAACAGCTTGGTACTGGCACAAAAATAGACCTGTTGACCAATGGAACAAAACTGAAGATCCAAACTTGAGCACTTACAATTTCAGCCATCTCATATTTGACAAGGGGGTCAAGCAGACACAATGGAGGAAAGACAGCATGCATCTTCAGCAAGTGGTGTTGGCAAAACTGGATCTGGATCACCACTTGTAGAAGAATGAAATTAAACCCCTACCTCTCGCCCTGTACAAAAGTCAACTCCAGATCTATTAAAGACCTCAATGTGAAACCCAAACTCTGAAGGTGATAGAAGAAAAAGTGGGCAGCAGACTACAAGACATAGGCATAGGAAAAGACTTCCTAAATCATACAGCAGCTGTGCAAGAATTAAGGTTGACAATTGACAAATGGGACCTCATTAAACTCAAAAGCTTCTGTACATCAAAAGAAACAATCAAGGAAGTGAAGAGAAATCCCACAGAGTGGGAGGAAACCTTCACTGCAGAAACATCTGACAAAGCATTGATTTCCAGAATTATTATAACACTATCTCATAAAAAACAAAGGAAGGAAGGAACAACTGACGTCCCAATTAATAGCTGGAGCAAAGCGCGAACAGAGACTTACAAGTTGATAGGACAAGAGATGGCAGAGAACCCCTAAAGAACGCGTCAACATCACTTATAATTAAGGAATTGTAAATCAAAATCACTTTAAGAATCATCTTACTCCAATAAGACTGGCTCGGATTAAGAAAACAAATGATACCAAGTGCGAAGAGGTTGTGGTGAAAGAGGAACAGTCATCCACTCTGGTGGGAATGTAAAGTAAACTCGTACAGCCACTAACTATGGAAAGCAGTGGGGAGACCCCTTGGAAGACCTGGAACTGAACTTGCACCTGACCCAAGCCATACGTACTCTGTGGAACTGTGTATTATTTCACTGTTCTGTGATTGAGTAAAGCACACATGACCAAGGACTTATATAAAGGAAGGATGTTTATTTGAGCTTATTTGATTGACGGTTCAAGTGGGGGAATTCGAGTACATAGGGTGGGATGGGGAGGGTTGGCGGCCAGATTGGATCAGCAACGCAAGCGTGAGTGTCTACATCTCGCCAAAAGATCACAGGACGCCATAAGAGAGAGCAAGTGATGACACACGAGGCTGTTTTTTAAAACTCACTAAGCCTGCCCCCAACAAAGCGCATGCTTCTCCAGCACGGCCACACCTTCTAAAGGACCTCCAAAAAACAGTGCCCCAACCAAAACTGGAGGGGACAAATGTCTGAATTACCTAGAGCCTATGGGGGACACTATTCAAACCACCACATTTCCACTTCCCTTGGCCCCCAATAGGCTCCTGACCATACTAAATGCAAAATGCATTAGTCCAACCTTAAAAAGTCCCCTAGTCTTTACCAGTTTCAATGCCATTCAAAATCTACAGTCCTAAGTCTCTTCTGAGACACAGGCCAATCTCTTACTGTAAGCCCCTGTAAAATCCAAAGACAAATTACAAACTCCAAACAAATAGTGGAACTGAATACACAATCACATTCCAAAAGGGAGGAAGAGAGGTATAGTGAGGAAATAGTGGACCAAAACAAGATGAAAACCAGCAGGTCAAACATCAAGTCCAGTAGCAACATGTGCAGCTTCTGGGAATTCACTTCCAAAGGGTTTAGACAGCTCAGCTCTTCCAGCTTTGCTGCAACATACATCTCTTTCTTCAGCTAGTACCACTCCCTGTCTCTTGGCAAAACTATCTCACCAGGGTAATGGGATCCTAGAACGTCTTCTTTGGGTCTCTGTTGCCAACCAGACTTTACATTCACATCTTCTTACAATGGCCTATCAGGGCCCGCTTTATTCAGGGACACCCCTGCTGAACTCTGCTGGCCTTGGAGGCTTTTTGAAACTTTGGAGGAAGAACTGATGACCTTTTCACTCTTGCATCCTTCATTGCCTCTAAAGCCAGCCCCCAGTGAATGAAATTGCCGAATCAGGCTGCAAGTTCGGGATGGAACCTGGCCTATTCCAACGCAATCTGCAAATATTTTCTTACCCTGGACGTGCCGGATGGGATTAGGATTGGGTGCTGGTCTGCATGAGGTATCTAGATTCTTTTGTTACTTGTAAATCTCCAGGCACCTCCTTAATCACTTAGACTCCCGCTATGAAAAGGGAACCTCTCCTTCACCAAGCTATATCCACCACCCTTTAATCTTCCTAGTGTACTTCTCAGATCCAAAACTGTAACTCTGCCTTTTCTGCCCCATCTGCTCTCTTTCAAGTAGATCTGCACAATATGCACCATTAAAAGCCACGCCACCATTTCTATGTTAGCTGTCTTGAAATATCCTCGCCAAAAGACACCAGTCCATGCTTTTTCAGAAGCCTTCTTTTTTTTTTTTTTTTTTTGTATGTGTATAATTTATCTGATGCATCTGAATGGTCTGTGCAACCCGGTGTCCGTTGCAATGCCGCGAGGTCAACAGAGCGGCCTCGGATCCCTGGACACTGGAGTTCTGCCTGGAATGGAGTTACAGACAGTTTTTAGCCGCCATTTGGGTGCTGGGGATCGAAACCGGGTCCTCTCTAAGAGCGGTGGGCTCTTAACCGCTAGGCTATCTCTCCCGCCCCAGGCACAATGATCTTGGGCGTAGGCAAAACTGTGCCAGGACTATTATCAAAATTTATCCAGTTGGCCTGCCCTAATCTTTGCTTCTGGTATCTACAATCTTTGAGCCCATCTTCTTCTCCAGGGCCTCCACTAGAATGGCCCCTTAAGCTCTGCTCACAGTAGTCAACAGCCTTTCTAGCCCAAAGTTCCAAAGTCTTCCACATTTCTCCAAACATCCACATGGTCAGGTTCTTCACATACAACAGCCCACTCTCTGGTACCAAATTACTGTATTAGCTACTTTTCTGTTGCTGTGATAAAGCACCATGACCAAGTAACTTATAAAAGGAAGAGTTTATTTGAGCTTACAATTAACGGTTCCAGGGAATTAGAGCCCATTGTGGTGGGAGGCGTGGTGGCTGGATCTGGAGCAGCAAGCTGAGGGTCACATCTCGCAAAGAGCACAGGAAGCCAAGAGAGAGCAACAGTAGACCATGAGGCTTGTTAAAACTCACTAAGCCTGCCCCCAACAACTAAGCCTGCACTTCCTCCAGCATGGCCACACCTTCTAAGACCTCCAAAAACAGTGCCACCAACTGGAGACAAATGTCTGAATACCTAGAGCCTATGGGGGACACTCATTCCAACCACCACAGCATGTACCCACAAGACTCACCCCACCACAGAGATACATGCATAGCCATGTTTATTGCAGCTCTCCTCACAATAGCAAGGAGCTGGAACCAACCCAAGTGCCCCTCAACTGACGAATGGATAGAGAAAATGTGGTACATCTACACAATGGAGCTCTATGCAGAGGTATAGAAAGATGACATCATGAACTTTGCAGGTAAATGGCTGGAGCTAGAAGATATCACGCTGATTGAAGTAACACAGTCCCAGAAAAACAAATGACGAATGGTATGCCTCATCTGTGGATGCTAGCACCAATTACCTAATTATATGGCAAACTGAGCAACATCGATGTGATCTGAAAACAACTATGATCTTATATTGTGAATCCCTTAAAATATAATAAATAAAATAAAATAAAAAGTGTTCATGCATGTATTCATATACTCAAACGTGAAGGCATCTCCTTGGGATAAACATTATAGAAATTTTATAGGTGATAAAGCACCTTGTCCCAAATGACAGAGCTAATAAATAACAGTCAGGAATTGAAACCACAAAGTCTAGCTGACAAGTCAGTGCTTGTGGTGTGTTACTATGGGAACCTGGTTATAGCCTTTAATCCTAGCACTCAGGAGGCAGAGGCAGGTAGATCTCTGAGTTCAAGGCCAGCCTGGTCTACATAGCAAGTCCCAGGCTACAGATGAGACTACAGGGAGACCCTGTCTCAAAAAGACCAAAAGAAAGACTATTTAGCAGGGTAGGGTCACTTATGAAGAAGGAAATGTATTTTGAGAGGAATAGAGTAGAAGGATAGCTGGGGAAGACCTTAACTAGGATGATTAAAACTTCAATAAAAATAAGACCCCTTTTTTAGAAGTAGAAGTTAGATAAATTATAGATGAATCATAATAACCATCAGTTCTTTTGAAAGGAAGTTTAGTGATTCTGGCCAACTTGGGGTTCAAGTGGCTGCAGGGAAAGCATTTTCACCATGAAATTGAGCTGTGCTCACTCATGGACTCCAGGAAACAGAGCAGCCAAGAAGAAGCTGTGGATGATGAATGGGGAAACTTGAAAGAACAGCGTGTAGAAGCCTAGGAGCAGGATGGGCAGCAAAACAGAGCTCAAGAGCGAGGACATTTTTCATAAGCTACAAATCAAAATTTCTCCAGACAGCAAAAGCGAACACAGAAATGATGACACAACAATCTAGGAATGAGGCAAAGACTGCCTCAGATAGGAAGAACCTCATATGCAGGCCAGGAACCAAAATCACTTCAAGCAGAGTGCTGGCCTCAACTATAGTGGTATCAGCTCAAGAGATAGAGCTGTAGGAATGAAAAATGGCTTTCAAAGGACCCAGGAATCTGTGACAGTGGGGTCAGCTTAAGCCTGGCCATGGAAAGTATGGACTCGAAAGAAAGCCAGGGGAATCTCCACTCTGACCAGGAAGACATTTGCTATACAGAAAGGACAGGAACTTGAAGAGCCCAGGAAAATGTGGCTGAAGTTGTAAAACACCTAGGTTGAGTATATGTCCCTGTCATTTCCCTGCTCAATATTGGATAGAGGGGAAGAGGCAGGGGAATATCATGACATGCCTATGGAAGTCAGAGGACAACTTTGTGGAGCAGGCTCTCTCCTCCAACTTTGTGTGGGTTCCAGGGATCAAATTCAAATCATCAGACTTTTAGAGAAAGTGCCTTTATAGCTACTAAGCCATTTCATCAGCCTCCATATTGGATTTTTGTCCTGAGTCTTGTGCACATCAGGATATTTAAACCCCTTATGCTCCCAGTTATTTACCTTGCTGTAGTGCACAGGAGAGCTTGAGAGTGAAAAGATTGCCTCAGAAGAGAAGAGGAGCAGCAGTGAATCCCAGGAGAAGGGCTGTCCTTTCCATAGGCTCCTTTCTATGTGGGTGAGGTGTGCCTTCTCAGGGTATCTGCTGAAGTCTCTGAATCTCATCCCCCTCGGACAGAGATGGCAAAGGGCAGGAACACCTATTCATTTATGAAGCTATCCTGTGTCCTTAACATCTAGCCTATCTTTTCAGGGACATCTGGAGGCCACTCAAGGCCTTTCTCAGATTGGCTGCTTGACTAGAGCCTCTGAGCCTTCCTCTCCTACATCCCACACCCTGGTTGCCTCTCTTGTTGACTTCATATGAGTCTTGTATCACCAGGGCCCTGCTGACTGCACCTTGCCTTTGAACAAATACAGTCCTGAGTCTCTGGCTCAGCACAGAGTTTCAGGAAGCTCACCCCTTAGTCAGGAGTTCCATGCAGTAATAGGCTCGCCACAGTCATTTGCAGCACCCTGCTGATGACTCCTGCGTCAGATGGCAATATATAGTCACTTGATCACATTCACTCTACAACCTTCTCCTCTAGTCTTTATTTCCACCACTCTCTCTTTTGTTTACCTAACCAATGTTTTGACTCCTGCACTTTCATAGTCACTCTAACTCTTGTGTTGATTCCATTTCTGAGTTCTCAAAGACCGTTTCTGTGGTTCAAAAAGCAGAACTGATAGGAACATAGCTGTGCTGGGTGAAGGGTACTTTAGAGCTCTTTAGCTGTTATGTCCATTTTATAAATGTGGAAAACTGGGCCTTGAAGGCTTTGTGTGCCTTGGCTCTTAAGCTATTAGAGGTCTATCCAGGACTGTCTGACTAATTTCAAGCTCTTTCTCTCACCTGCACTCCACCATGCTGTTTATCTCAGACCTATCTCTGTACAGCTGTCCTAAGCTCAGTCCTTGTTTATCTCGGACCTATCTCTGTACAGCTGTCCTAAGCTCAGTCCTTGTTTATCTCGGACCTATCTCTATATAGCTCTCCTAAGCTTGGTCCTTGCCTCCACTAACCCATCTTCTGCCCTGATGCTAAAGGTAATTTTCTCAAATATATATGGCCTGTTCTGTCACTTATGAATTCTGAGGACTCATTTCTGACAAGGTAAAGTTCCTTCTCCTTAGCAGGCTGTACAAGTGCAGTGGGCTATCAGGAAAAGAATTCAAACACCTATGCAAGGCTCCAGCCTCCTGATAATCCCATACTCTCTTCCAGTCTATCAGAGAACTGTGCCCAGGCAAGAATCTCTTCACATTACTACACAGTGGGCTCACATTCAGTCTTCAAGCCCCATCACTCCATTTCAGACCCATCTGTAATAGAAGCCCTCTTCTCTATGTAACAAAGACAACTTCCTCTTGTTTGTAGGTGAGCAAATTACCACTATCTGAAGTTACTAGAGAAATTTTATCTTTAGATATCTACCCCACAGAAATAGGATTATGCATGTACCAAGGATTCATACAGGAATACTTATGATGGCATAATATAAAATAACTAAAAATTAGAAATAATCCTAACAGCTATTAATAATGGAATTGATAAAGAATAGTATATTCATACACAGGAATACCATATAGCAATGAAATGTATAATAACACAGAAGATTCTGACATACTTGAAGCTGGACAAAAGAAGCCAGCCACAAAAGATGCACAGTATGGTTCATTTTACATCCATTTTTTAAATAATAATTTTATTCTTGGAGAATATGATACAATTTATTTTTATAATATTCAACATCCTCCCCATATTTTTTAAACATTTATTTTACTTCATTTTAGTGTGTGTGTGTGTGTGTGTGTGTGTGTGTGTGTGTGTGTGTGTGTGCTTATGCACTTCTGGATACATATGTGCGGCACATGCATCCAGATGCCCACAGAGTTCAAAAGAGGATGTCAGATCCCCTTGGAACTGCAGTTACAGTTGTGAGTGCTGGGGACTGAGCCATGGTGCCCTGCAAGAGCAGCAAGTGCTGTCAAGCACTGGGCTATCTCCAGCCCATGATTTTAGAGGAATACTCATTGATAGTGCTGAATTGGAGGAGAGGCCAGAGGATATGCTCTAGGTGGTGGTGCAGGAAGGGAAAAACTTTGAGTTTGGTGAATGGTGTGGCTAAGGTTTGGGTCTTTTGCTTGGGTGAGCGTCTCTGACTTATTCAGAAGTGACTTGATGGATATCAGATATACAGCAGGTCTGCTCAGAGCCTGTGCTGGGGCATTGCAGGTGAACATAGAGAATGACATTTTAAGTAACTTGGTATTGACTGCACTAATTGGAAAGAACCAAGTTATTGATTCTGTAAATAAAATTCCAAGGAAAATACTGAGCATAGAGATACATAAGGCCTTTGCCAGTGGCAATACTAGAACTGAAGAATAAAGGAATCATAAAGAGTCAAAAGAAAATCTCCCTTCGGACCTTACCTTACATGGCTGCTTTAGCCATCATCATTCCGAAATGAATCTGAAACAGTGTTTTACCTCATTTCTCTTTCTCTCTGGCTCAGTATTTCTTCTGGTAGCCCATGCTTATGAAGCACGTATAAACAGATCCTGGCCTATTTTCAAGGAGAAGAGATATGCCACACCAATTAACTAGAAAGGTTTGAATTTGGAATGGTTTTATTTCGCCATGCAGAGTGTTTAAGCCATTTCTCAACATGGGCAGCGGCTGCAAATTCCAATAGCAGAATCACATTACTCCCACAGTGGATCCTCCACTGTCAGGAGATTCTCAGCAAACAACAACAAAAAGCATTAAGCTGCTTCTTCCTAATTATGTCTCTCTCTCTAAATATCTAATTATCGTAGAGAACAAATTGCATGTTACAGAGATAATATTATGGGGAATCGTTAATCTGTTGGGCTTGTGCTTTTGAATTCCTGCATCGGTGCTGCAGCTGCTGGAGCAAAAAATGTTGCCACCTGGACACTTCATTACAATTTCATATTTAAATGCAAAACTGCTGAAGACAGGCTCCATTTGATGGCTCTGCTTCTCCAGGCACTTTGTACTTAGGGCTGCATCTCATATACAGGTTTTCCAAATTTCCCAAGTAGCTGGGCATAGTGAATAATCGAGCTGAATGGGGGGAGAATTACAAGAGAAGAATGGGAATAGTAATACCAATAAAATGACAGTGGAATTGACTTCTCTAATTATTCTTTCTTTATATCCAGGCACAAAGGTCCACAGCTTTTTTAAAAAATCATATTCCTCAGTAATCAAATCCTGCAAGGGGTTTCCTTAATAAATGCTGATCCAAAAAGTACACATTCTCAAAGATTACCTGATAATTGCACCCACTGTAATATGTTTAAAGCTAATTAACATTCAGTCTTCACTTTAGAGAATAGAAATTACCAGGTACTTATCCTATAATTACATCTTCATGTGCTCTCTATTGTAATCCATGGCTTTAGCTATATAATTAAATGATGAACAGTGACTGTAGAAGTAGAGACTACTTATGTAAAATTTGTGTCTAATCCAAAAATAAATAAATAAATAAACAGATTCGAAGAATCACATCTCATTTGAAATTCCATTGTTCCCAAGGAGATTGTGTTGCATGTTGAGAATTTGTAATAGTATCATTAGCTCTTTGAAGAGGGGAAGATGATAGACCTGCCCTCTTCTCTGGAAGACACCCAGTGCAGCTCTGCTCAGCACCAGGCTTAGTTGGACTAAGCAAATCTCCCTTTTTTCTGGTGCACATCAAATAGCAAGTGTTTCTAAGTCATCTTGTCAAGTAAGCTATTAAATCTAGTAGATTTGTGTTCCATGCTTTGCATGAGAATTCTTTTTTAAAAAATGTTTTTATCTGATCACAATGCACATGAAAATTCACTGGAGAAAGTGTATTAAATATTTAAAAGCATACAGAAAACAATTGAAAACACATATAATAACCTAACTGTGTTAACTTTTTGTGGTATATACTTACAGTCTCTTTTCTATATTAATCTCACTGTGCACGCGCACGTGCACCCGCACACACACATATATTGCACTCTGCTGCATTCAAATAGTATATTTTGAGCATAACATTTTCATAATATGTACTGCAATACTGATAGCCTCTAAACTCTCTAACAACTTTTATTTATTCATTCATTTGTGTATATGTGTTTGTGCAGGTGTGTGTATGAGTATTCATATTCTGTATGGGTGCAGATACCTGAGCACATATATACACATGCATGTGGATGGCAGAGGGTGCCCTCGGGTGATGTTTCTCAGGAGCTGTCCACCTTGTTTGGGGTTTTTTTGTTTGTTTTTTGGGTTTTTTTAGTTTTGTTTGTGTGTGTGTGTGTGTGATAGAAACTCTCACTGGGACACAGAGCTCACCAGTTAGCCTAGGCTGGCTGGCCAGCCAGGGATCCCCATTTCCCCCTCCTCAGTACTGGAATTAAAAGTATGCCTAGCTGGCTGTGGTGGTGCACACCTTTAATCCCAGCAATAATTCAGGAAGCAGAGGCAGGCAAATCTCTGTGAGTTCAAGGCCAGCCGGTCTACATAGTGAGTTCTAGGACAGCTGGGGCTACAGGGAGACCCTGTCTCAAAAAGGCGGGATTTACAGGCAGTTGTGAACCACCCAGCTTGGATTCCGGAATGGAGTTCTGGTCCTGTGTGGAACAGCAAAAGCTCTTAAACACTGAGTATCTCTCCATCCCGGTAGCTGTTTTTAATGGTCATTGCAATTAGTCCCAGCTTTTCGCTGTTAATCACTGTCATTTTAGTATTCACTCTGAGGATTCTCTAAAAGATTATTTAAATGGGGGCTGGAGAGATGGCCTAGCAGTTGAAAGCGCCGACTGCTCTTGCAGAGGACCTGGGTTTGATCCCCAGCACCCACATGGTGGGTGAGAACTGTCTGAAACTCCAATTCCAGGAGAACTCCAGTTCCAGGGGAATCTGACACCCTCTTCCGACTTCCTGTGCATAACAAGGGTGCACAGACCTGAATGCAGACAGTACATTCATACACATAGAGAAAAATCAATAATTTTTTTTATTTAAAAGATTATTTAAATGTTATGTTTTCAGGAAAGCATACCAATGATCATCCTTTCCAAATAACTGCCCTGTGATAATCCCGATGCCTAAGCTTCCTTGTGTAATTTGGGATCAGTTTCAGAGCCATGGGCTGATGAGAAAGGGCAGAGGTTTACTTAATAAGTAACTTACTATGTGTTGCCTCCACTGAGTGAAACCAAAAAACCTCATGGTGTTCAGCACAAGTGGAGGCTCAAGTAGAAGAGTGGTGGCAGTACTGTCTGACATAGCAGGAGACAGTGTCAGGGTTTATCAACTCAAAAGCATCCTAGGGGTTTGATGCCACATGTACAAAGCAAGCAGCAATCAAGGTTCACATAGTAAATATCAGCAGGGACCTGAAATTAGTGTCACTGACTGGAGCTCTGTTTTATAAATGAACTTAATTTGTAGATGCTTTACACTTTAGGAGTATATATTCATATAAGAACTATAAATACTATGCAATTTCATACTATTACTTAAATGATGGTAAAAATAAGTCAACATTGAAGGTTCTATAAGAAGTTTTCCCTCTAAACATATCTATGCATTTTTAATTTATTTATTTATTGCTATTCTCATAGTGACAACATTATGCATGTTTTTGGTATAAATTACTTCCTTACAGAAATTTCTGAGACAGGGGATTACGGTCAAATGTGATAAACAATCTGAGGCTTTTACCATTCCTGTCAAACGTGGGGACATATTCAAGTTACTTTGCCTTCTTTTAGTTTAGCCTTTGCTTCTTGGTGCTTAGCATACTTGAACATTTACAGACATTTGTTGTGTGCTTCCCACAGGCAGAGCTTGTGCATTGTCATCTGAATATCTTAGCAATGTAGAATCTTGGACCCCATCTCAGATCTCCTGGGTTAGCATATGCACTTTAGCAAGCTATCCAGGTGATATGAGCATGTATCTGGGTTTGAGACATAATTTTCTAGACCAAGAGTTGGGCCCTATCTGCCTGGGGGCCATATCTGCCTGGCTACCTCAGTTACCTCACACTCAACCTTTTTGTCTTTGCTCGTTCCAGCTTCTCTAACAAAACGAGGTGGCCTACAAGCAGGGGCATGGTTTTCCCCTAACTCTTCAAGCTTAGACTAAAGTTCAAGACCAAAGCACCAATAGATTCAGTTTCTGGTGAGGTCACCTGTTTCATAGACAGCTGTCTCCTCTTTGTATCTTCACATGCTGGATGAAGGCTCACCCCCATGACCAAACCACCCTAAAACCATCACCTTCATGATTAGAGTTCATTTGATGATTACGTGGGTGATACAAACATTCGGATACAGCAGTGTTCAGAATATAAGTGGTTTTTGCAGTTTTGTTTTTCCAGAGTACTTGTTTCTTGCAGCTTTCCTTATCTTGGTGTATGACTTCACTCTCCTCTGTTGTATCCACCAGGTAATTTCATGCTGTGTTCACTGACTCTTATCCTCCCATTTTCTCCTTTTCTCTCTACATTTCTGCAGTCTCTAAGATACCATTGTCTATTCCTGAGTGTTGCACAATACCTTCTAACTGATCCTCCTCCTGTTCATAATCTCATTTATTTTCTAGAAGAAATAATGACATAATCTGTTGGATACACATGTAGGACCTTTTCGCCTTCCTGCATAAACACCCCCACTGACCTCCTATGGCTCTAATGATGAAGTTGGACACTTGCAACACGTTTATGTGAAATTTCACACTCTGCTTGTCTGTCTGGGGCCATGTTCTTTAAGGTAGAACTCCACCTACTTAGTTCTCTCATCATCTTGCAGTTTACCTATTTAATTCCTATTCTTCTTGAGATCCTCACTTGATTATTTCTTCTTCAAAAACTTTCCCTATTTTACATAGGTCCTTCTCACTTCTGTGACCTCAAACTATATCACTTATTTGCTTTACATTTGTCACAGTTGTAATTCAATTTTCATTTTTTAAATTCTGGGTTACTATCTGGTTTCCCCATTTACGTTAAGCTCCAGGAAGGCATGGGCCATGCCTGTTTTTCTTCTTCACAATAATTCATGTCATTCAGGGCCTTGTAGATGATAGGTCAGGTGTTGTGGTTCTGGTGGCACATAGATAAAAGGGTCCAGTGACTTGTAGATTTAGGCTCCCTCCATCTTAATCCACTTTTCCCAGCAGGTGGATGACAAGGGTGCCTCAGACCATCTCTTAAATATCCAGGTCCAGCTGGGCGTGGTGGCGCACGCCTTTAATCCTAGCACTTGGGAGGCAGAGGCAGGTGGATCTTTGTGAGTTCAAGGCCAGCCTGGTCTACAGAGTAAGTTCCAGGACAGCTGGGGCTACAGGGAGACCCTGTCTCAAAAAGACAATAAATAAATAAATAAATAAATAAATAAATAAATAAATAAATAAATATCCAGGTCCAGAAATGTCATGTCATTTGTGCTGACTTTTCATTGACTGAAAACAATCCTATGGCACCTCCTAAATGGAAGAGACAATGGAGAATAGTCTCCCCATAGGCTCAGGACAATACATAGAATCAGCTATGAGTGAAAACTAGTAGCCTATACCATACAGTAAGCTCTTGAATCAAGACAAACACTGTGGTGGTAAACCCAATTGTCAACTTGATTGCTTTGAGACACGTCAAGATTAGTAAAGCACATTTCCAGGTGTGTTCAAGGGCATTTCCAGAGAAAACTAACTAAAGTGACAAGACATTCCCTGAATGGGAGCGGCACCTTGGGACAGACTAGGAAGTCCGTTAGCACAGGTAATCTCTCTCTACTTTCTGGCTGCCATTCTAGAAGCTACTATTCTCTTTCATGACCTTCGACCATGATATTCTGCCTCACCAGAAGCCCAAGAACATGGAGCCAGCCCAAGGTGGAACAAACCCACAAAACAAAATAAATCCTTCAAATAAGTTGTTTCTCTTCGGTATTTTATCACAGCAACAAAAAAATCTGACTTAACACAAAGGCTAAGTCTAAGTCACAGTTTCACTGATGTTCAACTTTCCATGTTTGACAATTAATACAAATGGCTGCATGGATAGCTGAAGAATTCAGACTATAAAAACAAAGAGGAAGACAAAGACGGACAGAGAGGCAGACACAGAACAGCACTAGCAGGTCTCTGTCCAAACCCATTGCTGTCCGTTTCAGCTGGAGATGCAACATTTGCACAGTGCCGACTAATCTCATCAGCAACTTGTTCACCCACCAAAAGGTCAGTTTCTGTAAAATCATGGTTTCCTTTGCTGTGGTGACATTAAAATTTTTCAGAACAATGTGTGTGCTAGTCAGTGTGTGAGGTACTTTACATCTACTACTGTGTGATAATTCTTTCAAGAGTTCTGCAACGTGGGCATTCTTATCTTGGCACTCTATAAGTCTTGACCTGGACCGTTCCTGGCTACCTGCCTTAAGATGTAGATTCAGAATATCTGGCTCTGAAACCTACGTGCTTTGTGATGCAGTTTATGAAACACCTGAATAGTATCAACCCTGAGAATGAACACATTAGTTTTGTAATTAATCCACCCATCATCTAGCCTTGAAAAGTAGACTCTACAGAAAAATCATACTTGTAGAAATAAGTCACATACTCTAAGGCCAAGATGATTTCTCACAATTTATCAATGTTATTTTGGATAATATGCTTTGGGGGTGGTGAGAGAGTGAGGCAAGGACAGCAGGGGCTGATTCCCTGCTGAGACAGTTGTCAGGAAATCTCATTCTTCCTTTGATACATGCACCCCAACTATGTTTAGACAGATAAGCTAGCTTTTGGCTTTATTCTTAGCTTTATGTCTAGTCAGAGCTCTAAAGGGTGGGCATCACAGCAAAGCCATAGCAGCTCCTGGGAACCCTTTATCTCTGTCTGTGCACCCAGATCACAGAGGATGGTGGGTCATCAAAGCTCTCACAGCTTGGTGACAGTCTGTGTTATGTTAAGAATGTGGAACCTATTAAATACAAAATGAGAAGTTGAAGGATCCCATTTTTCACCAGCTCTAATATGGTTAATTTTTAAAGCTATTTATTGAACACAAAGGCATTTGATTGAGCACTTAGTAGTGTGAATCTTCCTCTGCCACCATCGTTCATCACCTATATTTATCATATCTTTGTTAAAATTTGCAGAAATGGACTGCATAAAGAGCTTTTATGTGCTCGAGGTGCCTATGAAATGAGGGGTTTTTTTAGGTCATCTTTGGAAAAATCTCTGTTGGCTATTACTTTACATTATTTTGTTTCCAAGTTCACTTAGTTTACTTGCTACAGGAAAAGATTATTTAGGGAAATGTACACTTTCCATTTCCTTTAATAGCTTGTGTTATGATATGTTTGGTAGTTCATGAAGGACACTGTCAGGTTTAGAGAATGAGCTAATAAACTTTAGGTACTAAGAAATATAGCCCCATAATGATGCCTACTTATATGCAGAGATATTTTATCAGCTTAATGGTACCTTTTAGTGTCTGACACCTTTGGTTTACAGGTTTTCTCAACAGCCTGTTTGCTTCTGTCCCAAATTAGTGTTGAGGGAGGTTTCAGATGAGAAGAATATCCAGTGTGGATATTAGAGTTATGGCTGAAAGTTGGAGGCGGTCACTCTGTTTTATCTCAGGCACTACCTTTTACTACTGATGCCAACTAGGAACTCATGAAATGCCTTAGTAACTCTTGTTTGACTTTAAAGGTGCAAATCAAGATATGGGCAGGTAAGGGCTCCTTCAGCTTATAGCATTAATGGGCATTTTCTTGCACAAAATGTGTTCTATCTTCCCCTGGTAAGAACAAAATGTCATATGCTTATCTTATTTTAAACATACTGTTTTACTATCAAATGAAAGCCTGCAATCTGTGAAAAAGCATCCATCATTATATTTCAGAGCCTCGGTGGTTAATGAACAAACTCAGAGCAAGAGTGCTCACAGAAGGCAGCATCAAAACAGAAAACAGAATGCGAGGAGCAATGTTCTAGAAAAGTAGTTCTTATCACTAAATGGCCTAAGCCTGTAAACCTCATCCAAGAAGAGACTTAGAAGGAAGCTACTGCCTTTGTATCTTTATGTAAAAATTCATATGGACAATAGTTCAAGTAATATTACATGTGGGGTTACTCCACACTTGGATGTGAGGATTGGCACACGAGATGAATGCCTTGATCTCCTATTGGTCCTCTGTCCTGGATCCATTCATTACATATTTATTCATTAATTTCTTTTGTTTGAAATTAATCTTCTAATACAGATCACTCAGTTCCTTTTTGTAAAGAATTTGTCTTCTTAAAGTACACAGAAACTTTCAGATGTCACAAAAAGGGAGAGTATTCAAAGGTGTTCTTTGAATTTGGTAATTAACTTATCTGGCGGAGGTTCATGTTAGGTAAACTAGCAACAGTTTGTTTTTTTCATTTTACTCTGTTGCATTGATCGTCTACCCTTACATATTCTGAATATTGTGCAGTGTAAATAGGACATTATTAATTTAGCTCATCTGTTCTCCACAGATGAGTGGCACAGAAGCACGCACACTTACGGAGTGATAGTTACAGGGTAGAAAAACAGAGCCAACTCCACGGTACTCATGAATCAAGAGCATATTAATGTGAATGGGTTAAGAGTCC
Source organism: Rhizomys pruinosus (assembly GCA_009823505.1). NCBI lineage: Eukaryota > Metazoa > Chordata > Mammalia > Rodentia > Spalacidae > Rhizomys > Rhizomys pruinosus. Next base: position 4,380,595 of record VZQC01000410.1, read on the forward strand.
ACTGGGTCTGCTAAAGCTCCACAGATGGTTTTTGTGAGGTTTGTTTCTTGCTACATTTGCTATATATTCTAATTTTATGCAATAAGGCTTTTATTATATGTTTACTCACAAGGGTATGTCTGAAATTTCATGAGGTGGTTTTCATTAAAGTAAAATTTGATGGCTTTTTTTTTTTTGAGACTTGCTAAACAATGCAAACAGTTACTATTTCCTGTTGAAATACTCTTGGTACTCCAAGTACCCTTGGAGTACTCTTCTGTGTAAAAGATACTTCCCAATAAAGTAGAGTTTATGGTTTCTAGAAATACAATATCTTTTTGAAGTCCTTAATTCCTGTTTTGGTTTATATATCTGTTGACACATTTTTTACACCAAACATACTTTATTAGCACAAAAAAGCAGCCATAACAAGGCACAGCAAGCAGAAACATACATTAGCAGTCAAAGGTTAGTGTTGTATACAAATATTGCTTTTCCTTTCTGTAGCCTTGGCAAGAGTCATAAGGATATAAAGTAACTAACTCTCTGTAGCACCTCATCTGAAAACCAAGGACCACTCACCGGCGGTTATACAGCACAGTATCTGTTGACACATTTTTATCCTGTGCAGTATATACAGAAACTCTTTAAAAAACTTTATGATGTTGCTTTTCTTGTTATGTTAAGAATAATGGATTTTACACTGGAAAGTTTTGTCTGTGATACATATTGTGTCACACTATAGACACTTCGAAAGTAGACAAAGTCAATGCATCATTTGAACTCTACAGTGTACATATTTGGGAAGATTACAGAACGCTTGGGCTCCTTAAGTAAGTCATAGTAATACATCCTACACAGTGGATTTCAACTCTGATTAAAAGTATTCATGATCAGAGAATATTGAACTAACTGGAAACAGAAGAGAAATTGCCCCTGTGTTGTACTTGGAATATTTAATTTATTTGGCCCACAGTATAATGAAGTGACATAATTAAATACTCTATAAATTGTTAAAATGTTAGTTCATAAGTTGTTTTCTATTATAATTATAGTAATACTTTAGAAACATTCAAGGCAAGTTTTTGTTTATTTGGAATTTTGCTTGTTTCTGTGTTTTTGAGACAGGTCACTGTGCAGCCCTGGCTGGCCTGGCACTTGATGTGTAGACCAGGCTGAACTTGAACTCACAGAGATCCATCTGCATCTGCCCCCTGAGCACTAGGATCCCATATACCTCCAACACACCAAACAAGATAAGTTGCTTTAAAAAAAAAATAGCTGTTAAATTCTATTTGGACATGCAAGACCTGGAACCTAGGGAAGAAAGGACTTAAAGCATGTTCTGCTGGGTTCCAATGCTTTAAGAATAGAAAGAGAAAGAATATAAAAGACCATCCAACTCAGAAGCTACTGTTAACTGTACAGGTTAGAGTTTTATTATATGGATGGGAGCAAGGGCTGGATTTCAAGTTAATAAGTGTGAGTTGAGGAGGTATGTGTGTCCAAGCACGTGTGTGTGTGTGTGTGTGTGTGTGTGTGTCTGTGTAGACTGTGATCTGTGAATCATTGATAATCTATAGCTGAGATGGACTTTGAGAGTGTGAGGAGTCCTTTAAGGAGTGTGGTACAGAGGAGCAACCAAGGTTTTGTATCTGCAAGCTATGTGACTTTGAGGAGTGCACATAGCCTCCAAAACATGTATCTCTTCCCTCGTTAAGACTCAAATAATGATGCATAATTCAGAGGATGGCTTGATAGTTAAAATTAAATGTATACTACTTAATAAAATATTTTTCTTCTTTATGTCTTTTCTTTAAGGGGGAATAAGTAAATTGGCCCATGGAACAATTCTGTGTTCTGCTGAGCACACTAGTAAATTAGCTAAGCACTTAAAGAACCATCCTGATGAAAACCCAGTTACCCTGCATCTAGAATTCAGAAATCCAAGCCGTTTCTTAAGATCATTCAGGGTACTATGAAACAAGAATCTTTATTGAATTCTAGAATCAGGTCAAGATCAAGGAAGCAGAACAGGAAAATTCAGGATGTCACTATAACCTGTTCTCAAGAATTGACAAAAGTCTTTGGAATGCTACAGTTGTATCTCAAATGTCCCAGAGTATATTTATTTGAAGTTCAGCCCTCAGCCTGTGGTGCCCCTGGGTGGTAGCGAAACCTTCAAGAGGTGAGGCCTACTGAAAGGAAGTCAGGTCACTGGGGCAAGTCCTTGAGGAGAATATTGATACCCAAGCCTCTCTTCTTCTTTTTGCTTTATGGCTACTGCAGTTAGCAGCTTCCTCCACCATGCAGGCCTACCATAATGTGCTTCACTACAGAACCTAAAGCAATGAAGCCAACCAACTATGAACTAAAACCTTCAAGACTGTGAGCCAAGATAGATCTTTCTTTCTTCTGAGTGATTTTTCTTGGGTATTTTAATACAATAATAGGAAGCTGTCAATCACATATAGGGTAAGGAAAGAAAAGCAGGAAATAGAATTTTAAGAAGATTTCAGGGGCCAAGGAAGCAGAATCTTGTACTACACTACAGCCTTGTCCATAACTGACTAGAATCAGTTATCTTAATCAGCAGCAGCATCTTTAGTTAAAGATGCCCCAGAGGGGATTTCTAGAATTCCACTCTCCCCAGAGTAGTTGGAGGTATGGAACTAAAATCATGGGTAGACTTTTCTTTATAACTAATAATAACTAAGTTATTAACAGTTAATAAGTAGGCAAAATGTGAGGACTACACTGCCTTCCCTAATTCTGCTCTTGGGAAAGTTGTGTTGAGCTTAGTTTGAGAACTTGCTGGTCTCCTCACGAGAAGATATGCAAGACTCAGAGGAGGGTTTTTTGTTTTTTTTTTACAAATTACAAATGTCTTTGTAATTCTACAGAAATGATTTTAAAAATGCAAGACTTATAATATAAATGTACTAGAAATCTATAAAAATAGCCCAAGGAAAATTAGATTTCAAAATAGCCACCAAGATAAGATATTGGCCATTGTTGGATTTTTGTAATAATTGAGATATGTTCTTTTTTAATACAATACTTTATTAATTCCTTGAAAATTACATATGTATGTATCAAGTGTATTTGTTCATGTTCACCCCTTACTTCTCCCAGATCCACCCCTACCTTCCCACACCTTCCAGTTTATGTTTTTTATTTCCTTCCTTTTAATATAATCCATGAGGTCCGACTTGTACTGCCCATGTATTCATGACTGTGGGGCCATCCACTGGAGGCCTTCACCCCGCCAGCAGCCACATCTTTACCTTAAAGAAAAAAAAAACAGAATCCATCAACTTCCAGTAGCTCTTCAGTTAGGGCCGGAGACTCAGGAGCCCCTGAGGTACATTCTTATCCTCGATTAGCAGCAAAATCATGTGTATCTGTGGTGCTGGTCACCTGGATAGGGAGAGTAGCAATATCAGCTCTTTAAAGATCCAACACAGACACCCACTTCTGTTTCCACAAGGTAGCCACAATGGCTCTTCCTTCTGGCAGCATGAAATAGTGTGGGATCTGTAGAGAAACATTTGGAGTCTAGAAATGAGCTTTTAGTTTATCCCCTGGTAGTTAATTACTCTTCCTCTAGGATGATTGGATGCCTCCTAATCGCTTGCTTGTCTCCATGGTTTCACTCACAAGCTGTGTGTGGTAATTCCAGTCTACTTGTTTTCTTAAGTAAAACTCAAATTGCCAAGTGCATGGAATCCAGAATAACTATCAAAACTGAAGTACACTAGAGAGGAGGCTGTGTAATTAACACAGTTTCATCAAAAGCTTCTTAGTCTAAATTGCCATTATATTGTTGATGTTCTCTTGCCTCCTCCAAAGATCATTTCTTTTAAAAAGAGCATTTTTGCCATTATAACTTTAGTACAAACAATCACAAATGTACATGATTACAGATTAAATAGGAGGCACAGGATCCAAGATGTTTACGTATACTGAGGGGACAACTCTACCTGGCCCACCACAGCACCATTGAAAACCCCAGAGCTATTTGTGGCCATTCACTGTTCTCTAGTGCTGTGCACTCCCAACTGCCAAAAGCTGAGTCATCCAGCTATGCGTTGCGGTGGACTGTGCTCATCCTGCTATTCCAGTAAGAACACATTATTTCCTACTTCTGACTCCTCCGTCTAAGAAATCCCATTGAAAAGTTTTCTCCCTACTTCTTTCCCTTCTCCCAGGAAAGCTACAGCCTTGCTTTGTGCATTCAGGAAACTTTTACTAAATATCTTACCGGTATACACCAAACACCATTAAGTGCAGGGAGATAAATATGAGTAAAACCCAGACTCTGTATTCAAAGACATGAATGTATTAAGAAGGCAGATATTTAGACAAATCATTACAATTATATGTGGGAACACTTGATTAAAGAGAGATGTCATAACTGTATCTAAGGGTAAGATGCCGAAGAGGAATCAGAGAGGCCTGCAGAGAGGGACTGAGGATCAAGCTGGGTCTGAAAAGGCAGGTCAAATGGGGAGTGGAGACATTGCCAGACAGAGGAGAGGGGTGCGGGAAGATAGAGAGAGCAGCTATGTGTAGAGGAGAGATGTGTGGGAAGGTAGAGAGAACAGCTGTGTGTAGAGGAGAGATGTGCAGGAAGGTAGAGAGAACAGCTGTGTGTAGAGGAGAGAGGTGCGGGAAGGTAGAGAGAACAGCTGTGTGTAGAGGAGAGACGTGCGGGAAGGTAGAGAGAACAGCTGTGTGTAGAGGAGAGAGGTGCGGGAAGGTAGAGAGAACAGCTATGTGTTTTCTAACTGGTTCTCTGTATTACTGTCAGCGTCATTGTCCTGCTCACCATCAAAATCTTTTTTTTTTTTTTTTTTTTGTATGTGTATGAGTGTACTGTCTGCATGCAAGTTTGTGCACCGGTGTGGTGCAATGCCGCGGAGATCAGAAGAGGGTGTTGGATTCCCCTGGAACTGGAGTTCTCCTGGAATTGGAGTTCTGAAGGAGACGGTTTAAGCTGCCATGTGGGTGCTGGGACTCGAACCCAGGTCCTCTGAAAGAGCAGTCGGTGCTCTTAACCACTAGGCTATCTCTCCAGCCCCTCAAAACCTATTTCTAAGATTCACCTAGTACACTGAGGAAATCAGTATTCTAAAAATTTTTTTGCCTGCCTGGAAATACTGTGCAGCAGAGGCAGCCATATGCCTGTATATCCCAAATCTAATTGGCTATTGGCTCTTCCTTGGAGGAATAACCCATGGCTGATGCCACAAGCTTACATCCTCTACAGGTGGAGATGTTATAAGCCACATAAACCTGTCATATTTAAAGGGAAAAATGTAAGTTCATGGACAACATATTCATCTAAACAGATTGTCTATACCAAAGTAACCTACCATAACTATTAGTGCTGTTTAAATACCTATATATCTAATTGCTTGTGCTTCATTAGTGGGATCGAAAGGTTATGCTGGACAAACTGTCAGCCCATGAAAGGAAACAGCCAGAATTGACCAAGTCCAAGACAACAGCCTCAGAGAGTGACTGTTTTGCTTCTCATCCACCTGTGCCCTTTTCTAGCTAGGGAAAATCTGCGTTAGAGGGGGTGTGGTAGAATGTAAGGGCTGCGATTGGGGTGGAATGGTGAAACTACAGCAATGTAGTCTGCCTCATTTGATCAACTTGATTGAACATACAACCCCTCACCCCTGCTGGAAGTGGGGCTGTGGGGGTTTGGGCACAACAGCCTGCAAATTGTTTTACATGAAGGATGCTTGAACTCAGGATTATCACTTAAGCTAAAATGAAAAAAAAAAATGAGGAAATATGCAGGACGGTTATGGCAGAATGCATGATCTCGGTTGGGGTGGGGGTGTGGGGGAAGGAAAAGGGAAATATGCTGAAATGAACTGAAAAATGAAAATAAAAAATAAAAAAAGCATCAATAAAAAAATGTAAAAAATTTTTGGGAATTTTTAACTATTGGTTTTTTTTAAATAAATATTGTTATCGGTGTTTTTTTGTGTTTCATACATCATTTCTCAGTCCAATTTAGGCACACTCCCCTTTCCATGCCACCCCCCACCCCACCCAGAGGTTCAAATGCATTTGCACACGTGTCTTGCATTTTTTCTCAGTCTTTTTAAAGTTTTTCTCTGCAGAGAGTTTATCGTTTGGGCAGAAGTTACTATTTCAGTCAGTTCTTTTGATAAGTCCTTTTGTTATTTTGTTGTTTTAATAAACATTTTATATTTTATAAATATATATATTATATAATATATAATATTATATATCACATATATACCAAAATTAGGACCTTTGAAAATAAACTGTTTGCTAATCCAAAATATTTTAGGAGTTCACATTTTCCCCTTTAATTTTAACACTACTCGAATATATGAATACATACCCTCCATAATATATCCACAATTACAAAGTCTGAAACAAGTGGTCAGTTAATTCTAGGGCCCTTTAAGAGACTCACATTATAACACACAGTGTTGCTTCAGATAAAAAGAATAACATTAACTTTGTCAGTTTGCCTTTCACACTACTATTTGGTGCTAGCATCCACAAATGAGGGATACTATTCATGTTTGTTTTTCTGGAACTGTGTTTACTTCACTTAGCATAATGGCTTTGAGTTCCATCCATTTGCCTGCAAAGTTCATGATGCCATACTCCATTGTGTAGATCTTACCACATTTTCTCTATCCACTCCACTTGGGTTGGTTCCAGCTCTTTGCTATTCTGAAGAGAGCTGCAATAAACATAGATATGCATGTATCTCTGCAATAGGATGAGTCTAGTGGGTATATACCCAGGAGTGGTATGACTGGGTCAGGTGGTAGGCTCATTTTCAGTTTCTTTTTTTTTTTTTAATTTTTTTTTTTATTATTTTTTTTGTATGTGTATGAATGTATGTCTGCATGCAGGTCTGTGCACCCGTGTCCGTGCAATGCCGCGGGAGGTCAGAAGAGGGTCTCGGATTCCCCTGGAACTGGAGTTCTCCTGGAATTGGAGTTACAGACGGTTCTTAGCCGCCATGTGGGTGCTGGGGATCGAACCCGGGTCCTCTGCAAGAGCGTTGGTGCTCTTAACCGCTAGGCTATCTCTCCAGCCCTCATTTTCAGTTTCTTAAGAGTTCTCCACACTGCTTTCCATAGGAGTTGCACAAATTTGCATTCCCACCAGCAATGGATGAGTGTTCCCCTTTCCCCACAACCTCTCCAGCATTTGGTATCCTTTGTTTTCTGCATCATAGCTAGTCTTACTGGAGTAAGATGAAATCTTAAGGTGGTTTTAATTTGCAATAATTTTAATTAATTATTAATGATGTTGAACACTTTTTAAGATGTTTCTCAGCCATCTTTACTTCTTCATTTGTGAAGTCTCTGTTCAGCTCTTTATCTTTTGAGTGGGTCATTTGTTTTCTTCCTCCTTTGTTTTTTGAGTAGTTTATACACTTTGGATGTTAATGCTGTATCAGATGTATCACTGGTGAAGGTTTCCTCCCACTCTGTGGGTTTTCTTTTCATTTCTCTAATTGTTTCTTTTGCTGTACAGAAGCTCTTGAGTTTAATAAGGTCCCATTTGTCAATTGTTGATCTTATTGTTTGCACAGCTGCTGTCTGATTTAGAAAGTCTTTTCCTATGCCTGTTTCTTGTAGGTTACTACCAACATTTTCTTTTATCATTTTCAGAGTTTCAGGTTTCACACTGAGGTCTTTGATCTATTTGGAGTTGATTTTTGTACATGGTAAGAGGTAGGGTTTTGGTTTCATTCTTCTATAAGTGGTGATCCAGTTATGCCAACACCATTTGCTGAAGATGCTGTCTTTCCTCCATTGAGTCTTGGCCCCTTTGTTGAATATGAGGTGGCTGAAATTGGATGTGCTCAGGTTTGGATCCTCAATTTTGTTCCATTGATCTACAGGCCTGTTTTTGTGCCAATATCAGGCTGTTTTTATGACTATATAATTTGATATAGTTTGAAGTCTGGTATGGCAGACTTCAAACTATATCAAATTATATAGTATTGCCCCTGTATTGCTCCTTTTGCTCAGGGTTGCTTTGGCTATCTGGGGTCTTTTATTTCTCCACATGAACTTTAGGATTTTTTTCTAAAATATTTTATGTGGATTCAATATTGCTATTCTCCTGATATGTAGCTTATACTTTGACTGAGATTTGCTTATATTATACTTTTAAATAAGGAAGTAATGCATGGCCTATATGTTGGAAATCTTAAAATTGACCAATAATCACAAGATAACTCTAAGAATAATCACAAGATCACTCTAAAAAGCTATTTTAGAGATACCACCCAAAAAATGTCCATGATTTTATAAAAAAAAAATTCTCTTAAACCTTCAAGAAATAAAATTGCCTGTGCTGGACTGCTCCACAGCATAAAGAAGCTAGCTTCCTCTGAAATGTCTAACTCTGAAGCAAAGCCTAGGAAGACAGCACTGCAGAAGGACACCTGGAAAATGTGGCTGCGAGTTTATCTAAAACAATAAAAGCATGAAAATCTCTAGTAGAAATCTGGGAAGAAAGTAAAAAAAGTGGTAAAAGAATATTTGTTCTAGATATTAATCCATAAAACTACAACATTAAAACATGAAGTCAGAACAAATTAATCAGTACAGAAATAGGCACAAATAATTATGGTAATTTAGTACAATAATAAAGACTATAAAATAAATGGACTAAGGATGACTGTTCCACAATAGTAGGAAGATAGTTGGCTCTGGGTAGATCAAGGCATGGTAGCACACGCCTTTAATCCTAGCACTTGGGAGGCAGAGGCAGGCGGATCTTTGTGAGTTCAAGGCCAGCCTGGTCTACAGAGTGAGTCCAGGACAGCTGGGACTACAGGGAGACCCTGTCTCAAAAAAGACCATAAATAAATAAATAAATAAATAAATAAATAAATAAATAATATATATTTTTTTTGAGACAGGGTCTCCCTTTAGCCCCAGCTGTCCTGGAACTCACTCTGTAGACCAGGCTAGCCTTGAACTCACAAAGATCTGCCTGCCTCTGCCTCCCAAGTGCTAGGATTAAAGGCATGCGCCACCACACCTGGCCAAATAATATATTTTTAAAAGACATACTTAAGCACATTAGGTCAAGATATGAATAAATAGAGGCTGTGGAGATGACTCAGTCCATAAACCTGAGTTCAGTGCCCAGAACCTACATTAAAAACAACAACAACAAAAAAAAAAAAAACAGGGCTGGAGAGATGGCTTAGCAGTTAAGAGCACAGGCTGCTCTTGCAGAGGACCCAGGTTCAATTCCCAGCACCCACATGCAGCTAACAAGTGTCTGTAACTCCAGTTCCAGGGAATCCAATGTCCTTGTCTGACCTCCGTGGGAATTGCATGACATGGGTGTACTTACATCCATGCAAGCAATACACTCTTATACATAAATTGAAAATAATGAATAAAATATGCTGAAAAAATAAAAACCAGATGTGATGTTCACTTAAGATCTCAGCTCTGAGGCATAGACAAGGGGATTCCTAGAATTCACTGGCCAGCCAGCCTTGTACAGTCAGCAAGCTCCAGGCCATCAAGAGACCCTCTCTCTAAAAATCAATGTGGACAGCTCCTGAAAATGATACCCAAGGTTTTCCTCTAGTCTTCACATGTACGTGCACACGCATGTGCTCCTGTACACACGTGGGAGGAGTAAATATTTTTCAGGCTTTTAAGATGCATAACTAACACGATGTGGTATTGTCATAGTACTTGCACATGATCCAATCTTTAAAAAGTGGAATGTCCAGAAATGATTCATGACAAAGTTGGCATTGTGGACAAGTCAGGGGAAGCGTATTTTCCAATAAATGGGACTTAAAATTTGGTAGTCCATGTTGAAATAAAAGCCCCTGCCTCTCGTCATAACTCAGAGTTAATGCCACATAGACTAAAATTTTTAATATGAATTGTAATAGCATAAAACACTTGGAAGGAGTCTACAAATGCTCTTAAGGACTTTGGAAGAAGGGAAAGATTTCTTTAGTATAAATCTCAGACCATGATAAAAGATCATTCAACTTTATTAAATCTGAGAACCAATGAAAATGTAAACAACAGAACAAGAGGTATTTTTGAAAAAATGGATAACTGGCAAATAATGTTTAATATTTTTGATATTTACTGTGTGCTAACTCCTGAACTCAGCACTTCACATATATTGATGTATTTAATTTCACAACAACCCTATGAGACCCCAGTTTCATGGATAACACTGATGTAAAGCAGGGAATTTGCTCAGTCACAATGTAATAACCTGAGATTGAAGCCCCAAAGTTGCATCTCTTAATTACCACATTATACTAACTCAGCTGTATAAAACAAGGTGTGGTGATATGATATAAAATAAATACATTTTTAAAAAGAAGCCTAGCAATACAAAGAAAAATAACATCAAAAGATTGAACAGGCATTTCACCAGAGAGGAGTGTTACCAGTTGGTAAACCTAAATACTACTCAATTTCATTATTAATCAATGAAATGCAAATTACAGCTACAAAAGTTCTAATTGTAGGGCTAGGGAGATGACTCAGTGATACAGTTTGCTGCACAAGTATGAAGACCCAAGTTTGGATCCCGAGTCCCCACCTAAATGCCAGGAAGGTGCGATCCCAGCCCTCAGGAGGGAGAGGATCCCAGGAGGAAGCTAGATGTAGATTAGCAGGAATCAAGGTGTGTGCTCTGGATTCAGTGAAAAACTGCCTCAGTAAGTAAAATGGAGAACCATGCAGGAAGATACCTGGTATCCACTTCACATACACACAACACACACACACACACACACACACACACACACACACATACACACACACACACATACCCCAGTATCAAATAATGGCAAGGACGTGGCCCCTTTCTACTGCTGCAGAAAGTATAAATTAGCAGGTTTATTAACATCATCACCCTCGGAGCAGCTAATTTGTTGATATTTTTTATTTTTACTTTAAGGTTTTGTGCAGAAATTTCTATCTTGTTAGGTCACATTTTAAAAAATTTAACACATTTTATCTCACATGGACATGTAAAATAGTTCCATTAAATATAGAAGCAAATATGTCTTAATTCATAAAATATGCATCCAGAGTTTATTAAATGGCTTGTAAAATATAAAATTAGTCTTTAAAAATTGAACTTCATTCAAGTCATTTTGATTAAAAATATAACACATATTTGACAGAAAAAAAATATTTAACTTGTGCTTAAAAACCTACTTAAGAAAGATTTTTTAATATACCAGTTGGAGGTACTCAAGAAATCAAAATAGTCACCATTTACTTATGGCAGGGTTTTAGGCTGTGGTTTCTTGTTTGTTTGTTTGTCTGTCTGATTGGTCTGTAGGTCGGTTCTGGAGGGGTATTGGGGTTTGTTATTGTTTGTTTGTCTGGTTGCTTGGTCGGTGATCTGGTTGGTTCTGGAAGGGTTGAGTTTGTTATTATTGTTTGTTTGTTTGTTTGTCTGGTTGCTTGGTCAGTGGTCGGTTGGTTCTGGAGGGGTCGGGTTTGTTATTATTGTTTGTCTGGTTGCTTGGTCAGTTGGTCTGGAGGGGTTGGGTTTGTTTTTATTGTTTGTCTGGTTGCTTGGTCAGTTGGTTCTGGAGGGGTTGGATTTGTTATTATTGTTTGTCTGGTTGCTTGGTCAGTTGGTTCTGGAGGGGTTGGGTTTGTTATTATTGTTTGTCTGGTTGCTTGGTCAGTTGGTTCTGGAGGGGTTGGGTTTGTTATTATTGTTTGCTTTTGTCTTTTTAGCCTGGGGTCCTTTGCCTCATTTCTTGCTTTTTTATATAATTTTTGCTATAAGATTGAATTAAGAAAAGGAAGTCAGGTAGAGTTCAGTGTATCACAAGCCATAACACATTTTCATACTGGCGTATAAAACACTTAGTGGTGTTTTTATTAAAAGACCAAAGAGGTAAGCAAAAGGGGAGAGGAGCTGAAGGAACAAAACCCATCATGCTTTGAGGTGTTATTTCCAGACAAGGTAGTAATGAGAGAGAACAACCTACCTTCCCCTCCCCTAGTCCTGTCCTACAGCCAACTCATGTTCAGTTTAGTTCAAAGATCCCTCTTTTCAAAAAACAAATAAATCAAAGAAAGAAATCCCAATGTAACAAGTACCTTATGGAGCCCAAAGAGTAATAATAGGATAAATTATGTTTTCTTTTCCACATCTGCATGCTAAGATTGTTTTGGAGATCTTTCAACTTAACTCATTATAATCAAGTTGTACCAGCCTTTGTTTTAATAAGATTCTAATCTGGAGGTCTATCCTTCGCATCAATGACTTTATACTGTTAATTGCTTTCTTGTCCTCCATTAAATTGTGGTTGCAATTGCTTCATTTTAACAGGCTCTTTGTGCTTTGTATTCTGTCCCATGCTCTGCAGACACACTTAGCAGCAGCATCTTCCTAAAGAACGAAATTACCTATTATCCCTTTAATCTTGATGTACTTTTTTATGGGTTTGGTTCCTAGCTAGTGTCCAACCAGGAAGCTACATATTAGCTTCTTTTAAAAAATGTTTTTTTAAAAGCAACAGAGTATGGAAGGCCAAAATTTATTTCTAGATAGAACTTACATAGTACATTCATTTATTGTTTTATAGGAACAATTAAAAAGACAAAGCAGTCTATTCTGCCTTTGATACACCACAGTGACTTCCATTAACATTACGGGAAGGGAAACACTTGCATGGAGATGTGCTGAGCCATGTTGTAGGAAGTGGAGCAGAGGAGCCTGGGTGAATGGCTCCATGTTTTACTCCAGAGAAGCTGCACAAGCGTCAGCAGCTCAATTCGCAAATGTGTTCGCCCCCACGCTTTCTGCTTGTTTGTATATTGAAGGAAATCAGCAAATAATTTGAGGCAGTTCCTTCAGAAATCAAATGGATATGAATTTGTTATTTTAACATGAATGACACAACTTACTAAAGGAATTCAGGAATGAAAAGAAACCCAGGGATTTGACAGGTCTTTGTTGAAGTGCAGACCTTCGAGACCTGCTTCCGGAGGCAGAGGTGAGTCAGAAACTGGTTGCCTGAAAAACCATACACAGAAGCTGGTTTTACAACAGTTAGGCTGACGGTGTCAAGCTTCTCTTGACGCATCTTCCCTGAAATCCATCAAAATCTGAAAACTTCTGACTTCTCAGCATTGCCTCTGTGATCCTTCTGCTACTCTGCAAGTCTTACAAAAGTTTTACATTTTAGTCCTGTATAATCTGACACACACTGGGGAAGGAAGTTTCTCATTGATATATTCATTCGTGGGCCAGTCACTTGAGGGTTAATTATTTAAAATGACTAGTTCATGAGCTGTTTGGTTTTTGTCTCTCTGTTTGCTTGGTTTTAGTATTGACACATTCATTTTACTTCTGGTAGGCATCAAGTTCAAATTGGACCTTAGCCTTTGAAAGTGCACTTCAAAGCCAGCAGCAGCTCACTCCTTGGCATCTCTCCATCTGCCCTCCATTGCCTTGGCCCAGACTTCTCACTGAGCTGAGAAAACTGGGCTCAGTAGCTTTATTTTCTGCCTCTACGTCTCTCCCTCCCTTGATGATTAGCACTGTCTCTAGAATGCTGTTACTATTCATACTGACCTGGAAAATGCTTCTGAGATATTTTCCTCCTTTAATTGCTTCCTTTCTTAACTATGACAAATTCTCTACTTCAGAACATTACTTGCAACTTTCTTGGAACTGAATTAAAGAAAAATAATGCTTTAGCTAAACTTTCTTCTTTTTATTTTATATATCCATTCATTCATTTTGGGTTTTGAGACTGGGTCTCCTGTAGCCCTGGATTCCTGAGAGCTGCCTATAGCCAAGGATGACCTTGAGCTCTTGATGCTCCTCCTACCCTTCCTTCCCAAATACTAGGATTAGAAGCATGTGCTACCATGCCCCCACTTATCTTCAGACTTCCTCTTTATTATTATTATTTTTGTGTGTGTGTATTTTCAAGACAGGGTTTCCCTGTAGCCCCAGCTGTCCTGGAACTCGCTCTGTAGACCAGGCTGGCCTTGAACTCACAAAGATCCGCCTGCCTCTGCCTCCTGAGTGCTAGGATTAAAGGCATGCGCCACCACCCCAGGCCCTCTTTGTTATTTTAAAAAGTAACTGAGGAAAAAAAAAAAAGTAACTGAGGAACTGCAGAGATGGCCCAATGGGTAAAGTACTTGCTGTGTAAGCATGGGAACTTGGGTTCAGATCCCAGCACCCACATAAAAACTGAATGTGGTGGCACACCTGTAACCCCAGTGCTGGAGAATAGAAGCAGGCAGATCCCCAGGAGGTAGCTGGCCAGCTAGTTTAGCTAAAACAGTAAGCACCAGATTCCATGAGAGACCTGCTTTGAAAAAGAAGAGGCCTAGCGGTTAAGAGCGCTGACCACTCTTACAGAGGACCCGGGTTCGATCCCCAGCACCCACATGACGGCCGAGAACCATCTGAAACTCCAATTCCAGGAGAACTCCAGTTCCAGGGGAATCCGACGCCCTCTTCTGACCTCCGCGGCATTGCACGACACGGGTGCACAGACTTGCATGCAGACAGTACATTCATACACATACAGAAATAAATAAAAAAAATAAAAATAAAATAAAATAAAAAGAAGAGGAGGAGGAGGAGGAGGAGGAGGAGGAGGAGGAGGAGGAGGAGGAGGTTGTTAGAGAAGCCATTGAAGGAGATATCCCAACAACAAATCTGGACTCAAACATGACTACTTAGATTAGTGCACTCCCCAGGACACAAACAAAATGACTACACCTCTTTTTTCTCTCTGTCATTGGTGTCTTTTTGTTGGGGTCCAGTTCGACCTTGATTGTTCTTGACGAAACTTCCTAAAGAATCATATTTATTTTTCTTCTCACCGTAGAGTACGTTTGACTTTATTCTATGCTTGGTATTGGTGTGTTAGTTCAGCTCCCCCAGGCAGGAGACAGGGCTCAAGCACAGCTTAGACTATAATGTGTGTCCAGCACCTCTGGAGAGTGGAGAAAGCAAGAGAGACTGGGAAGCTAAGGTGTAGTTCTAAGAAAGTTCTGGATTGGGGCTGGAGAGATGGCCTAGCAGTTAAGAGCACCGACTGCTCTTGCAGAGGACCCGGGTTTGATCCCCAGCACCCACATGGCGGCTGAGAACCATCCTTAACTCCAATTCCACGAGAACTCCAGTTCCAGGGGAATCCGAGACCCTCTTCTGACCTCTGCGGCATTGCACGACACGGGTGCACAGACCTACATGCAGACAGTACATTCGTATAAATAAATAAATAAATAAATAAATAAATAAATAAATAAATAAATAAATAAATCAAATAAAATTTTTAAAAAAAGAAAGTTCTGGACAAACCAACGATTAGTCCTCAAGCCAGTCACATGCTGGGGCAGGTCCAGGTAGGCAGAAGACCCATACACCTGTCCTCACCCTGCTGAGCCTAGACAGGAAGAAACCAAGAGTTAACATGGTGAGTGCACAGAGGGATACAATAGGGTTGTCAGGAGAGCTGAATACCACCTTTCTGGCCCCCACCCACCACCAGAGGTTTTGTTTTCCAGCTGCAGTATGGCTCTTGCCCCTGAGAGGAAGAGATCTACCACCTAGCACTGCACACACCAGGTAGACTCTCATAATGGACCGGCATCATGACAAGGCCCTAACTTTCAAAGCAAACCATTTTCAAACTCCTAGAGAAAATTTTAAGTCTATTTTTTTTACTTCAAAAATGAATGTTAAAATGAAGTCTATAATCAGGCTCTCTTGTCTGATAAACTAAATTTAAGAAATGAGCAGCCACAGTTCATTCTCTCTAGTTTCTTATATTGCTGAATATGGCCCAGTTACCTGAGAGTGTCTGTGTTTCTTTAGCCCCATCAGCCAGGCCTGCCTAATACAAGAATGGGTATGCTTCCTTCAGTGTGCCACAAATTACACTCTAAATTTGAAAGCACACGAAAGCGGATAAGCATGTCTTAATGGTTATAATCCTGCCCTTAGATTTACCTCACTAGATTCAAGCCCCTAAAGTAATCCTAGTACCCAGGATTGCCAAAACTATATCTGAGAACACACAGCAAGTGAGTAAAGGAGGGGAGATAGGGAAATGATGATCATGGTTTTCCAAGGATGCCAGTTTCTCTGTGTCAAATGTATAAGTCTTTCACAACTGAGATAGATCTCCTGTATAGGTTAGTTAGACCCTGGAACTTCACGTCTGTGGGGGAAAACCCAACTGAGTATGCATCTGACTAGCAAATATTCCTTGGCCTAGGACCTTCACTTACTATGATGCTAAAAACCGTGGCTGTCATGTGCACTTCAGGATCCCTGTCACCTAGCACCCTACCTGACTGAGAAATGGTTGATAAATATTTGGTGCAATAAAATAAGAATTGAATAGAATTTAATTGGTTCATATCACCTGAGCAGCTTATCTGAAGAATAGCCTGGTTTGTAAGAGGACCCATTAAAACTCTGTTTCATGTTCAATTATATGGTGCTATTTTCCTAATACAGTGAAACAGAAACAAAACTTGAAACTCTAAGACCAGCATATCTGTGACTATAAAATCAGATTTTTATGTTTAACACAAAAGCTACATTATTCTCATTTATCGACTTTATGATGAATAAACATTTATTGTTATGACTGTAACTGATTTTAAAAATGATAATTTTAACTTATATTTATACTAATAAAATAACACATTTAACAACGCAATTTTATTTTAGAGCTGTATTTGTAAATAACACTAAAAAACTCAATGGTTCAGTAAATATAAAATTGGCTTTGAAATTAAAAGTTTTGACCTCAGTTCAAGTCCCCTCTGCCATAACATATGTGAGATCTAGGTAATGAATATCCCTACCTCAAAGTCTACAGGACTGTTAAGAGAGTTAAGTAAGAAAGTCTTAGAAGCTCTGGGCACAGAGAGCTTTTCTCTGTGCTGTTTGCTTCCTCTCTTACAAATGTCTTTGTGTAAAGCAATCTCAGAGGATTATACAGGCATGCAACAAAACCAGCCCTTAATGAATGTGCTGGTTAATTTTACTTTTCAATATTTGGAGATACATTAATTATTTTAAACACTTTTTGCTCAAACTGAGTAAAACAGTTTTCACAATTAGAATTAACTAATTTCTTCTAAGTTTTCAATTACTTTGTTTATATATTCATTCTACCACATGCCTCCTCTCCTAGAGTTTGAGTGGCTTGAGGGTGGGAATTATATTCTAGTCTGACCCTTCACAGTGAAGGCCATATAGGTGAATATACTAAATACCAAACACCTTCTTTTTGGAGGGGTCTTTTTGAGACAGGGTCTCCCATTAGTCCCAGCTGGCCTAGAACTCACTGTGTAGACCAGACTGGCCTTGAACTCACAGAGATGGGCATGCCTCTGCTTCCCAAGTGCTGGGATTAAAGGTATGCACCACCATTCCCAGCTTCAAACACTTTTTTAAATTAAAAAATATGTGAGCCAGGCATAGTGACCGCCCTTGGGAGGCAGAGGCAGTTGGGTCTTTGTAAGATCAAAGCCAGTCTGGTCTCTACATAGCAAATTCCAGGCAAGCTGGGGCTCCAGAAACTGTCAAAAAATAAATAAATTAATTAATTAATTAAAAAAAAAAAGGTTTAAGTGAATGCCCTATGACCCAGTCTCTGCTATATTCATAGATATTAACTCCCTTAATCCTCCTAATCCTTTGTAGGATGCGTTATTGCCCTCATCTCTTTAAGGAGGAATTTGAAGCACCATGTGTTTAAGTGACCTAGCCAAAGTCACACAGCTCTTAGGGCCAGGCTTGGAGCCCAACATTGTCCGACTTCCATTCATTCTTTGATATTGGCATGATTAATGAAAATGCTTATCCTTGTAGAAAAAAAGATATTGTAGTTACAAGGAGATTGAATCAGCTGGAAGTCAGTGCTAGGATTTTTGTACTATAGTTTCTATCATAACCTTAACTCTCTGTCTTTAATGTATATACATTATGAAGAAGCATCCCTATAGTTGAGTTCAGACAAGTTCAGGTGCCATTTTGATATTTTATCATGATATTTTCTCAGAGCTAAAACAAAAAGTGCAAAATGGAAATTAACCTATAAAATTTAACATCAAATTACTTGTTGAATTTAATATTCACAAACATTTCTCTATAGTTTCAATTTGTAGGGTTAATGCGTTTACTTTATTAGAATTTATAAGTAAACAAGGCTCAATAACCATGACTAATCTTTAAATGTCCAGATATTTTATGTTAAAAATCACATCTATGTGAGTACATTTTACTATATATGATGAGCTGTGGAGAGCCCTAGGACAGTCTTAAGTGGCTTTGTTAGGAGTCACGTCTCTCCATCCTCAGCTAGCCTAGTTCTCTACACGGGCAGACATACTAGCCAAGTCTTTTTCACCAGCTTCTGCCTCCCCCTTCCACTTTTTTTTTTAATTTTTTTAAATATTTTTTTAATTTTATTTATTTTTTATGTGTATGAATGTACTTACTGTCTGCATGTAGGTTTGTGCACCAGTGTCGTGCAATGCCGCGGAGGTCAGAAGAGGGTCTCGGACTCCCCTGGAACTGGAGTTCTCCTGGAATTGGAGTTACAGAGGGTTCTCAGCCGCCATATGGGTGCTGGAGATCGAACCTGGGTCCTGTGCAAGAGCAGTCGGCGCTCTTAACCGCTAGGCCATCTCTCCAGCCCCCCCCACTTCCACTTTTAAGGACCTCTGTGATTATATGAGGTTCACCCAGATAATCTGGGATCATCTCTCCATCTCAAAGTTTTTAATCACACTTGTAACATTCCTTTTGCTAAGAAAATTCCAGGGATTAGTGTGGGCATCCTCCAGAGTGGGAGGAGACATCATTCAGCCTGCCACAGGTATACTTGGCAAACTCCAGGTGAAGAGATTCCTGGGGCTCCTAAGCAACTGCCCAGAGCACTCCATGACTGAGTGATTCTAGAGACTTCATCATCTGGTGTTTATTGCTCAGGCACTCTGCCTGAGGGCGGCTGCCTCTCTTCCAGCTGCTTTTCTCTTGAACCTAAGGCTAAGGAAGTTAATGTGAATCACTCTCCTTTCTCCTTTATCGTGGTAATAATACCCTGTGAGGTAAGACTTTGCGTGATGTTGAACTTGTTTTTGCTCATTCCCACCCACTCAGTTTTCCTTGTTCCTGTCAGTTGATGGCACCTCAAGGCACCATGGAACAAAGCCGCCAGTCAAATTGCTACTCAGTCAGTAGCTGTCATGTTCTCAATAAATTCCTGTATCTCCTTGTGCCTCAGTTTCTTTATACATAAAATGCAAGTAGGGACAGCTTTTCCCATTCTTTCTAGATTCAGAAACGTATGTTGTGCTTTGGTTTTTGCTCCACCAACGTATTTGAAGAATCCATTTCATCTTTTTTTTTTTATTTTTTTGTTTGTGTGTCCGTTTTTCGAAGACAGGTCGCCCTGTAGCCCCAAGCGTCCGCTGAACTCGCCCTATTAGACTCCAGAGGCATGCGCTTGATTTACTACAAAGATCCTCCTGCTACTCCTCCCAAGTGGCTAGGAATTAAAAGCGTCCGTCACTCACGCCCATTGGCCGATTACTAAAACATCAAAAGAGCTGCCTGAAGATTAGCTCTAAGTGGAAAACTAGCATAGTATGGACCAGGCCCCAGCTTAGAGATCCTGCCTCCTGCCCGTCCTTCCTGCTACATGCACCCAACAAACCAACCCTACCTGCCTGAAAGACTGGGAGTATGGTGACTGGGGGAGGGAAAGCGTTACTGATGTTAGCTCACTCAGTATTTTTTCCACTTGATGTTCTAGAAGTTGGTTTGGTTTGTTTTTTGAATTTTAAGTTGGTATGTGTAATGAATGCATACTGTAGAGAATCTGGAATGTAGTTATGTGCAAGAGTTATCGCCTCCGCTTAATTGCGGAGACAAAGGCCGCGGAAGTTCAGAACAAGAAAGTTGCTCATCCCTCTCTGGAACTTGGAGTTCTTCTCTTGGAATTGTGGTTTACATGCACGGCTTTCTAAGCTCGCCGGTGTGGGATAGCTGTGGGTGGAATGACGATACACTCCCCGGGTGGTCCTCGTGCTGAAGAACAGTAAAACTATTGTCCACTGTAGGTTTTAATTGTTGACCGATAAAGTTATTACTAGTTTCTTTGATAGGAAAGAAAGGTATCTAGTATCTGCGCCCCACCAAGAGAACAACTTCCCTATAGGTCATCATTAGACCCGCTTGAAATCTCCCTAAATTAACGAAAGATGACGAGATCCTGAATAACTAATTTAACTCTCAGCATAAAATAAATGGAATGTTAATCCCTTGTTGCTGCCAAGACTAACTTTTGGAATAACCTAAAGTCCCCTAACTTAGTAAATAAATGGAATGTTAACTTGCCTGGTGATAATTGCACTGGGGTTGGGGTGTGAATCCACAATGACTAGACGAGGACTCCTCTCTGGGCAAGGACTTGGCACTGTTAAGTTACCTAACTCTCAATCAAACTACATGATGACCCTTAGCACCAACACTCGGTCATGGTGAAATGAGAAGATCCATACGCAAAATCATATACAGTGAAGGGCCATTGGCAGAACTCCAACTCACAAAGTTACATATCAACATTGAAGAAGAACATGCCCTAAGCCCAGGACGATCCCTCTGTGGAGGGGTCACGGATGTGAGCACACAGGAAGGAGTATCTGAGAGAAAACAAAGTGAAGAACAGCGAGCGTTATTCGTCGGTGACCTATCTATGTCCCATTGCCCTTTTAACAATTGGAAAACGCCACTGTTTACTGTCTTTACAGACGACTCTATAGGTTCACATGTGCGCTGCACTCACAGGATTTGTGGACATTGAAACATGGCGGGTCTCTTTGTGGCAACACCCAGCAACGCTTCATTTCTCTTTCTCTGAGAAGGTCTACACAAGTAAAGTCATTTGGCCCTTCGTCGGCCTTGACTAGAACCTACTCCCTCGTTCACAAAAGTTGTCATCATTAACGAACGGCTCTACTTATTTATTTATTTTTTTTTTAATTTTTTTTACTATGTTTTTTTTGGTCTCCAACAGTCGTTTCGAAAGAGTTACCGAAGGACCACACAAGAGTGCCGCCCATAATAGCTGCCATTCAGTCTGTTCCTGGAACTCACTCTGTAGACCAGGCTGGCCTTGAACTCACAAAGATCCGCCTGCCTCTGCCTCCCAAGTGCTAGGATTAAAGGCGTGCGCCACCACGCCCGGCTAGGCCTCTACTTTATAAGTAAAGACATGGCCCTTCTGCCTCTAGGCCTGTGTTCACAATGCTCTATGCGTCTACTTTTAAACATTATTTTTTTTATTTATTTCTGTATGTGTATGAATGTACTGTCTGCATGCAAGTTTGTGCACCCATGTTGTGCAATGCCGCGGAGGTCAGAAGAGGGTGTCAGATTCCCCTGGAACTGGAGTTCTCCTGGAATTGGAGTTTCAAATGGTTCTCAGCCGCCATGTGGGTGCTGGGGATCAAACCCAGGTCCTCTGTAAGAGCGGTGGGCGCTCTTAACTACTAGGCCTTTATGCCTCTACTTTATAAGTGAGCCCATGGCCCTTTCTACCTCTAGGCCTCTGTTCCTGTCCTCTCCACTCACACACCAGGCAATTCTGCCCATTGTCAGTGATCGGTATCACTTTTCTTTCATGGGCACCACACCCTAACACAGGGCAGAAAAAGCTCATTATTAATATTGTGCAGTAATCTTCAATGTACAATCAGGGTGGATATGTATGACAGCTTTCCTGCAGACTTTTCATCAAGATATTTGGTTCAGTGGATAAGCTGGTCACCAGAGAAGTCAAATGACTAAATATAGCATTCAAATAAAAAGAACCCTGGGTAATCATCTGAGAGAAATTTTAATGTCTAGTTCTGCCCACCAGCAATTTTTTCCTTTAAGATACTGAATACCTACAGTAAAACTTTCACCAAAATGCATGACTTACAGTTCCCCTTTGCTTTAGAGTCCACAAGTCGTTTTCTTTCCTTTTAAAATTTATTCTTTTTGTGTGTGTGCCTGTGTTTGTATGAAAGAGACAAAGAGAGAGATGAGGTGGGGCATGCACAATTGCCAGAGTATACATGTCGGGTCAAAGGACAACTTCGTGGGGTCAGTTCTCTGATTCCATTTTTCAGTGGGTTCTGGGGATTGAACTCTAGTTTCTGAGTTTTTAAGGCAAGCACTTTACAGGATGAGCCAGCCGTCCTTGCAGCCCTTCCAAACTGTTATGACTGGAGTTTGACCTAACCCGAGCCAGTAGCTATGGTACTTCCAACAGATTCCTGTATCTCTTGGTGCCTCGGTTTCTTCATATACAAAATGGGGGTAACTTCACTTAATATCCATTTGACAGGTGATAAAACTAAGGCCCAATTTGATGAGTTGGGGCAATTGGCTAGTGTAAACCTACAGAGCCAGTGAGTGGGGAACTGGAGAGGAGAGCCTGGTCAGCCACCTGCAGCAGGGTCCTCTCCCCTGGTCTCTAGGCAGACAGCATGTGGGGGAAGCAGGGGGCGAGGGCTGCTGAGCTCTGCTTTCCCAGGCCTCATCCCTTGCTCCTCCCCTTCCCTTCCTTGTTTGAGCAGCCTGGTTTTCCAGTGCCTCTCTGTGTGCTCCCTTGGAAACTTTGAAGCCTGGAAAGTCATCATTTATGATTCATTTCCTGCGTCTGCATACCTTAATAGAGCCCGTATGGCGTATGGCGTGCTTCCTTCCTGCACTGTCTTTCTCACCAGCACAGCATGTGCTAACGCAAGACTATTAAGTGATTCAGTCTCATGCTTCTGACTTCAGTGGCTTCCCACCCATTGGGGTGCAGGAAGCATTTGGCTGGGAGAACTGCAGGAGACACTGAAGCCTGGATCTAGAACTCATCGCTTGCTAATTAAGAGAACAAATAGCAGCTCAAATAAGCAGGTGATCCAGGGAAACTTTACAAACCTGATAAAATGTTTACTGCTTTATTGTACCAAAACTCACATAAATCAGTGACTGTATCCTAGCCTATCAATACACAAGACAAAATATACAAAGAAGCCATTGATAAATTGACTAGCAACTAATAAAATACATAGAAAGCCTGTAGTCTAATTAGTAATCAGTAAGATAAATACTAAAATGACACCCTTACCCTGTCAAGTTAGTGCAAAATTAAATATAATACAGATGGGAGGCCATGTGATGGTGGAGTTGTGCCTTTCTGTATAAGAAATGGGGACTGAGCTTTCTGAACAGCCCTGACTTTCAGGCTCAATAACTTTATTTTTTAGGAATTTACCTTACGAAAACAATTAGAAATGTGATGAAACATTCAAAATCTGAGCTAGTCAACCTCACATATTTATAATAGAAGAAAACTGGAAGTTTAGATAAATAACAGAAAAAAATACATGAATTATCACATAGCTTTAGAGATATCATAATAATGCACAAAATATGTAAAGTCTTGGGAAAATATCAAGGAACGAGTCACCTAAAGTCATAGGGGTATGGTCATTCCTCATACAGTAGCAAAGGGAAAGTGACAGGCTCTTCTCTACCTGACAAGGCAAACAAGGTAGGAGACATCTGGGGCTGAGGACCAGGGACTCTGGCTGCTCCCACCTATTAACCATGTGGCTGTGGTAGATTCGCTAGGCTGTCCAGCACTCTGTTTCCCACACCGTCCACACTTACCCTAACAGAAGAACAGTGAGATCATGTGGTTAAGATGCTGAGACAGCTGTGGCTGTTGGCCCAGAGTGCAGGTACTCAAGAGAGAGGGGAAGTTATTAGTGGAAGGGATAATAACCTGTGAGAGTGCTTTATAGGCTAAGTGACAGTATCTCTAAAACAATATTTTAACAGTTTCCTAGTTTTCATTCTATTCCATATACCGAGCAGCCTATCCCCAGCCGCCATCAGTATTGCAGTCACAATTCCAATTCCCTCATTATGCAGATGTGTCCCCCTACACACATTGTGTCCACTCCCCCCCCAACACACATACATAATCTCACTTACTGAAGCTCCCAAAGATGGCCCCAGAGTCACCCAAAGCCCTGAGGTAGTTACTATGTTTAAAAGTACCAACCCTGGAGACAGAACACCTTGTTTAGAACCCAGTCTTCTCATATTCCAGTAGCAAACCTTTAGTAAAGATGTTTAGCCACTGTGAAACGTCATTAGCTATACTACCAAATGAAGATATTAGCCTGTATCTCAGAGGGGCCCAGAGAGGCTGACAAGATGGAAAAATACAGGTAAAGAACTCAGCTAGCCAGGCAGGCATGATAGCACATGCCTTTAATCCCAGCACTCGAGAGGCAGAGGAAGGTGGATCTCTGAGCAAGGTCAGCCTGGTCTACAGAGTGAGTTCCAGGCCAGCTGGGGCGACAGGGAGACCCTGTCTCCAAAAGACCAAAAAAAAAAGGGGGGGGGGGGACTCAGCTAGCACAATAGAAGGTACAGAATAATCAATTAATAGAAGGTTTTATTCTTCCCCCTGACCCTAATTTACAGCTGGCTTCCCACTTCCAGGTCCAGAACAGTGTCTGCCCTCTCCAGCACTCCCAACTCAGTTGACAGAATGAAGGTTGGAAGAACACTTAGCCAGGACAGCAAGGACAAACAAAGGCACAGTAATGGTCACACTCTTTATGAGTAGCTGGAGTCCCTCTCCTGATAAGAAAAGTCAATTTGAGAATGAGGCCAGCATTTGAAACACAGAACGAAGGGTTACTGTCTGGTTTTAGGAAAAGCAGAAAGCATGGTGGGGAAGAAGAAAGCAGCTAATGCTCCTTTGAGTACGGGAATATTAATTCTTAGGTAAGACCCACCCAAGAGCAAGGACTGTGGTCTAGAATGAGCTCCAGTTGTCAAGGCAGACGAAGACATGTTTATGCCACATAGGGACCCAGCTCAAGGGTCCTGCTATCAAAACCTAGAGAGTGACCTGCAAGGCCTTCGAGCCTTCCGAATTCTGAAGAGGCTGTTTTCAGTGTCTTGCTTCTTGTCACGTTGTGCCCTTTCAGCTCATTTGAAGACTGACTGTGTGCAGCCCCATGCTGATGCTCTGTCATAATTTTCATTCTTCATTTCTTTTTGGTGAATATCAGTGTGTCTTATTATTTTTTTAATGTTAACCATTGAAGGGAAAATGTAGTCACAAGAATCTTAAGACCTCAACTCTACCACCTCCTAATTCTGTGTCCTTGGCACTTCAGTAATTCTCATTTCTATATGTGTAACAAAAATACAAAACTAAAACATTTACTCCACTGTTGTGAGAATTCACTAGGAAAGTATTCATTATAAATGAGAGAAATTAATATATAGGAGGTAGTTACTGAATGATACCAGTATTGAAATGTTGTTCTTGCAACTTCATGAATATCTAGTTGAACATGCTCATAAATATTTTGTTGATTATATTTGATAATTATCACCAGATCAAGTGCTGGTCATAAAAGTGATGTGATGTCAGATTAGACAGAGTTCTTGCCAGTTAGAACTGTCAGCAGACAGTGTGTGTGTGTGTGTGTGTGTGTGTGTGTGTGTGTATAATAGAGTATTATGAAATAATACATATTTGTTCAATGTATTATTTAATAGAAAAATGAGATAATGACAGGTAGTTACTTGTGCATGGCTTTTCAGTGGAGACTGTGTCTCTTGAATGATTGATGATTGTAGCTGGAGCTAAGGGCATGTGAATGAATCCCAGGACTCCAAGGCATCAGCTTCTAAAGAGATTTGAGTGAGAAGGTAGATTTTCAGCTGAGAAGCATCACGTGTCAATGTCTAAGAAAATGCATTCTATAAATCGTGACACCTCTGAAAGTGAAGTCAGCTGGCTTTCCTAGGCCAGCAAATTGCCAGTGACCCTAGAGAATTGTGTAAGGCCACAATTTAATTGCACAAGCTTTAAGAAATCTGCAGTCCTTTATCCCATTAATTCAACTTACAACTTTGTTCTCTCAGTCCCTTTTGAATATGCAATTCTCACTGATTTCAATGGGAGCCACAGACACAGAGAAGGGAAGAATTGGGCCAATTATCTGTTCAAAGCTGAGCATCATTTAAAGTACAGTGTTAAAGCGTTTGCAGGCACATTAGTAAGTAAGTTTCTCCATGTTTGTCCGGAAGGCTTTCCAGTTTGAATGGGCCATTTTAAAGGGCAGCCTCCTTCCCTAAACTCTCGGTGTCATGCCCAGGGACCAGTAATTTGATTGTGACTGCTGGGAGGCAGTGACCCCACATTTTAGTCTCTACTGCTGAATTGCTTCAGATTTAAGCTACTGACTATTCATAATTGCCCACCCTAAGTAACATTATAAATTTGTACAATGCCAATTGGGCTTTGGCTGCTGCTCCACACAGCAAGTCAAGTCTACATAGCCTCGTCCCTCAGAGACCTTTTGTTTGAAATAGTCTCAGTCTATTGGGCATGCCCCAACACAGACCAAAACCAGAAATGGTTGCAAATAGAACCTATAAAGCAAATTTGCAAAGAGAATGATGGTGCTATGATCCATCCTCAGCCTGTGGACTATGGCTTCTAGCACTTGCTTGCTGTTTGAAATTTTCTTTAGGGGGAAGACACAGCCAGCCAGTCCAGCTTCATCCCCTCCCCCAGTGTATTGGACAAGGACTTGGTGCTTGCTGACAGAGGTTGCAGCCCTGGAACCTGGGGTCTTCCCTTTGCTGGAAGCTCTTTCTCTGACCCAAAGAAAGTAATTTCTCTCACCTTGAGATATCATGACCTGATGCTTCCAACATCCCTCCTTTTTCTTCTGTCTGGATATTTATAATGCTTAGTAAGACCAGGTTCAGGGCTGGCCTCCATCAATAATTATTGCTATGTGTGGCACAAAAACTTTGGTTCCAAGCTTTAAAGTTTGTGAATGAAGACAGCTGCCATAGGCAGCCACACAAGATGTGCACTCTACCCCGTGCAGTGATGCCACTAAGGCTAGAAACTTGCAGCATAGTAAGAGGAGCATGGCCAGGCTTGGGGTGGATTCTAATCATGGTTTCATGTGCAGCAACTAGGAGATTTTGAGCAATCAGCAGCTCCTTCAATTCTGTTCCATCCTCTATTGCAGAACCATAGTATCCTTTCTTATGAATGGACTGTGTGCCAGGTGTGGTGGTACACACCTTTAATCCTAGCACTTGAGAGGCAGAGGCAGGCAGATCTCTGTGAGTTCAAGGCCAGCCAGGACTACAGGGAGACCTTGTCTCAAAATCACCAAAAAAAAAAAAAAAATGGACTGTGCGAAGCAACAGTGCAGAAGTCTGCAGAAAGTCTGCTTAGGGTGGGGTGGCTTTTGGTCTTTGTTTTGTTCATTGTTCTTTAGAGAAAGTTGATTCCTTTTACTGTACTTCCAGGAAAGGGGAGCAGGGAGTGGTATTTAAATCTATTACAGACTTTCCATAGAGTATAAAATCCATATGCAATTAATATTTTAAAGAGAAAAATCTTGCTTATTTTTCTCCAGTGTCACTTCATCACAAGCAGAGATACTGCATTAGCACAGTAGATGGCCAGAACCATATTCTGTCATGTTAACGCTCATAGTGAATTTTTCTCTGGGGCTCATTCTTCCTATTTCAGGCCAACTTGGTGCTTTCTCGCCTGATACTTTCCATATAAACAAGTAACAAAATACATAGGAACAGCAAAAATCACTGCTCTTGTAATTAGTAACATGTTATTCTTTGGTTGGTTGGCTTTTCCTTTGTAAAATCTCATTAGTAGGAGGTATTAAAATAGTAAATAATTGATCTCAGTAATAATGACTAATATTGTGTTTAAACTCCATTTCAAAATGCTGTTTACCCTACTGTAAAGTAATCTGACTTTCAGTGATCCTTTTCCTAACTTAGGGAAGTAACTTTCTAGTGTCTTCTGTGCCTTCTAACCAGTCAACAAGTAGTGTAATATAAGGTTAAGAAATTCTCAGGAGGGGCTGGAGAGATGGCCTAGTGGTTAAGAGCGCTGACCGCTCTTGCAGAGGACCCGGGTTCGATCCCCAGCACCCACATGGTGGCTGAGAGCCGTCTGAAACTCCAATTCCAGGAGAACTCCAGCTCCAGGGGAATCCGACACCCACTTCTGACCTCCGCGGCATTGCACGACTCGGGTGCACAGACCTGCATGCAGACAGTACCTTTGTACACATAGAGAAATAAATAAAAAAATTAATAAAAAAATTTTTTAAAAGAAATTCTCAGGAAAAGCCTGTGATTTAAGGAAATAATTGTGTATTTAAAATTTATCAGTGAATATTTAAACGACAGAAGTATAGTGGGATTAGGGATTTAAAGATGCTAAAGAAGATACAACAACCAGATTCTCTTCCTTCTTTACTGTTAAAACAATAATATACAAGCCACCAGAGTAGAATTCTGTTATGAAAACTTCAGGCACTAAAGACCCAAGGGAGTTGAGAGGTCAGTAAAGCTGGCAATAATCAGGAAGGCTTCTGGAGAAGGCAGGTTTGAGGCTGGGAATAGATGCATACAAAGTTTGGCTAGTGTGCTCATCAGTTGTATGTTACTGAAAGAAAATATCTGAGACAATCATAAGAAGGCAAAGTTTGTGTTGGCTTATGATTTCACAAGTTTTAAATATTTATTTATTTATTTCAGTCTTTTTGAAACAGAGTCTCTATAGCCCCAGCCGGCCTGGAACTATGTGAGCCAGGCTCCTTGGGAAATCACAGAGATTTACCTGCCTCTGCCTCCCAAGTGCTGGGATTAAAGGCACGTTCCTTATTTTTATTTTATGTGTGTGACTGTATTGACTATATGTATGTAAATGTATCCATGTCATGCAGTGCCCACAGAGGTCAGAAGAAGGCATCACATGCCCTGGAACTGGAGTTATAGATGGTTATGAGCTGCCATTTGGGTGCTGAGAAATGAAGCCAGGTCCTCTGCAAGGGTAGCCAGTGCTCTGAACTGCTGAGCCATCCCTCCAGCTCCAGTTTCACAAGTTTACTACATGCTTGATTAGCCTATTCCTTTTGGACCTGTAGTGAAACAGCAAGTACATCATGGGGGGATGCATGGAGGAAGGAGTTGTTCATTTGTGCTAGCTGGGAAGCATAGAGACAGAAAGAGGTCTGGGTTTTAAAATACCTTTCAAGGACACTCACCCAATAACACAACTGTCTCCCATGAGGCTTCCACCTTTAAAGGTTCCATCATCTGTCAGCACCATAGGCTGCCAATCAAATCTTCAACACATGGTCATTCAGGGGGACATTCAAGATCTATGATGATAATTTGTGATTTTTTTTGCTGCACTAGGATATAAAATAGTTCCATATAAGTGACAAATCTAAGAACTTGAGTACAAACAGCTAAAGTGATTGTCCTTTTTCAGCAGTAATACTTCACAATAGGATGAAATCTTTCACAGGAAGATGAATCCTTCTGCCAACCCCACCTTTCCAGTGGGTTCCTCCTGAGTGTGAGCAAGTAGATCTTCATCAGGTGCAAGCCCAGAAGATTGAGACCTCAGAAATAAGGTGTTCAAATTCTACATGAGAGCACATTAAGAAAAATGACAAGAGAAACTGAAGATTATCTAAATTGGAAAGCTGGCTAAAATACAAAATGAAATAGCCTTGTAAGAAACAGTGGGGTTGCTCAGCACAGAGGAGGTGCAGCAGAATGGAGAGTGGTGCTAGCAGCTCATTACATCTCAGCTAGAGTTCTATAGTGATAGGCACAGACGGCATATTGGAAATTTGCCACGTGTCTCATTATTTCTTGCACTATCATCAAAAAGTACAGGCATTTAAGAACACAGAGGATGTTATCACCTTTTCTTGAGATAAATGGTAGTGTAGGTAAGGGAGTTCTGTGTTAGAGATGCCATGCTAAATATTTGTAAAACTATAATCAACAGCATGTATTCATATGTGTACATATGTATATATGTATATATATAGATAGATAGATAGATAGATAGATAGATAGATAGATAGATAGATAGATAGATAGATATGCTGTGACAAAAAGCCACTGAGTGTTGTCAAGAACAAACATTTGGAAGACTCAGAAATCAAAGTCCAGGCCCTGGATGACTTGGTGCCTGGCGAAGACAGCTTCCTATCACATACATGCCATCCTCTGTGTGCTTGCATGATGGAGAATATCCAGAAAGTTCTTAAATAAACCAAATTTAAGAGCACTAATTCCATTCATGAAGGCTTAACCCTCATGACTTAACCACTTCCAAGAGCCCCTCTTACTAGTACTGTCATACTTGAACTTAGTGAATTTCAAGTGGCACAAGCCTTCTGTGATATCATAAACTGAAACTTATAGTCTGTCATGAGTCTGCTCACCTGCCGGTGTTTTCCACTGTCCTCTCATCCTGCACCAGTGCCCCCTTCCTAACCCAGCTTGAAACCTAGCCTTAGACAGCCATTCTCACTGCCTCCCACTAAGTGTGCCCTATAATGTACATTCTCAGATGTCCCAGTGGTTCTCTAGATCTTTCTTATTGCAAGCAGGGATGGACAGCATTCATGTCCTTGACCTTTATGACTGTGTTGGTGTTGAGACACATCCAGAAATTCTTTGATGCACTTCTCTTCATCTGCAGCATGATTCCACTGAAGTTCTACTTAGTGACCTTTTCTAACAAATGGGATAAAACATAAGTTAGACTATACAGCCTCGGGTGCTGGATTATAAGGTACCCCAAGCTCTTCATTCTCTCTGGGATCATGAGTCCATATGGCACAGCACAGAACACTCACTCCTGGAGAGACCTGTACTGGAATCAATAGAGTCCTCATGGCTAGAATCACATGAGTAAGCTTCAAAGTGGATCCAAGGTCCAGGTCAGGCCTTAAGTAGCTTTGACAGTAGCCATGGTCAATACTTAAGTTTCCATCTTATAAGAGGCCCTAAGCCAGAACCACCCAGCTGAGCTTTTCCCAAACTTTGATCCACAGAAACTGCCATCGTAATAAGTGAGTAGTATTTAGACATCTGAGTTTAGGAGTGATTAATATGTAGTGATAGATGCCCAGCTAAATGAGCTTACAGGATAAGGTGTTGTCTCCAGGCAGCAAGCAAAGACTTTATTTTTTTTTAATTAGGTGGGGGAGGTCACTATGTGCACATGAGTCCAGGTACCCACAGAGTACAGAAAACTGTAAATACAGAGGGAAACATAGTCTCATTTTTTTGCTTTTTTAATTTTTTATTTGACCAGTTAGTACCCATAGGCAATGAACAGAAGGAGTATCCATGTAAAACCAATTAGCAAACATCAGAGTCCAGCTGAAGAAGTTTGCTTACACAAACATGATGATCCAATAAAAGTCCAGTCTGTTTTTGCTGTGAACTCAGAATCCACCCTCTTCCTTGGCCCTCATAGTCTGATGTACACACCTTTTCCACGAGAGTTCCTAGGGTTTGGAGGGGAGGGTGAGAGAGTAAGAGATAGGAAGATCCATTTTTCCCTGAGGTGTCACATCAGACTCTTGGGTCTCTCCAAGTTCTGTTTGCAACCAACTGGTGGCTCCTTTATAGGTCTCCTTTTAATTCTAGTAATAAAACAGAAATAGTAACAATTATTAAGCATCAGAACAAGTTATGCTATGGGCACAAACATACTGGGGTGGCATCTTGGCTGGGGCATTACAGCTCTTTGATAAGGGGATGGCAGTGGTTTTTTTTTTTTTTTTTTTTTTTTTTTGGTCTTTTTGAGACAGGGTCTCCCTTTAGTCCCAGCTGTCCTGGAGCTCACTCTGTAGACCAGGCTGGCCTTGAACTCACAGAGATCCGCCTGCTTCTGCCTCCCAAGTGCTAGGATTAAAGGCGTGCACCACCACGTCCAGCAGCAGTGGCTTTCTAATGTGGCCTATAAAGTCTTCTGACACTGGGGGGAGCCAGGGCTACAGTATCAGCTGTGCATCCTACCCCCGCCCTCAGGGAAGTGGCCCATAGATTCAAGTGGAATTATTTTTTTTCTGAGTGTACATGTACCAGGCTGCACTATTGCACTACATCTTCTCTGGCGTGTAAAAGTGAAGCACATGAGGATTTCTTACCTGCGATTTCTGTAGTGCTCTCTGGCACCTTGAAGATCAGCTGTTGATTTAAGTGCAGGGTCTCAGAATAATTTTTCCCACATTCATATCACACTGAATCTTCAGCAGTGGGGTCTTACTGTCCATTTCCTGTGTGCACCCAAAGTTATAGATAAATGGCCTTTGTTTGGGGGGCTTTTAGAGCCTCCCTGGCCAACTGCTCCTGGTAGGGCAGCCCACAGCTGGCACTGAAACCTTTAATCTAATGCTTTTTAATTACCTGTAAGAAAAAATTGCATCCTGGAGGGAGGAGGCATATTCATTTTCTCTCTTGCTTCCCAGACTACCATATCCTGGTTTATAGTTTTCCAGAAGGCACGAGTTGTATCACATACCTATAGACAGGAGCCTCTGTCAGATGTGTCACTGTTGAAGATTTCTTCCCAGTCTGTGGGTTTTCTCTTCACTTCTTTGATTGTTTCCTTTGCTATACAGAAGTTTTTTAGTTTGATAAGGCTCTGCTTATTGACTATTGACCTTTGTTCCTATACAACTGCTGTTTGATTTAGAATGTCTTCTCCTATACCAATCTTTTAAGATGTTCAGTTTCATATTGAAGTCTTTGATCCATTTAGAGTTGACTTTTTGCAAAATGAAAGGTAGGGGTTTAGTTTCATTCTTCTACAAGTGGTGATCCCGTTTTACCAGCACCATTTGCTGAAGATGCTGCCTTTCCTCCGTTGACTGTTTTTGGCCCTTTGTCAAATATAATGTTACTGAAATTGTATGTACTCAAGTTTGGGTCTTCAATTTTATTCCATTGATCTATGGGTCTGTTTTTATGCTAGAACCATGCTGTTTTTATAACTGTAGCTCTGTAGTAGAGATGAAAATCTGGTAGGGCAATTCCCCCTCCATTACTCTTTTTGCTCAGGGATGCTTTGGCTCTCTCAGGTCTTTTGTTTTTCCATATGAATTTTAAGATTTTTTTTTTCTAATTCTGTGAAAAAAAAATCAAGGGGATTGTGATTGGGAATTTAAAGACATTTTTATCATCTACATTTATACCTGAGGCATTCTGGTGATTCTGTAAGTAGGTCAAACTATCTAATTACAGCCGGGCGTGGTGGCGCACGCCTTTAATCCTAGCACTTGGGAGGCAGAGGCAAGAGGATCTTTGTGAGTTCAAGGCCAGCCTGGTCTACAGAGTGAGTTCCAGGACAGCTGGGGCTACAGGGAGACCCTGTCTCGAAAAGACAAAAAAAAAAAAAACTATCTAATTACTTATAATGCACCAATCTGTACATATTCACCTATGACACATTTAAGTTGCTGTCTTGTTTCTCCTGAATATTAAAGTTAGTGTACTATTTGCCTTAATTAAAATTTACATAGATAGGCTGTGTATTCTGTGCCACTTTTCAGTTAAGAAGGAGTTATTATAAGTATATTTTAAAGGGGAGGGCTATTGGAGCTAATAGTATTGTGAAACATTGCTCTAGGTTGTATTAAGAGGCAATATAGCACTGTAGAGATGGAACCACATTCAGATCCTGAGTTAGCAATCTTCTGTCTTCTTGTGATGAAAAGATGAGGTATTAACAACTACTTAGCAGAATTTTGAAAGGGCAAAAGTTAATGTATTAAAGTTTCAGGATGGAGTATGGCCCACTTCAGTGTGGTGCATAATAATAACACATGCTGTGCTAAATAACATGCTGCATGGTCCCATTGTGTAATTGCTGATCGGTATATTTATTCCCCCCAGGTGTCCAGGTGAGATGCCAGATTTATTGTGAAATTAATGATATCTACATTTAAAAATAACAATGGAGACACTCAATGAGATATAAGGCATCACTGTTGTACGGGAGAGACAAAGCCTCACTAGAGACACTCAATGAGATATAAGGCATCACCATTTAGCCTGTGAGGGAGAGACAAAGCCTCACTAGATGGCAAGCTTAGTACTACCATATTATTCCTATTATCAAGATAGGAAACCTCCAGCTTTTTATAGTAAGATAACATTTTCAACCATATTTATCATGCAGCATAGTTGTCACTTGGGCTACACAGACAGTCACACTGCAGCTGTAAGGGAGACTATGACTTTGGATCTTCACATCCCACGATCCCCTGTGCACATCTGCCTTGTCCATGGAAAGACAGTAATACGGCTGTAACTCCGGAGTTTTGGTGTACTCTGTCTTTTTAGCCTTCCTCTGCTGATTCACAGGCAGAGCCTCATTCTGATGCCACCACATATGAAGTTATGCTCAAAGATGTTCTCTTCTCACCTCAGCTATTGCTGCTGCTATGGACAAGCCTAGAGCCAGCATAAATACCTGCAGAGAAATGCAAGGAGCTGGCAGTGAACAGGGCAGGGCTGGTAATACTGAGACTATTGCTGAGAATAAGTGTGTTTACCTGTGTTCTAAACCAAGGCTTTATGAGGAGCACAAAACCATCCACTCAGCCCTAGCCTGAGACTCACTTTATATGGGCCATCAAGGGGAATTCTTGATTTATAGGCAAAGAGTGGACCCAAATACATGGAGTAGATTTAGGCTTTCCCTTACAGTAACCTTGTATGGTCAACCAGAGTCTGAACTCCTTTCCGCTGTGTTATTGGTTTTTTTAATAATAATCATCCTTATAGTATTCATGGAAACCTTAATAAAACAGGAGCTCTTCTAGTCACTGCACATAAAATGAAGTCTGACTCCCATAAGCCCAATGTTGTATGGCACTTAGTATTAAAATTATAGAAGAATAGTCTTAAGATAAAATGAAGATGTTATGCATCATGATATCTATATTGTTTCTGTAACTGCTGCGTATATGGAGGTATTCAAATGTAAATTATCTGTGAACCAAAATGAGAAGTTAGAAATGGCATGATAAAAGCAGTGGTTACTGAAACAATCTCAGATCTCCTCTGAGCCAAAGTAGCACATGAGGATTTGACAGTCAAATTTGCTCACAGAAGATGGCGCTGGAGAGACTTTAGTAGATGTTTTTGTAGTTTCATGAAAGGGAGGCCTGGAGGATGGACGATGTTTTAGATAATGCTGTTATTTAGTCACAAATGACAAGTATCAGCCATCACACCACCCACTTCTATTTTTGTATATAAGATATTTTATTGATGTTTTGTGTATTTTATACATAATTTCTCAGTCCAATTTAGACACATTCCCCTTTCCATACCCCCCTCCCCACCCCAGTTCATGCATTCTCCCATACATGTCTTGCATCTTTTTCTCAGTCTTTTTAAAGTTTTTCTCTGCAGAGGTTCATTGTTTTGGGCAGAAGTTAACTGTTTCAGTCAGTTCTTTGACACAGTCCTTTCGTTGTTCTTCTCTCCCATTTGTATTGCTCCAAAATATGCCTATATATACATACATATATACCAAAATTATGGCCTCTAAAAATAAACTATGTTGATTCCAAAATATGTTTAGGAATTCACATTTTTTTCTTAATTTTATATTACTCTAAAATATGAATACATACCCTCCACCCATATACTACAATTACAAAGTCTGAAAATAAATGGTAAGTTAATTCTAGAGCCCATTAAGGGATTCACATTTATAACAGCACAGTTGCTTTCAGATAAAAGTAAATGTAACATTAATGTTGCTCAGCTTGCCTTTCAACTAGATATTTGGTTCTAGCATCCACAAATGAGGGATACCATTCATCATTTGTTTTTCTGGGACTGTGTTACTTCATTTAGCATAATGGCGTCAAGTTCCATCTATTTACCTGCAAAGTTCGTGATGTCATCTTTCTTTACCACTGCATAGAACTCCATTGTGTAGATGTACCACATTTTCATTATCCCCTCGTCAGTTAAGGAGCATTTGAGTTGGTTCCAGCTCTTCGCTATTGTGAAGAGTGCTGCAATAAACATAGATGTACATGTATCTCTCCAGTAGGATGAGTTATATACCCAGGAGTGTTATGACTGGGTCAGGTGCTAGGCTCATTTTGAGTCTTTTAAGGGTTCTCCACACTACTTCCATAGTGGTTGTATGAGTTTACATTTCCATCGGCAGTGGATGGCTGTTCCCATTTCCCCACATCCTCTCCAGCATTTGGTGTCTTTTGTTTTCTTGAACTTAGCCAGTCTTATTGCAGTGAGATGATATCTTACAGTGGTTTTAATTTGCATTTCCTTAATTATTAATGATTTTGAATGCTTTTAAAGATGTTTCTTGGCCATCTTTACTTCCTCACTGGTGAAGTCTCTGTTCAGCTCTTTACTCCATCTTTTGAGTGAATCATTTGTTTTCTTCTTTGTTTTCTGAAGTTTATATATTCTGGATGTTAATGCTCTGTCAGATGTATCACTGGTGAAGGTTTCCTCCCACTCTGTGGGTTTTCTCTTAATTTCATAGATTGTTTCTTTCGCTGTACAGAAGCTCTTGAGTTTAATGAGGTCCCACTTGTCAATTGTTGACCTTATTTCCTGCGCAGCTGCTGTTTGATTTAGAAAGTCTTTTCCTAGGCCTATGTCTTGTAGGTTGCTGCCAAAGTTTTCTTCTATCACCATCACAGTTTTGGGTTTCATATTGAGGTCTTCGATCCATTTGGAGTTGATTTTTGTACAGGGTGAGAGGTAGTCGTTTAATTTTGTTCTTCTACAAATGGTGATCAATTTTTGCCAGCACCATTTGCTGAAATATGCTATCTTTTCTCCATTGAGTCTTTTTGGCCCCCTTTTCAAATATGAGGTGGCTGAAATTGTATGAGCTCAAGTTTGCCTCTTCATTTTTGTTCCATTGGTCAAAGGGTCTATTTTAGTGCCAGTACCAGGCTGTCTTTATGACTATAGTTCTGTAATATAGTCTGAAGTCTGGTATAGAAATCTCCCTTGTATTGCACTTTTTGCTCAGGGTTGCCTTAGCTATTTGGGGTCTTTTGTTTTTCCATATAAATTTAAGGATTTTTTTCCAAGTTGGTGAAGAAACTCATGGGGATTTTAATTGGGATTGCATTGAATCTGTATATTAATTTGTGTAGAATGGACATTTTAACTGTATTAATTTTTCCAATCCATGAGTATGGAAGGTCTTTCCATCTTTTGATGTCATCTTCAATCTCCTTCTTCGGGGGTTTATTTATTTTTTTTTTTTGTAGGGATCTTTGGTGTCTTTGGTTAGGTTTATACCTAGGTATTTTTTGAGGCTATTGTGAGTGGAAGGTCCCCTTATATTCCTTCTCCAGTTGTTTGTTGTTGGTGTAAAGAAAGGCTAGTGATTTTTCTCAGTTAATTTTGTATCCCACCACTTTACTGAAACTCTTATAGATCTTTCCCCCTTTACCACCCACTTCTTAAAGTAAAGGAATGAAAGGGGGATGTTTTCAAAAGAAACAATGAATGAATGAATGACAAAAAAGGGAGATCATTCTGAATAGCTGAATATATTGTGTCTCTAAAGTTTATATGTGAATTAAAATGTATTAAAAGATATAAAAAATGTATACAACCTTTTGTATGTCAATCATGCCTCAATAAAGTACTTCTTGAAAGAAAAGAAAGGTTTAGAAACTAACACTTTTAAAGGACGAGGAAAGAGGCCCAAGCTATGAGTTAACATCAAGGTTCTTATATAACTGCTTCCAGGTTTACTCTACTGAAGCTTAAGTTTATTACTCATTTACCTTGTAGATGCTCTTCATTGTTAGGACTGAGTCTAGTAGAGGGCTCAGGTGATGGGACCAAGTTGCAGGTGCCATGGCAGTGCATCCAGTATCAATCCCAGGACAAATCCATGCTTAATGAGCTCCATATCACACAGTAGGTTATTTTCTAGTATTGTGCCAGTGTAAAAGACTGATGAATTTAGCCAAGTGTGTGCTGGTGCACACTTGATTAGTACTTGAGAGGCAGAGGCTGGCAGATTTTTGTGAGTTCCAGGCCAGCCTGGTCTATATAGTGAGTTTAAGACCTACATAGTAAGACCCTGTGTCAAAAAAGTTTAAAGTGTGTGTGTGTGTGTATGTGTGTGCACATGTGTATTTCGAGATGAATAAATTCCATAGATAGTCACAAACAGATTGGCATTGTCCAAATTTGGAAAATATTTTAATTCTTGTATATAGATTAACACTATAATTTGCTGATAAAGATTTGTATGTTTTCATAAGGCAAAAATGAAAAGCAGCTTATACAAGATAATTTAGCTAAAATTTAATGTTGTTGAATTTTTCCAAAGAAAAATAGCCCATCCAAAATAAATATACCTTGAAATAAAATAATGAAACCCTTTTACATATGTATATAAGCAACCAAGGCAGTTTTCTTCCTCAGAAATCAGTATTATCTTCAGCAAAATACTCCCAATACTGATTTTTTCAACCAAGCATGTATAATGGTATAGAACATACTTCAAATTTTAAAAACTAATAAGAAAATAAGAAGCAAAGTCAACTTTTTCTCAACAAATAATACATGGAGAAAAGTCATAGGCTAAGTGGGGAAAATTACATTTATTTCCATAGAAACAGAGATGCAATGGGATAAGGGAATTTCAGCACAAGGAAAGTGCCCCTCATGTTGAAGGGCACATGGATTATTCTCTTTCTTTCCTAGAGGATATTACTGTTTGAAGGGCGATGGGCACAACCCGTTAGTCCCAGCACTCAGGATGCAGAAATGTTTGTGGTGAGTGCGCTCAAGGTTGATGTTTCTTTGTCCAGACCCTTCACTGTGATGCCGACTTGTACATGTGCTTGACAGCATCATATCTGTAAGAAGAGGCGGTACATAGTTCAGGTGTTGGGACAGTTTATTCTCATGCTACCCTTTAAATGTATATGAATGCTTTGCCTGCATGTATGTAAGTGTACCCATGCCATGCAGTGCCTCTGGAAGCTAAATTGTATCAGATCCCTGGAACTGGGGCTACAGATGGTTATTAGCAATCATGTGGGTGCTGGGAACTGAACCTTGGTCCTCTGCCAGAGCAGCCAGTGCTCTTAACCACTGAACTGTCTCTCTAGCCACAACATGCCATTTTTATTTTTTTATCTCAATTCTACATAAAGCTTTTCATGCTATGACTCAGCATTGTCTCTGAAATTTGCCTCTACCCTCGAAACCTTAGGGCAAGAAGTAGCAAGGTTCAGGAAGAGCCAAAGCCATTTAAAAGCCAACTTACCCTGTCGTTGAATAATTCTAACTTTGGTGGTGGTTTCTGGTGGAAAAAATGAAAATGATCCCTCTTCAATGCATGACCCCATGGAACATTTGAGAGACAAAGTTAATTCTTGTCTCTTTGTTACACTGGAGAATTTACAAGGTCCCTTCCAGCTCTGAACTTTTCTAGTTCTCTGAATGTCTCCATTTTATCATCACATCTCATTTTGCTTGAAGAATGTTAAATCAGTGGTCTCATCCATATCTATCTTTGTATGAGAAAGTAAAGAAAACTGAATTCAGTTTCTTCATGATTAATGCATTTGTCAAATTCTTTCCAAGGAAAGAAAATTAATTTATTGTGTTTTTTTTTCATGAATGCAAATTAAAGCTATGCAAACTATTGTGAAAAAACCTGGCAGTCTTTTTTTTTTCAGGAATTAAAATGAACTGATTTAATGTTAATGAAAGGAACTATATTCAAACACAAATTTTAATAATTTGGGTTGAAAGAAAATCTTAGACTTCATAAGACTTTCCTTACGTAAAATTCATGTAACTTGAACAGAAAGTCATTAAAATGTAATTTTCTATAGTGGAGCCTGTATTAATTACCTTATATAAAAATCTGAAAAGTTCCTTAATAAATGTCTGGTTCTATGCACTCTAGGAAGGAGAATTGTCTATTGAGTAGTTAATTATCTCAAACTAAGTGTCCCAGGTTCAGTTTGGGATGATTACTGTCTTTTCCTTGTTTAAATATTCTGATCAAAACTAAAAGTAAGACAATTTTTTTACAAGGAACAACTTTGCTCCCTTTATATTGCTAGCATATCTAATAGAATATTTGGCAACTTTTGGTTCATAGAACTTATTCTAATTAGGGGTGTGTGTGTGTGTGTGTGTGTGTGTGTGTGTGTGTGTGTCTGTGCGTCTGTGTGTGAAGCATATTTATTCATAGGATAATATTTTCAGATTATTTTATGGGTTTGTCCTCTAACTTGTTTCTTCGGTATTTTTTAAATGATTCAGTCATTTCAGTTACATCACAAGAAACAAAGTCATTTTCAAATCCATCAGATCTTGGTATACTTCTTTAACTTTATAAAACCCTTTTAATACTTACTTTGCAGAACTTGAAAGAATCAAATCCAGTTTCTCCTTTTTGCTGTTTGTATCATAATTATACTCATTCTTGATTTTCACTCATTACAACAAATTCAACTTTGTATGCTGACTAAACATAAACTGTACAGACTAATGTATGTCACATTTTCAAAATGGGGAAAATATACATGTAAAGCTTGATTTCACTTATTTCTTACTGAAATTTAGAAATTTAGGTATACTGTTAAATATTTGCTGTTAAATGTTTGTTAAACCCAAGATCTCGGATGAACATGCATTTAATTCTGGGGGTAATCATTTAAATTGAGAAAGAGAAATCTAAAACTTAAAGCCTCTAACACACTGTCTTATTTTTATGGTAAGGCCGAAGGATATAAAATTAATAAAGCAATGACATTAAAACTGAATCATACCCCAAACCTTTTTGGCTCATGTACCTCCGAACCAGAAAAACTGAGGTAATGAGGATCCCATGGCCTACCTGAGTAGATCGAAAGTCCCATTCCTTTCCCCAGCCCTAATCACAATCCAGTTTTACTTTAAGAGAAAATGAACTTGTGGAGGAAGACAACAGGCTCTTTGGGATTCTATGTGTTATATTTTTGCACCCATTTTTTTAGTTTTTATCTTGGCTGTATTAGCGTCTCTCAAAATGTCAGCAGTGATTAGGCTACATTATGGGATAATTAATATGAACTTTTATCTCCAAGCTAATTTTGAGTAATACTAGAACAAAACATATGTCAATATGTTAAAGATGAGAAGTTGAGCAGATTGCCTTTATATTTTTAAAAATACATCTTTTTCTCTTTTCAGTTCACCTTACTTTCCAAATGCCAATCCAATGTGATAAATGTTTAAGAAAGGTTAAATAACCTGTAAAAGAAACACCATTTGGAGTTGGGTTGCATAATTTCTACAATCCTTCTGTGGAATGTAGCATGCATTTCTACATGCTAAAATATTGATCATTTTAGGGAATATAGCAAGCATTTCTTCTGGATCTGGTTTCTAAAGATGTGGCTAATTCACATCTGAATGGCAGTGATATTTTAGCATCATTTATATGTGCCATTATTTATCTTGTTTCCCCCTTCTCAGGCCTTTTCCAAATTAGTGAAAATTACTGTTTCCCCAAAGATAGTCCCAGAGATATGTTTCTCTTCCCCAGAAGTTTCATGGTACACGTTTAATTTTGTCTAAATAAAG
Organism: Rhizomys pruinosus; assembly: GCA_009823505.1. Classification (NCBI taxonomy): domain Eukaryota; kingdom Metazoa; phylum Chordata; class Mammalia; order Rodentia; family Spalacidae; genus Rhizomys; species Rhizomys pruinosus. The sequence goes on from VZQC01000410.1 coordinate 4,422,187, forward strand.
TCTGTGCTCAGAAATGGAGCATAAAGGGGCTGGAGAGATGGCCTAGCGGTTAAGAGCGCCGACCGCTCTTGCAGAGGACCCGGGTTCGATCCCCAGCACCCACATGGCGGCTGAGAACCATCTGAAACTCCAATTCCAGGAGAACTCCAGTTCCAGGGGAATCCAATACCCTCTTCTGACCTCCGCGGCATTGCACGACACAGGTGCACAAACCTACATGCAGACAGTACATTCATACACATAAAAAATAAATAAAATTTTAAAAAAAGAAATGGAGCATAAGTTTCCTCTAAGTTGGATTATGGACATCAGAACTTGCTCTAGTCTTCCATACCATGAAAGGCACCACAACTAGATGTTAATCTGAGCAGTTAGTCAACAACCAGACAGTTTCAGCTACCTAAAATTAAGCTTTGGATGTAACTAATTTGGCTCAAACATCCTGCTGGGCCAGTCCTGGTCAGCCATGCGGTTCTAGAGGCAGCCATTGTTAGTCTTAAGCACTTCACTAGGCATTGCTACAGGTGATCCATCACACAGTGTTCTAAATACACAACCAGTAGTAGTGGTAATAGGCTGTGGGCATCTGCCCCGAGCACACTGACTCCTGTACACTGACTTCCCATTTTGCAGGTTGCTCTAGTTCTCTGGAGCTGGTAGGGACTTTCTTAGCTGTTGCTTTTTTAGCTGTGGCTCAGTGGCCGTGAGCAGTCTTTTCATGTCTTCATCCTCTCACTACTTCACCAAAGGGGACCTGCTTCTCCTCTGATGATGATTCCAGCTCATCAACAACCTTTGACCAAAAAAAGAAAAGAGGAGAGACTGAAAAGAGCCAATTGATCATATGTGAATCATTTCTTTGCCCTTTAAAAGTCCTCCCTCACATTGTTTTTAGATAAATTATGATATATTTGCAAATAAAAATGTAATCTACATTTCTCCAACCTTAATAAGAGAAAGTTTCTATTTAGAAAATATGAAAATATGAAACTGAATCTTTAAAACCTAATACTATACTTCTGCTGAACTTCATCTTCTTAGACTTAATGTCTCTGAAATGTAATCATCAGTTTCCTTTCTTTGTTAAAATTATTTTGTCCTCTAATTGTGGGAATTCATCCACCACTGGGGTAATGTCAGAGGCAGCTGGGTGGTGAACTGGCCTCTTGCCCAGACCTCAGAGCAAGCCAATTTTGCAAACCCTTTATAGAGCACAATTCAGAGCCTCCTGCTCAAATCTTGCTCTCATCAACCATTGATCATAAGATATTTCCTTTATTGACCTGAAAGCATGTTTTTATCTGATGCCAGCTGAAGCACTTAACTAAAAGTAGGTAGATGGAGTCCAAAGTAAATTTTCCTAATAAAGAGGGCAGAATCTCCACCTCTTCCACAACGACCAGGGTTCTCTTCCCAACTGGCATTTTGTAATAGCATTTGCTGCTTAATTCTGGCCACTGTCCACTGCTTGACACATTTCATTGCTACCTTGTGACCAAGGTGCCCCTTCTGCAGAAATGCTTGGCAAGTAACTTAGCAGATGTTCAACAGGGCTTGTGGACACCATGTCTGAGAGCTTCCTGCCTGGAAATACCTGGACATAAACATGGGGAAATATTTATCCCCTTGGGTATCAGAAAGTTCCAGATCACTTCTGTCGGGTCCTCTATGATTTACATGCCTGTAGAGTTTGGAAGGTCCCCACCAGTGCTGACTCCATGACACCTCTCAATTTATAGCTGCTCAGAGGCGACTTTTATTGTTCCCAAAGGCAAGTGGAATAAAATGATCCTTTTTTTTTACACTTGGAAGGTTCAGTGTTTATGGGACATAGTCAGATGCTCAAAACTGCTGCAGGAAATAAAAGTTTCTTTTATCCCTTCCTCTGTTAGAGTAAAGGAGGTCAGCTAAACAAACTACTTCCTACAAGTCCCTGTTTTGAGTTACTGGAGAGAATGCACACTATATGGTCCTGTAGAGCTAAACAAACCTCAAGTCTGTTTTGAAAAATAGGCTATTCAGCTCTACCACCTTTTTCCTTCAGAAAAGGGGATGTTTCAAGGATCAGTTTGGCTACAGACACCTTGGTCTTGTGAAAATGCCTTTGGCCTTTAAGTTATCTGTGATAACTTTTGGTAAGGTCTTAGGAATTTATAACAATATTAATGGGAAAATCATGATTCCCTGTAACATTTTTCCTTCTGTTTTACCTCAGTGGCTAGAAGTGAGGATTTGCATAATTTGACCTCGGTCTTTTTCCTCCCACTTTGGCCATCACCTGAGTTTTATAGAGAAGCCGTAAGTTTGCTTTCCTAATGGAGTTTGTTAAAATAATATGCTTTACATAGATAGGTGCATATCTTCTTTTATTTTAATGTTGTACTTTTAAAAGATTGCTGTGAGCTAGGAGGCAGAAGAACAGCTGTGAAAAATTTAGAAGGTGATTATTTTAGTGGATAGCTTGTCTTTTAATATTCATCATGGCACATTGGTGCAGTATGATACCATAGGCTTTGTACCCCACAAATGACATCCACAATAATGGTGCCATCACCTCCCCAGACTGTTTAGCCTGGATTTAAAATTGTAGTTTTATTTCTTGCAAATAGCTTTATGAACTAAAAAGCTAAACTGGTTAAACAAAAACCATTTGTGTTGACTTTAGCTTTTTGTATCATCCTCTGGGAGAGAGAACAAGAAAAGTGAGCTAAAATGATCCTTCAGGAGCTGAACAGAGCTTGTGTGGGGTTTCCAGAGCTGGTTTAACATGCCAGCAGCCTCTGAAGGGCATTCAAGGAGAGCAGACTTACTAGAGCTTTGACACCAAGCCAGTGTGGCAGCTGTTTTTGCTTTCTGTCAGTCTTATACCCAAAGTTTCAGATACTGAAACCTGTTCAGACATGATGTGGACCAAGATACTGAGCCAGAAGCTTTTGTGCGTAGCTCTGATGCTGTGAATGAAGGCTGTCTAGTCCTTGTGATGGGCCATTAGCATGGTAGAAGCTCAGTAGCATGTGCAGGATCATCTCCCCAGTCGCCCTTTGCAAAAGCATGAACCACAGTCCACCGACCCTTGTTCTTCCTCCCCTGCCTATCCTATTCCCAGCCTTCCCTCCATGGCATCTCTCCAACTGAGTACAGGCTAAAGGGAATATCCTTGTATTTACAAACATGTTAGAGTGACAAGACCTGAGACTCTAATCACAGTTCACTTCTCTAGCCCCACACAGCTCCATAATGCATTGTTCTGGTTCTTATTCAATATTTATTGAATACCTACTTAAGGTAAACATTGGGACATAAAAGCAAATAGTCCCTACATTCAGAATATTGCCAATCAAAAGGAATAATAAAGATAAAATTATATTAAAATTAGAAGAGCTTTAAAACCAAATTAAAAGAGCAAACAAAATTTTAAAAAAATCCACTATGCTATTGAGAAAATGCTAGATCCAAGAACCATTTATAACATTGCCCCTCCCCAAGTAGAGACTTGGCCAGCTTCTTGACCAGTGATAAGAGGATGATAGAAACCATACCTGGGCATAAGTACAAACCACATCCAACACTCCCAGTTAAGTCTTCATCATGTAGCCCTCGTCCTTAACCAGAAAGACCAAATACATATTTGTAGAGACAGGTCCTTGACCTTGCCAGGCCGCTGACTTCTCAGGAACACCCTGGCCCATTCTGCTGACACATGAAAGCACACATGAGGAGGGCAGGGATGACGTCTGGGGCCTTGCCAATGGCCTCCTGAAGAAATGCAGCTGCAGTCATAAATTTGAAGATCCAGAAGTGACCTTAACAGCCATCAACTCCAACTTCCTTCTAGTAGAAATCTTGCCAGGGATGCTCTGAACTTCAAAGTCAAAAAAAGTCTGGAAGCCTCAAACTCTGCAGGCGTAGAGTTGCCATGGAATTTGGGGGCTATTTGCCACAAACAGAAACAGTACCCACAGGTTCTACTAGGCACTGACGGACTAGTCCTACAGAGCCCGTGACAGGCCTGCTTCTCCTGCCTCCCCGGTGTGCCTGCTTGTCTTCTCCAGTGCTGGCACTCTGCCTGCTTTCCCCACTCTCTTCCCACCAGTGTAGTCTCATCCATTCCACTGCCATGACTTCTAGCTCCTCACCAAACCTGTGCCCTGCCTAGCCCAGTGGCAGAGTTGCTTCCATAAAGCCATACTTGCTAATGGCACTAAAAGACATTTTCTGACCCAAAGTGATACGTACTCAATACAGCTGCTGCTTAAATTACACATAAACTGTAACTGCTTCTCTTCCCCCACCTCTGTGGGAAAACTTAGTTAGGATGGGTTGTCCCAAGCCAATGGGACCTCCCTGGCCACACCCATGGGATGGGATGTAGTGACGAAAAGGTTTAGTATTTGGCTTTGAGAATTGAGTCATGCTGGATATTTAAGCAGACATCTTGCAATAAACTCTCTTTCTGCATTTGGACCTCAACATGCATCCACGTGGTATGCTGTCCTGCGTGTGTTTCCCACCTGGGTCGTCTTGGGATTAACTGGGCCCCACCACAAATCTCCAGGAACACTGTACATGGTGAGAAACAAACTTGGATTTTGTTAAGCTTGAGACCTTAGGCATTATCCACAACAGTTATCATTACCTACTGATACAATGTCTTTAGATCCATCTGTGAAAAACACTAGGTTTGGGCCAGAGACTTCATTCATGAGTTCCACACTTGCATATTCCTCAAGATGGGCCCCTGAGATGTTATTTGAGTCATCAAATCCAGTGTGTCTAGGACCAAACAAATGAGCCCCTGCCTCACCACATAGCCTGGCTATTTCTTTTACACTTTTTTTTTATATCATTTGCTTTAGAATAGTGTTTGGAGATGCTAGGCATCTAAGCCAGAAAACTGGGAGTTATCTCTGGGCCTGCCCAATTTTCCTATCTCACAGTAATCCCTCCACAACCTTCACCCTGTGCATCCCATTTCTTTTTTTAATTCATTTTTATCTTATGTATATAAGTGTTTTGCCTGCATGTATCTAAGTGCACCCATGTTATTTTAGGCAAAGCCTGCAGAGGCCAGAAGAGGAAGTTGGATCCCCTGTAACTGGAGTTACAGACAGTTGTTAGCTGCCCTGTGGGTTCTGGGACTCAAAGCTAGTTACTTTGCAAGAGCAGCTAGTGCTCTTAACCTCCGAGCAATCTCTCCAGCGCTCATAACCTCCGAGCGATCTCTCCAGCCTCACGTGCATCACATTTCTGTCTCATATTGCTGTTCCTGACCTGACATATTAGTAGCTTTGCCCCTATTCCTGTATGCCCTCCATGCTAGTACTCAAACTGTCTCTGAAGTAAAAACTTGAGCATGTCACTCTATGACTTAAAGTCATCCACAGCTCTTTCTGGCTTGCCAATTTAAAACCCTTTTGCAATTGTTCTTGGATTGTTCTTGTGTCTTTGCCCTAGCTTGATGCTCTTTGAGAACAACTGACTACCACACACTGCCTGAATTGTCCTCTCAATGCATGTTAATTAACTTGACCTATACTGTCACTCACTCCTATTTGCATACATTGCTACAATAATGGGCATACAATCCGGAGGGCAATGCCTGGCTTATTAGGAGCTTTTGATCAATGGTAGCAGAATGTTTTTGTGCCATTGTTGTTGTGGCTTGTATTGCCATCAGTAGTAATTAATGCCTTTGACCATAGTGATTTCACATCTTTGCCAGTGTTTACTTTGCTTTTTCTTTTGGCTCAAAATCCTGCAGTAGATGCCTGCATTCAAGCCACAGTTTCCTTCTTCCTTCCGCCTATAAAATAAACAGAGTCCCATAATCTGGAGAGGTAGGTTCAGGTCCCTGTACCCCACCAGCTTTGTGAGCTGACCTAGTCATTTACACACTCTGTGCCTCATTTTGGCCATCTGTGAAGCCAGGGTAAAAATAACACCCTGACCCATTTCAACAGAATGGTTTTGAGGAACAGACTAGAATGAATGAAAAGGCATGTTTTAACTCTATGAAATGAACAAAAGTTAATTACTCGTATTAACAATGCTTTTCCTGTGGAATGTTGTCACTCCTCTATTTTGCCAATAGCTGATCTCAGTTATTTTCATATCCCCTAATGTATGGGCAGCAATGGAAATCATATGTCTTCACAAGCACACTCTCAGTGTTATTTCCCAGTGTCAAAATCTTCCAATCATGAGAGCTGAACATGGTATCCGCTGTCTGTGAGTCTTCAACTTGCCTTTCTGTGTGTGTCCTTTAAAAAAAAGTCAGATTTTCTTTAAAAAAAAAATATTTGATTAAGCCGGGCGTGGTGGAATATGCCTTTAATCCCAGAACTTGGGAGGCAGAGACAGGTGGATCTCTATGAGTTAAAGGCCAGCCTGGTCTACATAGCAAGTTCCAGGCCAGCTAGGGCTACAGGGAGATGTTGTCTCAAAAAGACCAAAAAAAAAAAAAATTGATTAACTCTTTGAGAACTTCATACAATGTATCTTGCTCATCTCTCACCCTCCCCTAACTCTGCCACTTCAGCTCATAATAACCATACTTGCCTTAGAAGGAATGAATGCTGTTGTGGGGCAGCATTACAGTTCTCAGTGGTTTCTCTGTTCGTTCCTCTTTGGTCTGAGACTTTTCACATGAAGATAATGATGGTGATGGTGATGATGATGGTAATGGTGATGGTGATGAGGAGGGTGATGGTGATGGTGATGTGATGGTGATGGTGATGGTGATGAGGAGGGTGATGGTGATGGTGATGGTGATGAGGAGGGTGATGGTGATGAGGAGGGTGATGGTGATGGTGATGATGATGGTGATGGTGATGAGGAGGGTGATGGTGATGGTGATGATGATGGTGATGGTGATGCTGATGCTGATGAGGAGGGTGATTATCCATGACTACAGAGTGACATTTTTGAGGTCTTAGTTACTAGGCACTTTTTGGGCAAAGATGACATATTCCTAATAAACAACAATACAGGTCCCAAGGGATCCTGGATTTCTTATATCTCATCTTTCTCACTTGTCATGCCACACAGGGACAAGAGCAGTTCCTTTGCATAGCATGCACTCAAGACATAGTTCCAAATGAATTGATTTGATCTTGAAATAGCCTTTTGATGTTTCGGACTTTGGAGATTTTTAGGTATTTGCAGTTTACCAATTAACTCTGAAAAAATACATTTAACAAAACTCTTTTGCATACATAATTTCAGTTAGTTTAAAAGCACTAAAATATAGTTTCTCTACCCACTGAAAAATAAAATGGCCGTTATTATAGTATTGCTTTTGTTCAGTTTCTTCAATGAGTGAGACATGCTTTGAAATTAAGGATGATTAGGCTTAGAATAAGGGATTATTATATATTAGAATTATTTCATTTTGGGTCTTGAGTATTGTTAGGTTATTTTGGGGTGGAGGGTTGAGACAGAATCATTATGTTAGACTGGGGTGATTTCAAGCTCAAAGTCTTCCTGCCCTAGCTCCCTGGGCACTTGGATTACAGGTTTGCAGGTTTGTTTGTTGTTGTGTTTTATTTTCTTTTTAATTGAATTTTTGCAATTTCCATACAGTATCATTTGAGGGTATTTAGATCTCCTCCCGGTCTGCATCTTCCCTGATGCCTCCTACCCAATGTAATAGGTAGGTAGGTAGGTAGGTAGGTAGGTAGGTAGTAGCCCATGGAGTCTGATTTGTATCCCTAAATGTCCTTCTGTTTGAGTCTATCCACTGGGCCCACCAAGAGTCCAATCCCTGTAAGATTCTGTCTTTCACATTCCCAGCAGCTTTTAATTGCCAGAAGGTTGGGTTGGGATTTCTTACCCACTTCCCTATGCCTGTGCTGGAATTTGATCTGGTTTGAGCTTGCATAGGAGCTTGCATGCTGTCACCATGGCTGTGACTTCATATGAGTTACTAAGCACTTGTCCTTGTTGTCACCCAGCCCCTCTGGCTCTTACAATCTTTCCACCTCCTCTTCTGCAATGAGCCGAGAGCCTTGGGAGGCAGAGGTTTGAAACAGGTGTCCTGTTCAGGGATGAGCACTCTGAGCCTTTTGTTCTCTGCACATTGGCCAATTGTGCAGTCTTATTTTTAACTGAAGGAAGGAAAAACTAACTGGTTTAGAAAGGAGGAATTCTCAACTGAATTTCAAGGTTACTTACCAACTTGGAAAGCTGATGTGACAAGACTGATTCTTGTAAATGTAGCCCTGAAAATAAAAATTAAAAAAAGAATCAAGTAAATTTTTTAGCTTAATTAAAATTAGAATAAGTAAGATATGAAGGAAACTTCACTTGCTAAGAATTAAGGGAATTCACATTTAACAATGGTTTGAAGTCTCTCATTCTAATCAATTAGGGATTGGTTAATATAAAATTGAGGCCATGCTCAGTAATGTTACAGAGAGTGTTGAATAGGAGTTGGTAGTATTTGTAGTATTGCATTTTCTACAATTCAAGCACTGTGACTTTAAATGAAATTATATAATATTATGTTGTGCTAAAAGCCAAACAAAAATTTATAACCAGAATACAAAGATCATTCATATTTAAACACTAGCATCTGTTGTGGTCAGTGGTTTTTTTGTTGTTGTTGTTTTTGTAGGTTGGGGAAACATTTCTTTAAGTTCTCAGGCAAATATGACTAACCATTTGTCATTCCAGTGTCTTGAGCACTTGAAGTATTTCAATTTTTATTCAACAATGTAACCTTTGGAGTTTTGCCTAATAATGACTTCACTTGTGCTGGTCTTCCAACAGATAAATTAAAATGGAAATGCATATTTTCTAATTATGCATCCAGCCCTGGCTGCATATTGGCAAGCATGGCTATGCTGAATGTTAAATGGAGTCCACACAATGGGAGAGTCTGCATGACATCGAAGTTTTCCAAAGTCACTTTCTTAATCATGTGAAGGATAGCCAAGACTCTGATCACAAATATGTAGCTATATACAATAAGAAGGAAAACATTTAAACATCCCAGCATGGTATTTCCATTTAAATCTGATTACAGTGAAATAAAACTGTAGCCATTAAAGGTTTAGAAGAACTACAAATACAAGCAGTAAAAGAAGACAGATAGTAAATGAGGTAGTAAAACATTTCAGCAGGGCACACGGTTTATAGCACTCATTCAGTCTTCCAGAAGCCAACTGTGCAATTCACTACAGACCCGGCACCATTCTCTGAACTCCACTTAAACCTGCAATTAACCTTTCACGCCTAATGAAGCTGTTTTCCTGCAAAATTAAAATATATAGTGGTCCTTGCTTTTACACAGACTAGAGAGAAGATCACTTCAAAATGAATGAGTTTTTCCAAGGTTTCTGTTCAAATGTAAAATGCAAGTGCTATGTTTGTATATGACATGGAAATGTTCTTTCAAAGCAATTTCATTTGATGTGTTGTATTTTATTACTGTACTTATTAATTGTTCTGCATAATTGTAAATAAACACACATCAGTAATTTTATGATTCCATTGTTACTGCTGGATTCTCTTTTTACCACCTCAATTTCCACTGGAGAAAACTAGAGTTTTACAAACAATAACTAAACTTCTGATTCTTCTCCATGGTGGTTTGAATTGCAGATTTAGTGTTTGAAGAAGATACATTTACCAGTTAATCACTTAGTTATTAGTTATTTATGTTCCTTTCTCTTTAGGATATATTTGGACATGTTTGAAGAGAAGTGATGTTCTCAAATTTTAGGAAGCAAATGTTCTTGTTCTCAGAGGTTGCAGATAAAGGTCTGATCTTAGTGCATTTTTCTGCGTGTTTACAAAATAGCTCTGTTAACTTTTGGTACCCAACACTGCATCTACTGAACCATGACCATTTGCTGATGGAAATTCTGATGAAAGAGTCTACTTCCTTCATCCACTCATTACCCTAGCCTCAATGACTCAGAGCCGCACCAGTTTGAAAGGCCCAGAAATCATAGGAAATGGAGAAGGAGAAGATGGACTTTCTTACTTAGGTGGTTTAGACATTGAATTTAAATACTCTAAATGTCATGGTGTGTGGTATTTAAGAATTAAAAGTGCGGGGCTGGAGAAATGGCCTAGCGGTTACGAGCGCCAACTGCTCTTGCAGAGGACCCGGGTTTGATCCCCAGCACACACATGATGGCTGAGAACCATCTGTAACTCCAATTCCAGGAGAACTCCAGTTCCAGGGGAATCCAATGCCCTCTTCTGACCTCCGCGGCATTGCACGACACGGGTGCACAAACCTACATGCAGACAGTACACTCATACACATAAATAAATAAATTAATTAAAATTAAAAAAATAAAAAAATAAAAAAGAATTAAAAGTGCAAAGAGCTAAGGCTTACAATAAATATTTTAAGCCTTAGCATTTTTATTGAATCTATGGGTATATTGTGATGAAAATTCCACTAGCCTGCAGCATTGGTGCATCATTGTGACATAGTAAATGAAATTCCTTTAGACGGACAGTCTAAAATAATGAATTGTTCCCCCAGTTAATTGTATTGCTTTGATAACAAGGCACTATGTGAGGCCCAGAGAACACAATAAGTGGATTTCATCAGATGATTTGTGTGACGCTTTGAAAAATGATCTTCTGGAGTGACCTGATTTTAATGGAACTCTAGCAACAATCATCCAGTGCACAGGATCCAATGGCACACTTCCTCTCAGAGTAGAGGTCTTGCATGATCATAGGTGGAAAGCCCCCACAGGGAAAGATTCCAGGCGCTGTAGACCAGGAGATGTGGGTGCAGCAAGGGCGTCACCAAGGACCCATTTCCAGGTTATGTTTATTGGTTGGTCCATACCTTATTTTAAAATCCAGAAAAGATTTCAGTTTCCTTATCCCTGCTTCTTCATTGATAATGTAGAAATAAACCATGAAGAACAATATGGAAACATGTAAAAGCTATTTATTCCAAGAGCTTGCTCTTGCAAGGGAGTCAGTCACCTTTATTTGTGTTATGATAAAGACTTGAACCAGGCTGAGGTGGGGAAGCTTTCAGAGGGAAAGTTAGCTGCTGGTATGTCCGGATCGGAGCATGTTGGCTTGGGAGTGTAGGCAGATGGATACAAGTGGGACATCCATGCAGGTGGACGGATGAAAGTTTCAACATTCTCCACTTGTCTAAAGTTGAAACTAAAGGCACAAATTAGGAAAGCTTGCCCAGCTATTCACCAAGCCGGAGCCATTTGGAGCAATGGTTTCAAGGACTTATTGCTTAACTTCACAGACTGTTACCAGAGATAGCAGTCTAAATTCCTACCCATCTGACATATTCCCAGCTAACTTCCTAGGCCGCTCCTTGCAGCTCACAGGTGGGTTTTCTGAGTAGGTGGTAGGTCAGTATTATATTTTTATATATGGTCTGAAATTCTCTAATGTCCAGTCTCTCTCCCAGAATGTAGTTTATTAGGGGGATAAGAGGGAGACCAATTACTGTTCTCCAAAAGTTACTAACTTCTCTTTTCTCTTCGTAAATTAGTAAACTTAGATTCTTTAAAATAGCAAAGTGTGCTGAGCACAAAGCTAGAGATGACTTCCTCTCCCCAGCCCTGTGTCCACTACACAGTGCAGGAAGGGCCTTGTTCATCTTGTAATGGGAAGAGGGCTTAGCAACTTCTGAGTTGTTCTGGTGATTATTGACTTTATAATATTATAAACATGAATACAATAGTAGTAATAAAATACCTGCATTTGATATTCCAGGTACACAAACACAGTTACCGTGATTTTTGTGTTATTCATAATTAAATTATGAGGTTTATAAATAACTCATGATGAACCACAAAAGATGGGATCTGCTAAAGGACCCAAGCTTAAACTTGAATGAAAATGTCATTTGACCTATACACAAGAAAGACCCTGGGCAACAGACCCTGAGTGTCCTCTAAATATGCAGTGTATTCACTTAAATATCACTCCCTTCCAGGTTCCAGTGAACTTAGTGCCATTCACGCAGAACCTGAAAACACTGTTGATTGTTCATTTGCATAGGAAAGCATAAAAACCCATCAAGTTTAATATAAGCATGATTTTCAATTTTATTTATAAATTCACTAAAATATGGTTTATGATCTATGATTTTTCAACTCAGTGTGTTTCTAAGTTTCAGAATCTTGTGTAAACCAGTACATGTTTTGGGAGACATTTCTTTAATTAGGCTTTGGACCTCATATACCCCAAATACAAAGACACTGTGACAATGGTCAGTTATCTGAGAATTTCCTGTTTTGGCAACAGAAGCTGTTTGCTTCTCTCCTGCTGCTGTATGTGCTGTAAGGGGAACAGCATTTGCAGACACATGTAAATTAAACACATTCTTCAGAGCTCCTCTGGACTAGGTCATGCAGTAGTTTAATGAATGGTGTGATTTCATATTTGGATGTTGTAATCATTGAAATTAGCGTAAGTGGTCTCTGTCCATGTTCAAGGAGACATCTATCATTTGTTGTATTTGGCTGTCTTTGGATAAGTTGGTGCCAGGAATGAAACTGTAAATTAGGACGGCAGTATGCCAGGAGATCTAAGGAAACTTGAAATTTGCCGTAATTGAAACTTGAGTTAGCATAACCAAAGTCTGCAATTATTTTAGGTTAAAGTGAAGCCACTTACCTCCATGAAATAAAGAAATAGCAAAGTTTACTATGAGTAAACCCAAATCAGGAGAATACATGGTTGGATGCATCAGGAGCTCATATGTGCTTGTCAAAGGTCAAGAACACAGTTTTTATTTTATATTTGAACCTGTATCATATCTAAAAATTTCAAGATAATATTTAACAGTCTGAAAAGGTTACTTTGACTAGAATTCTTGAAAGTCAGATATGTAAACCAGCCACTGATTTTCATAAGTTTATGGTTTCTTCCTTGTCTAACTCCACCAAAATCATTCCTTACCTTTCCTCTGTTTCCAGAAGTACTTGAGGCTCCTTTTTCAACGATATATTCATATAATCATGTGCATACAGGTATATTTTTGACTGGCCCTATTCAGAACCCTGTGCAAATAAGCTTGTCCATCTTTTTCCCTTGCTGCACCTCTTAAACTGGTAACACCTGCCTGCTGGCCACACTTTCCCTCCTCAGCTTCCAGATTTATATATTCAAGTTCAGAAATGAGTCTAATATTATCCTCTGCTTTGAAGGTTTTCTAAAGCCTTAAACTTCTGGTCCACATGGGACTTTTTTTCACATGGGACTTTTTAAAAGAGATTTCTTGAACCCTTCCCTCCCTCGCCTGACTTCCATGGCACTGCCCTCCCCAGATGTCCTTTGTCCAATGTCTCTTTATTCCCATTCCTTTCTGTTTATTAATCTCTGGAGTTTCTGTTCTGGCCAGGTCATATTTGAAGCTTGTATAGAATAAATTGTCCCATGGGATAAATAATTCAATAACATCTTGTATGGGATAACATATAAAATAAAGCTTTTCCTAAAAAGTAGCACATGGGTGTGGCTAGAAGGCCAGCCAGGGATGCACACTCTTCGTGCCCAACTCCTCAGGTCGGTATATGCCATGCAGGCCCATCCGCGGATGGCCTACCTCCACAGGCGCCACCCAACACTAGGACCATAGAGAGGATCTGCGTGTCTGGCTAGAAGGCTAGCCAGGGGCGCACACTCTCCATGCCCAACTGCACAGGTAGGAACCAGTGCATGAGCCAAAGGATTCAACCCCCCCCCAGCTACTGATACTGAGGTGAAAAGTATAAACTGCCGATGCTGCTGTTTAATGCTGTGGGGAGGATCTAGCAGTGTCAGTGATTGGAGGCTGCATAGCCAAAACTGAGGAAGAAAACAACAGGAAGCAAACTGAGTGACCAACCAGTCCTCCATATTAATATTTGAGATTAAGCAACAGAAGGCAAACAAATAAACAAAGGGAGAAAAACAACAACAACAAAAAAATACACATGCCAAAAACCCAACGGAAAAACAATATGGGAAAAGCTCAAAATGAATCCCCACTGAACTTAACCAATCCTGTAGAAGATCCCAACAATGAGATCTCCCTAGAAGGAAACCAAGATACCAACCTTAGAAGAACAATTGTAGACATATTCAAAGACTATAAAGGACAAATCAGAGAACTAAAGGGAGAGAATGAAAAACTCATGAAGGAACTAGAAGGAAAGAATGATAAACTCAGAAAGAACTAAAAGGAGAGATTGATAAAGTCCAGAAAAGAACTAGAGGAAGAAAAATACAAACTCTGAAAAGAACTAGAGGGAGAGAATGACAAAATCTGGAAGGAAGTGGAAACAGTGAAAAGATCTCAGGCTAAAAGGAAAAAAGAAACTGACCAACAAAGCAAGGAGCTACAAGAAAAGAATGAAAAGCTCCAAAAGGAAGTGGAAATACTGAAGAAATCACAGGATGAAATAAATAAGGAAATTGAACATTCATCCAATCAGCAGGAAAGGATGGGAAAAAGCCTCAGAAGCAGAATGGAAGAAGGAGAAAAAAGAATATCAGACCTTCAGGATAGCACAGCACAGCTAGAAACCTCAAGTAAAGATTATGTAAAAAAATTAAAAACACAAGAATGAAACAACCAGGAAATGTGGGACACTATGAAAAGACCAAACCTCTGCATCATAGGGATAGAGAAAGGAGAAGAATTCCAAAAGAAAGGTATTAAACAGATCTTCAACAGAATCATAGAAGAAAACTTCCCCAAACTGAAAAAAACAAACCCATAGAAATACAAGAAGCACATAGAACACCAAATAGACAAGACCAGAAAAGAAATTCCCCGCATCATATCATAGTTAAAACACTAGATGCTCAAAACAAGGACAAAATACTGAAAGCCACAAGAGAAAAACAACAAGTTATATATAAGGGGAAACCCATCAGAATCACACCTGACTTCTCAGTGCAAACCATGAAAGCCAGAAGAACATGTACCAAAGTATTTTCAGTGCTAAATGACTTTAGATGCCAGCCCAAATTACTATACCCAGCAAAAATGTCAATCATAGTTG